>JASPKZ010003861.1:600000-1127500 GCA_030220185.1 Diploptera punctata | reverse complement strand
TAAAAAAATCGCCCTTCGTTCTACTTCTGAAAAATAGGCTACACGAAAATTTGTATTTATACTAATTCCGAGCTAAGTTCCAGTTGTACAATAAATAAACTTGCATAAAATATTACTCCACCGACTCAGTCCGTTGGGGAACCTTGATGCATCTTTTACCCGCCATATGACTGAATTGTGTACGAAGCTCTTTTCGATAGAAATATTGTTCTTAGACAACATCGGGAAATAAGACTGAATACAAGCTAAGATACTACCAATAATTAGGAACTTCCTCCATTCCTTATTTATATATTACATAAAATTATATATGGGCCTACCTAGTTAGACGTTTACTCTTTTTCCATGATGTATATAGAGATAGCCTTTATTTGGGATTTCATTTCGTGCTGAATACATGCTCCTTGCTGACTCACATGTAAGTTCTGCTGTTATTTTCACCACATTCTCAACGCAGTAATCTACGATAGTTTTCACTAAAATGTTTGAAAACAATCAAAATAATTTGTTTCTCTCTGTTTTTAAAATGTTTTCCTTTCCAATTTTTAAGGAATTCTACAGAAAATGACAATTTTGAAACAACTGAAATCTCAACGTATTCTGCATTGGGCATGCGTAAAAATAAAACATAGCTTATTCAATCTATTAAAATCGTAATTATATATTTTAAGGTTCTCCTATATAACTTACATAGACATGTGCTAGATAATATATATTATTATTTTTATTTTCTTTATTTCGAGTGTTAGCGAGCTACAGTTTCTTACACGCTTAAACGTAAACCATTACTCGACGAATGAAAATGCAGTCATACATCTGGTTTGTTTATATTGCAACTGGAGCTTAGCTCAGAAGTAGTATAGTAAGTAGTTTTGCTGCACTTCTCTCTACTAATGCTGCACAAACTTGTATTAAACGAGACGTGATTTTAAATTGTACAAGGGTTAAATTAATTAAAACTAAGTAATTTACCTGCTTATAGAGGGTTATAGTTAAATAGATTCAGATAGCAAAACGAGAACTCAAAAATATATATTGTTAGATTAGTCTTAAAACTTACTTAAAATACTAAATGGAAGAACATGCCATGGCTTCGGACTTAATTATTGATTGTATAAAATTCAACAATTAAAAACTAATCAATAATATTTCCAAAATTTTGCTTGTACAGAATCTGTGAAATTCCTGGCAAATAAGAAATAAGTGAATTCCTTAAAATGTAAATTTCGAAATACGTTTATTTATTTAGGCTAATAATAATAATAATAATAATAATAATAATAATAATAATAATAATAATAATAATAATAATAATAATAATAATAATAATAATAATAATAATAATAATAATAATTGTTATAAAAATACAAATTGTTATTGCAAAAATAATAATGATAATAATTATTATAATAATATATAGTATCCACTAGTGGATACTATAAAATGAATTGCTGAAGTGAAAAAGGACTTAAAATTGGCAGGAATTCCTCAAGAAGATGTCCTAAACAGAGATATCTCTAGAATAAATGTGCACAAGTGGCAGATTGTCCAAGAGTACAATCGCAAGGAAAAAACTGGAACAACATGGACAGTGGAGAGAAAGGAAGCCCACAGCAAAAAAAAAAGAAAAAAAATTGAGGGAAATATGGAGTCAAAAGAAACGCCTTAAGTATTTTGCGTTGTCCTACATAGGCTCATTCGCAATCAAATAATAATAATAATAATAATAATAATAATAATAATAATAATAATAATAATAATAATAATAATAATAATAAATATATATTCATTTGTGAATTTTCCTCATCATTAAGGGTTTTCTCCAACCAATCTTAATAAATATCATTTTTTTAAATACATATTATAATAATAATAATAATAATAATAATAATAATAATAATGATAATAATGAAATGATAATAATAATAATAATAATAATAATAATAATAATAATAATAATAATAATAATAATAATAATAATTGTATTTCATCAAATCCTCCATTTTATACCATGAGACCATTAGTTACCTGCCCTTTAAAAATTCTTATTAAACACTCCCAAAATAAAAAAAATTAAAAAAGTAATGAAATGCAAGATATTTAAAGGTGTAGCCCATCATCATCATCATCATCATCATCATGAACAAATCCGTTTTAGGTCATGTGATCTGTGACGGTAAACCTAACGAAGATGGTCTTGATCTTTCCACCGATGTTTTAGTCTTCATTGGTCCCTATGTCCAGTTGGAGTATATTGGAACGCTAATTTTGGAAGTTATTTCTTTCCTTTCTTGTTGGTAACTTTCTATATCTTCATCCAAATTTGGTACTCTAAGTTTTCCTCTGACAATTCAACTCATGCCCGAAATGACAGTCAATGACCAATCACATTTCAATGAATTTTGATTTACAGCCAATCACAGTCGTTTTTCACCTCGATTCTATCAGTATCATTTTATCGGCCCCATCGGAAGAAGTGCCTCTCAGAATTGATATATATATTGCAGTGAATCTGACAAGATTCTACTTGTGAGATATAACAGAAAAACATTCGTAGCTATTGATTATACCATAAAAAAAAGAAACCACTGTTTGCACTTTCTTAAACGTATTATTTCACAGGAATTAACGTTGCAAAAAATATAATTGACATATTTACATCATAGAACATCAGAAATTAATTAATAACTTGTAATGATGTGTTTTATTTTTTCTCCACTAGGCTGCATTCTTACAATATTGCGATTCTATTTGGCAATAAATATGATCTGGTTGCAGTGATGAACAAAATGAAACAACGTTCCTCATTTGTTTTCAAACATCGCCGTTTACATTAAATATATACATTTTTTAAAATAAACTGTATTTAAATAATGATTTGTGAGTAAACAGCTTAATTCTATTCGTTAAATAGTCCTAACAAATGCCACTCTTGATTTCTAAATTCTCTAGATAAATTGGAAATCACTCGTGGCATTACTTATGATAATAGCGTTCCTTTGGTGATCCAGTCTATATTAACTCCTAACAATGAACATAAGAAGCGCATTTGGCTTAATCTAAGTAAAGGTTTAGTTATATAGATCCAATAATACTTCATACATTCGGCAGGTCTCGGGTTGTGGTTTTCATAAAAGAATACCTGGGTTGGCGTTTCATTGCAAGGATCTTTTTCTTCATAATCGTCATTTTCATAACATCAAGAAAATTAAAATTGTGCAGAACACGGATTATAAGCACATGGTTCCGTAAGTGTCTGTAAAACATAAAGCAGGAAACAAAATTATTTGAAATAGCATTTTCTTCAGTGTAATTGAAACCTGTTGTTTCTAGGGTATTTTCCAGGCGGTTACGATGCAGTTAGCGTTTTTTACATTCGTTATTTGCGATTATGATATCAGTTGTAGTGACCTATGTCAATCTCCACAATACAAATCAACGCTTTTTTCAAAGCAATCTGTGTCGTTTTGGTTCTTCTACAGCAGGGGTCACGAATTGGCAGATCGAGTTCCGGATCCGGATCCCTGGACTTTGGTTAAATATTGAATTAATACAATTTTTTAAAACCGGTTAAAACATCGAATACAACCAGTTGTACTAAATTTAATGTCATGATAGTGTTATTGTTGGCTCGGTTGGCAGTACTGATTATGGTCGGAGATTTGACTGAAGATGTATGGGATTCCGTTTGAAACCTGATATAGTGAAAAACACGAAATTTGTGAAGTGAGATATTTAAATATTACTCTGGCCACATGTTAAGTTTATCATAAACTTATTAATAATTATGAGAATTAATTACTGTGTTTTTGCTTAATTTGTGAAATTCATACCCATAACACAATTTAAATAATTTCCTTATAACATACCACTCAAAATGACATCTATACGAAAACAAGTGTAACTAAATTAGTATGGTTCAAATTCTTCCCTGTAGGGGGAGAGCGCCTAAATCTCTGTAAAGGGAAAACATAGGCTTACAATACAATATTAATTAGCCTACTTAATAAAAGTTTCGTATGTTTAATCAACTGTGATTTCGGACCTCGACTTAATTTACTACTTTGAAAATGGACCTCCATGAAATTTAATTGTTGATGCCTGTTCTACAGTGTGCCTTACTCGTCTAACGTCACGATTCTCGTGAAAAACCACCCATTATTGTTAAGACTAGGGCTCGGATGTTGAGGACCTATAAAATGCATATAAATACCTTTAAAAATACCTAAAGATATCCTAAAAAAATACCTAAAAGTGGAAAAAGGACGTAAAAGTAAATTCAAATTAAATAATAATTTTAGTTGCAACTGCATTTGTAATGAATATAATAAAAATGTTTAAAAAATACAAAATTTTAGTAAATTGCAACACACATTGCGAACAAAAATTGATGACTGAAAATGCTTCTTCTTTCATACTTTATATATTATACAGACAGGCTGATATCCCTGTTAGCACGGATGTTTTGTGAAGGTTTCTCGTAACACAAAAGTGTTTGCTATGTGTTTAGGAAAGTAAAACTAGATAGTGTTTTTAAAATAAGTTCGAATTCAGACTAGACTCTGAGGATTCTTGAATTATACAAATGGTATAAAATTTATACCAAAGAGGAGTGATGTTGAGAACTCGCTGAGGAAGAGATTTGGGGAAGACTGGAGAGACGAAAATATTTTACAATTCTACCAGAGTGTCCTGGAATCAGAACCTGCCCCCAGTGAAGATCCCACTGACGACAATAACACTCTGTGCGACTGTTTAGAAGAAGAGTGTGGGGAGTGAATTTGAGTTATGCTCTTTGCACTATTCTTTTATACAATACAGATTATTTAGCCAGAATATTCACTAAATACAGCCAGTAATCTTACTATAGTCTATTTTTTTTTATTCTGTTGTGCCGGCTTAAGGATCGTCTTTTGTCTTCGTTGCTTCTATTAGCGTAGATCTGATTACCTCCAAGGTTATTAATTACGAAATTACTTGCCTCGGGCCCATAGAAGGCAAGGATTGATTCATCTTTCTTTCCAAGGCGTATTAACATAAATCAATAATGATTCTCAAACCCACAGAGTGACTGAAAATGATTGTTTTCACTATGATTATCAATCAGGAAAGCTAGACAGCAAAATAAAGGGAGCTGTAAATGATCTCCTAAGTGAGTGAGTTTCCGTATAGGATTATACCAAACAGCTACGTGCACATAAATCAGATAGAACATTAATTATATAAAAATGATATTTAATGCAAATAAGTAGTCTGAAGTAAAAACAAAATCAAGATAAACATTTGATCATTCAAGAATATAATATAAATAAATAAATGATAATACTTTTACAAGACAAAACCACACCATACCTCATACTACACTCATGCTAGCGTCCAAGCCAGGGTGGCTTCTTCCCTGGTCTACATGACCAACTAAAACTGCGCCGCTTCTCGGCTTCAGACGACCTTGTCCATTTTAGAGTTCCAATCCCATCTCGGAATGGATCGATGAATCAATGAATGAATGAATGAATGAATGATAACGTTCTGCCTGTGCACCACGTATATGAAGGTTCCGAGGTAGAGGGGAGATGCGCCGTAGGAACAGCGCACCAGGAGAGGTAAAGAGGGAGAGTGGGGGTAGATGCAAGGAGAAAGGAATATTGGCATAGTTCATGAATATCACAGTCTAGGGAGGATAACGACGCTGCAGTATGAGCCGAAAACGCACTTTCGGTTCACTGTAAACTTAATAACACTCTAGAAAGTATATTTTTGTGCTAGATTAAACTCTTATCTAAATACAGTCCAAAATGTACAATAAAAAATTCTTAAATATTTATTTTCCCATTGTGATTGTAACAAACCATATTATGTCCATTACAATCACCCTAATATCAACAATATTTTGAAGTGATTTAATTCCTTACATCAGTTCTGTATATTTAATGACAAATTTTAGACTTGTCAGTTTTTATTTAACATTCATAAGTTAAGAGTACTGTGTTTTTTCATTTCCTGTAAAATTTTAAATTTTGGACATAATACGGTTTGAAACGATGCTCCTCAATGTAGTCAAGAGAAGGTGAAGTTACAAAAAAGCCGTTAAGACTAAAAAAATGCTAAAAAAGGACCAGTAAGCCAAACAAAATAAGAAAAGGGCAAAAAGACAATTAAACCCATTATTTTCTGGCCAACAATGACATAAAATGTATATATATTAAGTTGTGTCTCGTCTTCAGACATAAAATGAAAAAAAAAAAAAAAAAAGATTTTTCCTCAACTTCTGAGCCCTAGTTATGACTGTGTATAGGTATAATGAAATTGTATTCTTTGAAAAATAACATGTTTTAGGTTATATTGGAACCTGGAATAGGTTTTATAGGATAACCAATGTTTAATTTACTTCAATTTACCAATCGAAAGCGGAGCATGGGTGGGCTTATTTTAATAGCGTTGTTGTGTTTTCCCAAAATGTCTATTGCAAACAAACTTGATAAATGTTCTGAATATTTCAATTATCAACAAAAATTGTAATTCCTCTTCATCGTTTAATAGTATATTACAATGCGAAGTTCGGAAGTGATTTTTACAGAAGAGAGGAAATGATTAAAACCGAGAGATAGTGAGGTTTTTAATTTCCGAGATTCTGTAAAACACTTAACAAACTTCTGTTGTACATCATTTTTTGCTCTATAATAATAATAAATAATAGTAAAATAATAACACACTTGTTGAAATACTTGCGTTCATTAAAAACATGACTGACGTTAGGATCTGGCCAATGTGTATACGGTAAACGCCGAAAATATTTCTTGAGGCTACAGCAGGCCGTGACACCAACCAGGCATAAAATGGCGGCAAGTACGAATTTATTGTTTACATTGTTTCAAATAAAGTTCAGTTAATTTAAATTCAGTGATTTGTTTCGTATAATGTATATTAACACTACCTTTTAGATATGTTTGTATATATTAATTGTACGTAGTAATATATAAAAGGCAGCGATTTTACTTCCCGCCTTAGATAGGTCATTTTTAATATTACAGTATAGTTATTTATAGGTTGGCAACCCCGAAATTTAGTAAATTGAACTTTCAATAATTGTCGCCATTCCTGTAAGTTCGACCGCACTACCGTGGAAGAAAAAAGAACTTTAAACAATTCTAGATCCTTAACTGACACTAAAATTACACATTTTCTCACAAAGGGGATATGTTTTATTAGTCTACATATCTTATGCCTATATGTGTCCACACTGTGGTCTCGAGTGCTGCCTTGTCACGCAGCGGGCCCGGGTTCGATTCCCGGTCGGGACAGGCTCCTGGGTGAGGTTTTTTCGTGTTTTTTTCCTCACCTGTAAGACAAATGTCACGAAGTTTAGGGCCCAACGTTCCGCGGAAATCATCCGGCCATCATTATCATCCTTATCATTATCATCATCATCCTTCACCGGTATGGAAAGCAACGGGAAGCTACCACATCTATAATTCCCTAGTAAAGCTGCAAAGCATGAAAATGCTATGACTGCAATGAAAGACCTACCCTAGGGCAAAATTACTATGGGTGAATATCATATATTGTTAGTTTCAGTTATATAGTAAGTATTAAATTAATTTATATTCCTTAATTTATATTGACAATATACTGTAGTTTAGCACCCACTTGTGCGCTATGTAAAAAGTAAAGGGTAAAGTAATTCTACAACAAGCCTTACGAAGATCATGGATGGTAGGGGGTTAAGATTCCAACCTTTCTATACAACGGGCACGAGATATCAGTAGGGTTTCCAGCCCTGCTTGACGGCCGCCTTTACACCAGAACGAACGTGTATTTCAGTTAGAGATAGAGTTGACCCCAGACCATGGTGTCGCTAGAGGGTTTTGACCAATTTTTAGAATCCTGACCTCATAGGCGCTTTAACCACCGACCTTCCGGCTTGTAAACTAATAAATAACTAATCAGACCGTGTAGGCCTAATGAATAGGTTTATTTAGACCATAGACAGAACGTATTAAGATTCGTACAGAGGTGCTCACGTTAAATTCTTCTTTCCAAAATCAAGTTAACATTAACTAATGTTTATGTTTGAATGATCATGAACATTAAAAAGAAACAAAACATTTTATGTTTATGGTAAACACATAGACGATGGTCCAAGAGTAACATTTATGTATTAAGTAGCCACCCCCTCAAATCCAAATTTTTATAAAAATAAAATACTAGAATTGGCATTGCTCCCTAATTTTTGGATTAAATGAAAATTGTAATGTAGTTTTTTTTACTACAGGTATATATATATATATATATATATATATATATATATATACACACACACACACACACACACACACACACACACACACACACACACACACACACACTAGAAGTCCCGGCCACGTCTTGCTGTGGCTAAGCTATATGTTAAACATTTAAATTAAGTTGCTATCTTTCAGCCAGATTACTTAAAACTAATACTTACACACGAAATTAATAAAATTGAAAATACAATAAACACTGAACACACTTAAATTATGAAATAATCAATATTTGTAATTCAATTGAAATTCGCGGTTGCAACAAAAAGCACAGCCATCTGGATCTCTCTTTGTTAAATAATAAACCAATTACCTTACCAAATTACCTCACACCGCCATCTGTTAGAATCGTATGGAACTCACAGATAATTACACCGCCATCTGTCAGAATCGTATGGAACTCACAGATAATAACTCTTTGTTAAATAATAACAAATAATTTGGAATAAAAAAATAATTCGACTATAAATTTAGTTATAAACCACCCTAAGTCTCAAGTTGGATCAAACTGCACACAGTGTGCAAAATTTTATTAAAATCGGTTCAGTAGTTTAGGATTCCATCGCGGACAAACAACATGACACGAAATTTATATATATATATATATATATAATATATATATATGTGTGTGTGTGTGTGTGTGTGTGTGTGTGTGTAAATATGTAACGTATGTCTATGGGATATGATTGCAGATTCCAGGAGTATATTAAATAGATGGAAAAGTTACTTTAATCAGCTATTAAATGTACATACAGAACAGGACATTGAGGAGGATAAGTTACAGATAGCAGAAATGCTAGTTGCAGAACCAAGTACATTAGAGGTTGAAATGGCGATAGAAAAATTGAAGATGTATAAAGCATCAGGTTCGGATGAGATACCAGCAGAACTGATAAAATCAGGGGGAGAAAAATTAATGGACAAGATACGCTGGTTGCTTAGTATGATTTGGGAAAAAGAAGCTATTCCAGATGAATGGAAGGAATCAATTATCGTACCAATTTATAAGAAAGGAGATAAAACTAATTGCAACAACTACATGGGGCATCTCATTACTTTCATCTTCTTACAAAATTCTAACAAATATATTAGTAAGCAGACTTACTCCCTATATTGATGACATTCTAGGAGATCATCAATGTGCATTTAGAAGAAACAGGTCTACAATAGATCAGATTTTTAGTATAAGACAGATTTTAGAAAATAAATGGGAATATAATGGTATTGTACATCAACTATATGTAGACTTCAAAAAAACATATGATTCAATTAAGAGGGAGAAGTTATATAGTATCCTGCTGGAGTTTGGAATTCCTAAAAAGTTAGTTAGACTTATACGAATGTGTCTAAATGGTACAAAGAGTAGGGTGCGTGTAGGCAAACAGTTTTCGGACACTTTTGAAATCCAGAATGGTTGAAGCAGGAGATGCACTATCTCCTCTACTATTTAATTTTGTACTAGAGCATGCAATTAAATCTTTAGAGAATGAGGAAGGCTTACAACTCAATGGTATTAATAAACTGTTAGTTTGTGCTAATGATGTAGTACTACTGGCCGATAGCGAGGAGATACCAAAGGCCAACACGCACACGCTATTGAGTAACACTAAGAAATTGGGACTGGAAGTAAATATCAGTAAAACTAAATATATGATCACACGTAGAAATTCAGTATATAATGGAAATGGACAGCTAATGACAAATGAGGGAAATTTTGAGGAAGTGGCTGAATTCAAATACCTAGGAACAATAATCACAAATAGGAATGAGATGCACAAAGAAATTAAACATAGGCTCAATTCTGGAAATGCATGCTATTATGCATTGCAGAGACTTTTGATGTCCCAACTCCTTTCAAGAAACGTTAAGCTGAAAGAATATAAAACTATTATTCTACCAGTTATATTACATGGGTGCGAAACATGGACTCTTACTTTAAGGGAGGAAAGGAGATTAGGAGTACTTGAGAATAAAGTTCTTAGGAAAATTTTTGGATCAAAGAGAGATGAACAGACAGGTGACAATGAGACACTACATAACAATGAACTACATGGTCTTTATAGGAAGCCAGATATAATAAGAACAGTTAAGTCTCTTAGACTGCGGTGGGCAGGATATGTTGCACGTATGGGGAATGAAAGATGTGCATGGAAGCTTCTTGTAGGAAAGCCAGAGGGAAAACGCCCAGTTGGTAGACCAAGAATGAGGTGGGAGAACAACATTAACTATGATTTGAGGGGAGTAGATTATACAGGGAATGATTGGAAAGCATTAGCTCAGGATAGGGATGTATGGAGAGCTTATGTCCGCGCGGCCATGAACCTACGGGTTCGATAGTGCCAGTGAGTAAGTAAGTAAGTATGTCTGTCTGTCTGTTTGTCCTTTATGCATTACTACACCATTCATCCGATTGTGACGGGGCTTTTTGCAAAATGTTCAGGAGTTTCCCGAAAAGGTTTTATGCTACAAGAGAGTTACAATACTCAACTCTTTCACCCTTAAAAATCCTTACATCCTTTGTAGTGAAAAACGTGTTTTTCGAAACTTTTTGGATCCTTAAATAGCTTGCGCTGCCTAAACCATAACAAATACCCCAAATTAAAGGGATATTTTTCCTCTTTGAAGTTCTAAAAGATTACCTTATCTTTGGTTTACAAGACCGATATTTTACTTAAATTATTAGAACCTTCATTAATGTTAATGCCTTTTTATTTATGTATTACTTTTTTTGTGGAATTTGAGTTTTCTCTTCGAATCGAAAACATTTGTTAGCTACATTATTAAGATTAGAATGTATTGTGCTTTCACTTTATCTTATTTTATATGTACAAAGAATTGAATATCTAAAAAAAAGAATCTATAAAAAAAGTTCTGGACAGCATATGTCTATCTTTTACGGATAACTCATAATAACCATTTTTATCTTTCAGCTCATTAATACCAAGAAGATCGGGATAAGAAGATTCCCAGATAACACCGGGTAATCAGAACGGGGTATGTAAAAATGATTACGATATACATTTATAATTATTTTTCTTTTTACTTATTCAAGTAAACAGAGAAACACATTAAATTTATTTAGGCGTAGCAGCGCTCGCCGTGTGTTGGCTAGTTTATTATAATTAAAGTAATTGGAACTAGTTCCATTATTTATATTTAAATTAGACCTATAACTGAAGTGAAATAATAGTTCATTTAGTGTTCGGAACGACACTTATAATGAGGTTGCACTCTAAACATTGTTCATATTTTTAAATGTAAGGTGGTTAACTTTGGAAAGTAGTTTCATAGTTACCTTAATGTAAATGACTGAAACTTTAAGTTGAAATATAAATGGACCGAAGAAAGAAATCTTACTTATATCTTTACGGTCTTTTGAGTCTACCAACAGCCTCTCCTTTGTTAGGAATTTCTAGACGCAGCTAATTTAGTTACGCTTATTTTCCTACACATTTCGTGAGTGGCATTGTTAAATTCCAAATCGGAATTTAAAAATCTGACGAGAAAAATTGTAAAAAAACATACCCAGCCAACTGATGTGATTATATTTTTAACATATATGTAATCACTCAATATTTCTAAATGTGCACCATTGTTGTTTTTTGTTTACTATTGTTTTATTCCTATTGTTATTCTCCTCGCCCAAGAGATTAAAAAATAATGATCTAATTTTCATCATGCTTCAATGAATATATAATCTATTATTTCTGTGTAATTACAGAAAGTCAATAATTATAACTTTTCATCAGAATGGTGCATTTGAAGTAAAATTTAAATTAGTCCAAAAATTGTGAAACTCAAGCACAATTTAAATTGTGCAAATTAATAACCGATCCGATTGAGGGTCTTTCCACTTTTCAGCGGTTGCCCTTTTACCAGCCAGCTGCTGGCCCTTCACATCCACATGTGTCAATCACAGAGGTAGATGATCAACAACCAGTGTAGGGGTGACATGTGGTTAGCATGTCGAGTCCCCCAGCCGTTATAGCTGGTTCCTCAACCTGGAGCCGCTACTTATTGTAGCTACCCAATTGCCTCACGATGCTGGGTGGGCACCGGTCCCATACTGGTCGAAATACCATGAGAAAATTTCTTCCCCCATGGAGACTCGAACCAGCGCAAGTCCCGTAGCTCTGCGCCAAGGCTTCCTACCTTAACCGCTCGGCTACGGCGCGGGACATAAATAACCAAGATCTAAAATAAGGCTGAGTATGTTAAACATAATAATACAATATTTTACTTATGGAATTATGAAATTTCTAATAGAATATTAAAGGTTTCTTCTATATAATAGTTTAACAAAAGTCTTTAATTGTAGACCAAGTTCAGAATTTTAATTATTTGGGATGTCATTTAGGTAATGACAAAAATTTAGATAAATACACTAAAATACAACGATTCAATTATCTATGTGGCACAATTAAACGTACTTTTGAATAAAACTAGAAAAGAAAAAAAAATTAAAATTTTACAAAGTATTGGCAGTTCCATCTCTTATCTATGGATGTGAAACTTGGACATTAACAAAGGCAGATAGTAAACAAATAGAGGCTGCAGAAATGAAGATGTTGAGAGCAATAGCAGGATACCAAAGGAGCGATAAAAAGAAAAACAAAGATATAAGAACAGAACTTAATATTTTAATCTCTGTGAAAGAATAAAATACTAAACAAACAAATGCTTACCTTCAGCACGTATTACGAATGAATGAACAGCGCATACCAAGAAGAATGTATAATTATAAACAAAAAGGGAGAAGATTGTTGGGAAGACCATTGAAGAGATGGGAGGACCAATTCGACCTATAATGAGATCGGATCAGGCCATTGGGCTTAAACCTTATTGTTTATGATGATGACTCGTAAGTTATAATAAAAAAAACATCGTTGTGAACAGTGAACCCAATTTTACGCGAAGTTACTGAAATCTATGTTTTAGCGGTAATTTCATTTAATTTCGTTCCGTAACAGGTATGTGGTCAGTTTATCGACGCAATCAGGCACTTACTAGGTAACTTAGGACTAACTTGGGTGATGAAGGTCGGTAAAATTTGCTTAGAGACATATTTTTCAGGCTTAAGGATCTTTTATCTGAATAATTTCAGACTCGGGACCCACAGCTTTAAAGTTCCTCCCAGAGGACTTGCTCCTTGCTTTTTTTCTATCCTAAAAATTCCATCGACTCCGGCCGGATTTGAACCCACGTCTTCAGGACTAGAGGCAAGGAACATAACCACAAAACTACATGATATTGAAATTAATGTACTCAGACTTGCTAACCGCATGTACTGTAATACAAGTAAAGAGAAAAAATATATGTCTGAATCGGGATTTCAAACCAGGAACAGCAGCTTTGCGCGCTAGCACTCTTCCTTCGAGCTACCCAGGACAAACATGAATTTTTCTCACTTTAAGCCCCCTTTGTTTTATACAAATTCCAAACTGTTCATACGTTTAAATATTTGGACTCAGAAATTACTTACAAGAATAACAACCATATAGAAATTCAAAAACACATAACAGCTGCAAACAGATGTTTTTTTTGCACTTAGAAAATATCTAAGATCACACTTAATAACAAATAAAACTAAGTTACTGATTTATAAATCTCTTATAAGACCAATAATTACATATGCATCCGAAACTTTGACTCTTCTAAGGTCAAATCTCTGGCTACTTTTGAAAGAAAGATATTAAGAGCTATTTTTTTGGCTGTGAAAGAAGGTGATATTTGGAGAAGAATAAAAAATTGTGAATTGTATGAATTATGTAAGGAACTCGATTTAGTGAGGTATATAAAAATTAATAGAATGGCCTGGGCTGGGCATTTGATACGTAATGACAATAATAAAACTGTTAAAATATATATGTGACACAACCATCACAAACCAGAAAAGTAGGAAGACCAAAATTAAGATGCGAGGAAGATATCTTGCAGGATATTACTTACTTACTCACTGGCACTATCGAACCCGTAGGTTCATGGCCGCGCGGACATAAGCTCTCCATAAATCCCTATCCTGAGCTAATACTTTCCAATCATTCCCTGTATAATCTACTTCCCTCAAATCATAGTTAATGTTGTTCTCCCACCTCATTTTTGGTCTACCAACTGGGCGTTTTCCCTCTGGCTTTCTCGTTCAGGATATTATAATTAGTAAAATTAGAAATTGGAAAAATTTAACAGCAAATAGAGAAGTCTGGAAGGACATTCTGAGGAAGGCTAGGGCTGTCATGCCATACATGATGACGTTGAAACTCCCTTTTAATCACATTGCAGTAAGGACTGCTTCACCTTGTGATGTGCCAATCAACTAATTAATGTACTCGGCCCTTCTACTTCTTTCTCTCCTCTTCCTAATCCTTCCAATTTTCATGATTTATTCCACTTTCACTTTTCATGCCTATTTGTTCCACGTGCTGCCTACTTTTCCCCTCGTGCTCATTTTAATTTATTTTACACGTGTAGGTTATTTTTTTACCAAATGTCACCAGGTCATCTTCATGGCATTTCTGGTATTTTCTCCTGGTTTTGGTGGAATTGTAATCAACTTTTTTTAAGTTGGAGTACCTGGAAGGCGTATTTACGTTATTCCCATGCTATGATGGGTAAACCTCAGATTTTAAGCAAAAACCTATTTTGTACTCGAAGAGATAACTTAAAATGAAGTTATGTTAATAAAATAAAGTAAAACTGTTAGTTTTTTTTATGATTTTAATATTTATTTAAATACAAATTCGTTACAGCTGTTTCAGTACTTTGTGCTTTCTTCAGACGAATACCATGATTACAAATTAATTTTGTTATTATATAATATATTTGTCCACCGCTGTGCTCTCGAGGTAGCGTGCTGCCTTGTCACGCAGCGGGCCCGGGTTCGATTGCCGGTCGGGACAGGCTCCTGGGTGAGGTTTTTTCTGGTTTTTCCTCACCGTTAAGACAAATGTCAGG
Organism: Diploptera punctata; assembly: GCA_030220185.1. Taxonomy (NCBI): domain Eukaryota; kingdom Metazoa; phylum Arthropoda; class Insecta; order Blattodea; family Blaberidae; genus Diploptera; species Diploptera punctata. The sequence goes on along the minus strand of JASPKZ010003861.1, from coordinate 1,112,249 downwards.
AAGGTTAGGGCCCAACGGTCCCCGAAAATCATCCGGTCATCAACATCATCCTTATCATTATCATCACCGTCCTTCACCGGTGTTGAAAGCAACGGGAAGCTACCACACCTATAATTCCCTAGTAAACCTGCAAAGCATAGCATGAAAATGCTATGATTGCAGTGAAAGACCTGCCCTCGGGTACAATTACTATGGATGGATAATATATTATTATATATAATAAGGTACAAAGTACTGGAACAGCTGTAACGAATTTGTATTTTAATAAATATGAAAATCATATAAAACTTTAACAATTTTATTTTTATTTAATTAACTTAAAAATGGATTTTCATCAAGTAAACGCCAAATTAATTGATTAAAATGAAGTTGTATTTTAACGTTTCATTATATATAATGTTTATATGATCAAAAATGGGACCTTGTAGTGTCTAAAAATGCCTAAACTAATGTTAGAACCTGTTTTTGCCTATATTCCTAAAATTCATATATTTTATCACCAAATCGAATAAAAATGTCTTTATTTCAATCCGAGAAACTAAAATATTACATATTCGTTTTCACTATCTTGAACAGTAGGCTATATTCTCGAAATACTTATCAGACAAAATCTGACTTTTAAGTGAGAAGCTATAAAACCTAGAGAACAGCTGTAAAACAATGTACATGCCCCGGAAGACCTTAAAAAAATCAAATGCACGGGACACTAAAGTTAAACTCTTAGTGTTTGAAACACCACTATAGTGCGTGTGTTAATAGGTGGGGTGCTGTGCATTGACCGGCTGGAAACAACTCTTAATTTATTTCTGTAAGAACATTACATCGTGCCGAAAGTTCCAGCTACCAAGTTGTCTTTAATTAAAAAATGTATACACGAATTTCCCTATTTTATATCGGAATGAATAATTATTCTGTGACGTTAGCAACAAAGAGGTGAGTTAATAATGTTTAGCATTTCACTCTAAAGTACGTACTTAGCTCTGCAGATTTAATGTGTTTTATTTTTCTGTCTTTCAATTTTAAATACACTAAACCTAGAATAAAAGTCAATATTTAATATCTTTATAATATACTATACTATATTTAATATAACATTTTATAAATTTCAAAGTTATCAATTATTCAAAATAATAATAATTAATAATACATTTTTAATTCATAAATTCATACTAAAATTTATAACACTGAATCTGCGTAAAATATAATTTGGAACCTATTTTGCATGTGACCAGAACTTATTTTAGCCACCTAAAATAAGATTTTTAGAACCTTAAATCCGAGGTCCAATGATGGGTGATGAATGAGAATGAAGGACCAGGAGAGTCCTCAAAACTAAACTTACTCTAAATCCAGATGATGGGAGGCCACAAGAATAACTCCCCATGAAGTGTAGTCAGAAGTTCTAACCACAAGAATAACTCCATATGAAGTGTAGTCAGAAGCTCTGACCACAATAAATAAGTCCCCCTGAAGTGTTGTCAGAAGCTCTGACCACAAGAATAACTCCCCATTAAGTGTAGTCAGAAGCTCTGACCACTAGAATAACTCACCATTAAGTGTAGTCAGAAACTCTGGCCACAAGAATAACTTCCCATGAGGTGTAGTCAGAAGCTCTGACCACTAGAATAACTCACCATGAAGTGTAGTCAGAAGTTCTGACCACTAGAATAACTCCCCATGAAGTGTAGTCAGAAACTTTGATCACAAGAATAACTCCCCAGTCAGAAGCTCTGACCACGAGAATAACTTCCCATGAAGTGTAGTCAGAAGCACTGACCACTAGAATAACTCACCATTAAGTGTAGTCAGAAACTCTGGCTACAAGAATAACTCCCCATGAGGTGTAGTCAGAAGCTCTGACCACAAGAATAACTCCTCATGAAGTGTAGTCAGAAGCTCTGACCACTAGAATAACTCCCCATGAAGTGTAGTCAGAAACTCTGGCTACAAGAATAACTCCCCAGTCAGAAGCTCTGACCACGAGAATAACTCCCCGTGAAGTGTAGTCAGAAACTCTGACCACGAGGATAACTCCCCATGAAGTGTAGTCAGAAGCTCTGACCACGAGGATAACTCCCCATGAAGTTTAGTCAGAAGCTCTGACCACGAGGATAACTCCCCATGAAGTTTAGTCAGAAGCTCTGACCACGAGGATAACTCCCCATGAAGTGTAGTCACAAGAATGAATAACTCCCCATGCAGTATAGTCAGAAACTCTGACCACAAGAATAACTCCCCATGAAGTGTAGTCAGAATCTCTGACCACAAGAATAACTCCCTATTAAGTGTAGTCAGAAACTCTCTCCACAAGAATAACTCCCCATGAAGTGTAGTCAGAAGCTCTAACCACTAGAATAACTCCAATGAAGTGTAGTCAGAAGCTCTGACTACAAGAATAACTTCCCATGCAGTATGGTTAGAAACTATCTCCACAAGAATAACTCCCCATGAAGTGTAGCCAGAAGCTCTGAGCACTAGAATAACTCCCAATGAAGTGTAGTCAGAAGCTCTGACCACAAGAATAACTCCCTATGAAGTGTAGTCAGAAACTCTGACCACAAGAATAACTCCCCATGAAGTGTAGTCAGAAACTCTGACCACGAAAATAACTCCCCATGAAGTGTAGTCAGAAGCTCTGACCACGAGAATTACTCCCCATGAAGTGTAGTCAGAAGCTCTGACCATGAGAATTACTCCCCGTGAAGTGTAGTCAGAAGCTCTGACCACCAGAATAACTCCCCATGAAGTGTAGTCAGAAGCTCTGACCACGAAAATAACTCCCCATGAAGTGTAGTCAGAAGCTCTGACCACGAGAATAACTCCCCATGAAGTGCAATCAGACTCTTACCACTAGCCCATGGGGCTGGTCTTACATGTCAGATTTTTTTGATCCCGGGGTTCCCATAGTAAGGGTTGTTAATTTAACAAATTATCCGTTGGAATTCCGAGCCTGTTCATCGTTTTGTATTGTATCTGCTATATTTTCTATTATGTTGAATTCGATTGTATTCTTTCTTGAAATTTTCCTCTCTTAAGTAAGCTTGAATTAGCAACAAAAAAATAAATCATTTAGAAAATACATTTTTTTAGTTATTTGGTACACCGCTGTAGACTCGAGGTAGCGTGCTGTCTTTGTCACGCAGAGGACCGGGGTTCAATCTCCGGTCGGGACAGGCGTCTGGGTGAGGCATTTTCGGGGTTTTTGCTCACCTGTAAGACAAATGTCAGGAAGCTTAGAGCCCAACTGTCCCCGAAAATCATCCGGCCATTATCATTTCATCGGGGTGGAAAACAACGGGAAGGTATCACGCCTATAATTCCCTAGTAAAGTTGCAACGCGTAGCTTGAAAATACAATGAAAAACCAGATATCGGGCAGAACACTATACATAGTAGATAGATAGATAGATATTTTAGGGTTTAATTTTTTATTTTACCTAAGATCTTGTAACACTGATAAAATATCTTAGAAAGACAATGTTTTAAGAAGTTATCGACAATAATACGCCTACGTGACCACTGCTCCAAGTCTGAAATTAAAACGAGTTTTTTGGGAAGAAATAAACTCTTGTATTAATTTGTAATTAATTACAATAATGCTATGTTTAAAAACATAAGTTATAAGTAACGACATATCTCCGCTATTTTTATAAAAAAAAAAAGAACTGTGCACAGATGGGAAATTTATAAGAAGAAAACTATAACATTCTGGCGATGGCCAAGGTCTGTTTTTATTTTTTTTGGAAATGTGATATTGTTATGCAGCCACTGATACTAGAGCTAAATAGAAGAAATCAGTGATGATGAGCCCTAACGTAAATGCTATAATTTTTAATATAATTAAGTTTATTTCCGTAACAAAGTACTGCACATATAAATCTAAAGTTATTTGTACAAAATTAAATAATGCACACAACAAATTGAAAGCCTGGGTTCAAGGCTCGTTAGACCTTGTACATTAAACAGACCGATGCTATGCATTACGTGGTATTCATTAAAACTTATTGTAAAGTTCAAACTGCTATTTTTCCTGTTTTCTTACTAGAATTATAGTCCACTGTCACGCAATATTATCTTGTTAAACAGCCTTGGCACTTATGCCCCTGCTACATGAATGGACTAGCCCTCTTTCCCCTCCAGTCACACCCACACAATATGAATTAACCCTTTCCTTTTCAATAGAGGGAGGTAAAAAAATAGAACCGCATCACACTTGCAAATGAAATAATAATTTGAAATAAGTTTAGAAATGTCAATAACATACAGGATGTAGAATATGTAACAATATGGCCACATGTGGGCTTTCGAGGGGGGTAGGAAAATGTAGAAAAGCGAAGGCGGTTTTCGGTTACACCGAACAGTCGAGATATTCTGGGCGGAGCCAAATTTCTGTCTAAAACTGCGCTTTCCGTCTGTCAGCATCCACTGCTGCCATGAATGAACGGTAATGGCGGCACGGAGGGGAGGGGAACGACAGTCGAGGTCTCTTAGCACAGCGCATGCGCTGAACCGCTCCCTTAAACTTCGCCAGGGCACTCTGCTCTGCCGATAGCTTGCAGAAACATAGCCAAGGTTTTTTGAATCTGGAACGTGTTGGTTCTTTTGTTATTATGCATCAGAATCTCATCAGCTTTGCTTTTTTCAAGTGAATACCGTATTGTGACTGTGTACGTGAAGTTGTGTGCGCGTCTTATTGTGTTAACAGTGTAGTGTGTAGTGATTGTTAGCGTTTACCAATGTGACCAGTTGATGGTCGACTGTTTTTTCAGGAATGAAACTTCTATGACTTGGCTTGGAGCGAGCGAGACAGAAATGTTGAAGTTGTTTCTTTTCTTTGCTGTTCAGTGCCTCCTACACTCCAACTAGCAGCTAGGCGAGCGATCATGGCGGCCGAATGGCCTCACCATCATCCCACAGCTCTTACACTTGAAGTTTCGTGAATTCTTAAGCTTTTGATAAAGAGACTCAAACGAGACGTGCCTATTGTGATAGTTATTAATTTGAGCATGTTAAAACTCACTTTTTCATTAGTGTGTTCTATTCGTGCATTTTCACAGCTCAAACTTCTGTAACCAGATAGTTTTAACAGTGTTACAACAGTAATTTTTGTGATTGGATATAGTGAATAAACATTACAAACCATAGTTTTTTACATCAGACTTATACAGAGGGTGCAGCAAAGGCTTGGTCATTTTGTGCCATGAAAAGGTGTAACGTCGGAAAATAAAATGTAAGTACGAATTATCTGCATGTTACCTTGTATGCTACATGCATATTTCGTCAATGAAAATGGGAATTGAGGTCATATGGTTTGTGAAAGTCTCGAACCAACTCATTGACTAATTCATTCATTCTGCTTTGGTTCATTCAACTCCACTCTCATTATTTTATACACTTGCTTCACAGATAACGTTATCAAGATTAACAACACCAATTTTGTAAGAATAAAGTCTTTCTCTCCTATTTTCAACACGCGCTTAAAAATATATATCTTACGTTCTTTAATATTAACAATACGTGTAAAATATAGTTATAATGGCGTATAATGTCACATATTGTTGCTCGAAATGAAGAATCTGACGTGTTTAATGGGTTTCTTCTTTTATAATTCCGTGTAACGTTTATAATTCAAATAAAATAGGCTAATTTAGTGAGTAAATTATTTAATTGTTAACATGAATAAATTAACAGACAATTCCGATATTTTTCTAATTGTTCTATATTCAGTCATAGATGTGTTATCTTAATAAAATATAATTAAATATTATATTTATTATATATTGCAAATCCTAAATCTAAGCACAATGATCTTAGTTGTGTAAAATTATTATTTTATAATTTTATGTTACGTATTTGAGCTAAATTTATATATTCAAACTTCTTAATATAACTCTTAAAAATATTCTTTGGAAAGAAAATAGCGTATGGTTTAAAAACCGCAAAAATATAGCAAAATACTACCAATCCCACGAATATCATATTATTGTAATTAAACATGGCGGATAAAATAGGTCCACTAAAATTATCTCCTTAAAAACATTACATCGTTTAATTTGGTATAAAATTCTTCCTTCCTGTGTTCCTTTGGATCATCACCGATGATTAGAGTCCTGATTTTTATGTGAAACTAGCTAATACCCGGCATGTGCTGCTACGCCTAAATAAATGAAAATTAATGTGTTTTTACGTATGTTAAGTTGAATAAGTACAAGGAAAGATAACAATAAAAATATGTAAGTGAGGTCAGCAGTTTTTCGTCCTATTCACCTATTAATCGTAGACCAAGATACTTTTTTTTTTGTAATTTTATAGATCAAGTCCTTCTGTATGTTTTATGTCAATGTTAATCGTTTTTTGGTTGTATTTCATGTTTTTATTTCTTGTTGGGTAATTTAAAATGTTTAGTGAAACTTTAATTCTAAAGTAAAATGAAAATAACCATAAATCTTGAATAAAATATACATGTATACAGGAAGATATAAATCACAGTTTTGTTACGATTTTCTATAATGTTTGTTACTTTGTTGATAGGTTCTATCACAGGCGTTATATTCTTTAATGTTAAATTTCTCTGAAATGCCTCGGAACATAATAATTTTACTTTGAAAACAATGACGTTCACATATTTTTTAAGCTTACACTCGATATGCTGAACCATCATCAAGTTGCGCATGGATGGAACGGAGGAAGCAGTTGTAGACAAACAGTTTGGGAGGGGGATAACAATCTCATCCTGTAAAAATAAGCTTGTTGAGAAGCATTCAGTAAGCCTTCTAAGTAGAATGGATTGATAGTAAATAGATATTTTTTTAATGTTTATTGAGAAACCATATGGGAGTATTGCATTCGAATTCGGATGAATCTTAAGGATTTAACTGGATGTCGGCGGATTGAGACCATTCTAGGGCTTTACTATATATGGCTTTGAACTTATAGCCATAAACTATAACGTATAAACTCAAACTTCATTTCATGTGGATGGAAAAATAAACCAATTAATTCCATTTCAAAACTCTTCTTTACACAATTTAAATAATAAATATAATTTCATCTAAATGATTGAACAAGTATATCACTTCAAATATTTAAGATGTGATATCAGCTATGGATAAGATAAAGATATTGAACATAAAACTCAACAGTTCCAAGCCATTTGTGGCACAATAAATAGAACATTGCATAATAAAGCCCACAAACAAACAAAAAAATTGTTATTTTATAAAACAACGGCAGTCCCTGACCTTTTATATGGGAGCGAATATTAGATTATCACTACCAAACAAAATAAAATCCAAGCGGCTGAGGTAATTTTTTTAAGAGTAAAAGGCGTACTGGAATGGACCAGACAAGAAACGATGATATTCGTGAAGAACTACAGATCTACTCCATAAAAGAAAATATATCTAATAACAAGAAACAGTGGAAAGAACATGTAGAAAGAATGGAAGAGGGTAGATTACCAAAGAAAATCTTACATTATTTTCCGAGAGGAAGAAGAAAGAGGTGTCCGACATCCTCGGAAGAGATTGTCTTAGATCTATTAGTGAAGATGGAACAGGCAATCAATGCCTAAACCAGGAAGTGAAGAAGAAGAAGAACAAGAAATATTTCAACTTCCAAACTACAATATTCAAGCATTGAAGGATAAAAAGTTGCAATAAAATATTGAAAATATCGATAAAAAATAATTTAATTAGCATATGCGGAATCAGATTTAGAAGTATGGATTCCATAATGCAGCATGTTGGCACCTCTGTTAGATGTAATAATTATTCCATTTATACCGCACACACAACCCTCTAATAACTAAGCCGGTGGTTCATGGCCGCGCGTACATACGCTCTCTATGTATCCCTATCCTGAGCTAATGTTTTCCAATCATATCCTATAAAATCATGGTAAATGTTATTCTCCCACTCCATTATTGGTCTATCTGAAGGGTGCTTTTCATCTGGTGGAGTTTCCATGCCGCTCTTTCATTCCCCATTCCCGGCAAATGACCTGCTCATCACAGTCTACGACACTTAACTGTCCTTATTATATCTTGCTTCCCATAAAGATCATAGCTCACTGCTAATTAGTTTTCTCCATTCGCCTGCCTGTTCGTCCCTTTTTGGTCCAAACATTATCTTTATTTTCAAACACTCCTAATCTTTTATCTTCCCTCAAAGTAAAAATCCGTGTTTCGAATCTATATACTGTAAGTGGTAGAATAATAGTTTCATATATTTCCAGTTTAATGTTTTGAGAGAGGTTGGAATGACAAAAGTCCCCGAAATGCGTAATAGTATGCATTTCCAGAATAATTGAGCCTATTTTTAATTTTTTTCTGTACCTCATTCCTGTTTGTAATTATTGTTTCTAGGTATTTAAATTCAGTAACACAGCGAGATTGGGACTGGAAGCAAATATCAGTAAAACTAAATAGCTATATGGTCATATATATTATATAGGCCTATTGGAACTATACAGTTAATGACAAATGAGGGAAATTTGAAGAAGTGGCTGAATTTAAATATCTAGGAATAATCATTACAAACAAGAATGAGGTGCAGAAAAATATTAAAGGTTCAATTCTGGAAATAGATGCTATTATTAATTACAGGAACTCGTGTCATCCCAACTTCTGTCAAAAAACATTACATTGAAAATATACGAAACTGTTATTCTCCCAGTTGTGTTATATGGATGCGAAACATGGACTGTTATTTAAGGAATGAGAAAATATTACGAATACAGTATTTGAGAATAAAGTTCTTACGAAAAAAATTTGGACGAATGGAGAACACTATATAAAAGTGAGTTACATGATATTTATGAGAAAGCAGACATAATAAGAATTAAATCTAGTAGACTGCGATGGACAGGAAACGTGACACGGAAATGGAAATAAAAGAGCAGCATGAGTGTCAGAGGGAAAGCGTCCATTAGGCGTGCCAAGGATGAGATGGAAGAATATTATCCATGATTTGAAGGAAGTAGACTGTACATGGGATGATACAAAAACATTAACTCGGGATAGGGACCGCGCGACCATGAACCTACAAGTTCCAGGAGTTATTTAGGTATATTTGAATTCAGGGAATTCTACAAAATTTCCCCTCATTTGTCATTGACTGTACATTTCCATTATATAATGTATTTCTATGTGTGACAATATATTTAGTTTTATTGTTATTTTCATCCAGACCCAATTTCTTAGTATTACTCAATAGAGTCTGCGTGTTGGCCCTTAGTATCTCCTCGCTATCGCCTAATAATATCATCATCAGCATAAACTAACAACGTATTAATACCATTTAGTTGTAGGCCTTCTTCATACTCTAAAGATTTGATGGCATGCTCTAGTAAAATTTGAAGAGTAGAGGAGATAGTGCATCTCCTTGCTTTAACCCATTGTGAATTTCAATAGTATATGAAAACTGTTTGCCTACAAATATCCTACTGTTTGTGCCATTTAGACAGATTCTAATACATCTGTTTTTTAGGAATTTCGAACTCCAGCAGAAAACTATACAACTTCTCTCTTCTAATTGAATCGTATGCCTTTTTTAAGTCTACATATTGATGATGCACAGTGCCATTGTGTTCCCATTTTTTTTTCTAAAATCTGTCTTATACTAAAAATCTGATCTGTTATAGACCTATTTCTTCTAAATCCACATTGATGATCTCAAATAATTGGTATGCTAATTATGATGTGTTCATATGATATACAATATTTTTAATGAAGACATGAGAGAATGGTAGCTTGGAATAAAAAAAAAAGAGCGATTTCATAGAATCGATTTTTGATGAACTAATACCTATATTGACATTCCGGAACACTAATTATAGAACGTTTAAGAGAAAGACAAATAATAAGTTACTAAAACTTTATATCATTCTCCAAAAGAGATTACTAATATCTCATCCAATGGGAAATTTCATAGAAATGATTCATCAAACATCGATTCAATGAATTTATTAGATAAAATAGAGAAATAGATGATTTGAAGAAACTTGCTATAGGCTACCTCATCCGAACTAATTTAAGTTGTAATGTAAACAAACCAGATGTATTACTGCATTTTCGCTGGTCGAACTTCTGTTCATGTAAGAAAATGTAGTTCTTCCCTTAGCACTCGAGATAAAATAAATAAAAATAATGAAACTATATATTATCTAGCACACGTCTATATAGGTAAGTTATAAGAGAGAATCTCTCCTTCTTCACTTCCTGGTTTAGGCATTGATTGCCTGTTCCGTTTTCACTAATACCGTAGATTTAAGAACATCTCTTCCGAGGACGTCCGACATCTCTTCTTCCTCTCGGAAAATAATGTAACATTTTCTTTGGCAATCTACTCTCTTCCATTCTTTCTACATTTTCTTTCCACTGTTTCTTGTTATATTAGATATATATTTTTTATGGAGTAGATCTACAGTTCTTCACGAATATCATAGTGTCTTATCTGGTCCATTCTGGTACACCCGTTTACTCTTCTTAAAAATTTCATCTCGGCTGCTTGGATTTTACTTTCTTGTTTGGTAGTGATAATCCAAGATTCGCCCCAATATAAAAGGACAGGAACTGCCATTGTTTTATGAATTTCAATTGTTTTAAAATGACAGAATTTCTGTAGAATTTCGTAAACAAAGCATTTGAATTGCGAAGAGAAAAAAGTTTCAAAAATATCTGAAAAGTGCCTACGCGTGCCCTACTGTTTGTACCATTTAGATACACTTCCATAATTCCAACTTTATTTAGGAATTCCGAAATCAGCAGGATACTATATGGCATATAGTGAAAAATATTGCATATTAACAATTGAGGACATGGTAAAAACTATAGAAAAATTTACTGGTAGGTTCAGCATCGAAAATAAATTATGTTCATAATTGAATTGTAGCAGAATATACTCTGCTGGATAAGAAAAGAAATGAAGATATAAGAAAGGAACTAAATATTTTCAAACTTACCGACCGAATAATTAAATATAGGAACGCCTGGAAAGAACATATTGATAGAATGCCAGACGAAAGATTTCCAAAATGATTGCTAAATTATAAGCTGCACGGAAGGAGAAATGTTGGACGCCCACACAGAAGATGGTCTGAACAATTTTAACAATTCTAGCTTTCATGAAACCGGAACGAGCCAACAGGCTTAATCCCTGGATGATGATTATGATGATGATTGAATTGTACCGGTAAATAAAGATTATTTATTGGCATCATGGAAAAGAAAATAAACGTCTAATTAGGTAGGCCTATATATTTTTTTCTCATAAATAAATAAGAAATAGAGGAAGTTCCTAATCTGTAGTGCCATCTACAGTATGTTGTATTCAGTCTCATTATCCGTAAACTACGATGTCGCCTAATATAAGAACAATGTTTTGATCGTTCACAATTCAGTCATATGGCAGTTAAAAATGGTACCACGGTTCCCCAATAGACTGAGTCGGCGGAGTACTATCCTATGCAAGTTTGTTTAAATTACAACTGGAACTTAGATCGGAATTAGTGTGGCCTAAGCCATAGCCCAGTCACGGGACTTGCGCTGGTTTCGAGTCTCCACGGGGGAAGAAATTTTCTCATGGTATTTCAGCCAGTATGGGACCGGTGCCCACCCAGCATCGTGAGGCATTTGGGTAGCTACAATAAGTAGTGGGATCCAGATTAATAAAACCAGCTATAAAGGCTGGGGGAAATCGACATGCTGACCACATGTCACCCCTACATGGCTTGATGATCTTCTACTTCTGTGATTGACATGTGGATGTGAGACCAGCAGCCGTCTGGTAGGCTAAGGGCCTTCTAGGCCTGTCGCGCCAGGAGAATAAAAATACAAGTTACTATTTTTAAATTTTGTCTTCTTATTTAAGTTCGTCTTTACATTTTAGACTTAACCAAACTGCAAGTAGGCTATATTCTTAAAATTTAACCCTTAAATTGGCAATGTATCCTACAGGATACATCAATTGGTTTAATTACTTTTTTTATTCAATGCCCCAGGTTGTCAATTTGACATTTCTGGTGTTCTCTCCTGGCATTGGCTTAATTGTAACTCACTTCTGAAGTTGGAGCACCTAGAAGGCGGAGTTACGTTACCCCGATGATATGATGGGTGATAAATGATAATGAAGCCCCAGAAGAGTTCTTAATATAAACTTAACCTAAATTCCAGACCATGGGCAACCACAGGAATGATTCCCTTTAAGGAAAAATTCCTATGGTTTGACGGGAATCGAACGCGGGACCTCATGAACAGTAGTCAGAAACGCTGACCACTATCCCATGAGGCTGGTCGGTTTAATTTATATAATATTTTAAATAAAACAGAAGCAAATACACCATTACAAATAACTTAAACATGTGTCGAATTAAACAATATACCCATTAACAATTATAGATATCGTTTTCACTGCGGTCCGCCTCATTTAAATAACTGACACGATAAATTAGTCTTCTCTTCTTCCAAGGATTAAATCAAAAGGTTCATTCTGGCTCGAAGTATTATAGCTGCTGTGTCCGTCCTCTATCACTTTTTCCTCCTCCTGGTTGATAGTTTAGACTTTTCCTGGGCAATCTGTTGGTATCCATTCTGCAGACATGTTCATACAATGTTCTCCTATATTCTTCTATTTTATCTGTCAAACAATATTTCTAGTTCTTTACGGATATCTTCACTCCGTTTTTTATCCATTAAAGTATATCCTGCCACAAATCGTAAATATTTCATTTCCGCTGCTTGTATTCTTTTGACTGTTTATTCAGAGTCCATATTTCTGAGCCATATAACACTGCAGGTTCAGCCAATACTTACAAAATTTATGTGCGTTTCTTTTCTTATTTTCTTTTCCAGTGTTCTTTTAAGCCACATAAATATTGATATTTGTAATTTATTATGTATTTTTTTCTATTACAACCTAATAATACACCTAGACAATTGAAGTATTTTACTTGTTCTAACGTTTTATCATTTAGTAATATTTTTGTTCTTTCTATTTCTTTGCCACACTGGGCCATTACTTTCGTTTTTGTTGAAGAAATTTCTAGGTTATAATCTTGTGCAATATTATTTAATTTAAAAATTGCTCTTTGTACGTAATTCTCTTAATAAGCCATTATGGCCTGATAACAAATATTAGTATGTCAACACGGATTTTATTATTAGAATTTAAAGTTACTTGCCATTTCTGACAACTTTGTCAATATATAAATTGAAAAGAGTGGATAAAAGACGGCACACTTGCCATAATCCTTGATTTATTACAGTTCATATTTCGATTTTATATTTCCACTCTTTATTTTGATATTTGTATTTTGCATGTAAGATTTGAATAACTCTTACAATATATTTTGGAAAGTCTCTTTCTGTTAATATGTTCCATAGGATTTCTCTTTCTAACCTGTCGAAGGCTTTTACATAATCTTGAAGGCTATGTATAATGACAAATTAAATTCTTGTCTTTTTTCAATTACCTGTGCTGCTGTAAACATACAATCGAGGCAGGATCATCCTTTTCGGAAACAATTTTGTTATTCTAATAGTAGACATTGTTATATTCTTTATTCGATTAGTTAATATCTTTGCGTACAGTTTATAGCAAGCATTCAGTAGACTAATCCCTCTGTAATTATTACAGTCGCCATTGCAACCTTTTTTTAAATATATGTATAACAAATTCATCTGGTATATGTCCTCTTTCCCCAACACTTACGGTATTGCATTCAGTAGACTAATCCCTCTGTAATTATTACAGTCGTCATTGCAACCTTTTTTAAATATATGTATAACAAATTAATCTGGTATATGCCCTCTTTCCCCCAACACATACGGTATTGCATTCAGTAGACTAATCCCTCTGTAATTATTACAGTCGTCATTGCAACCTTTTTTTAAATATATGTATAACAAATTCATCTGGTATATGTCCTCTTTCCCCAACACTTACGGTATTGCATTCAGTAGACTAATCCCTCTGTAATTATTACAGTCGTCATTGCAACCTTTTTTAAATATATGTATAACAAATTAATCTGGTATATGCCCTCTTTCCCCCAACACATACGGTATTGCATTCAGTAGACTAATAACTCTGTAGTTATTACAGTCGTCATTGCAACCTTTTTTAAATATATGTATAACAAATTAATCTGGTATATGCCCTCTTTCCCCCAACACATACGGTATTGCATTCAGTAGACTAATCCCTCTAATCCCTCTGTAATTATTACAGTCGTCATTGCAACCTTTTTTAAATATATGTATAACAAATTAATCTGGTATATGCCCTCTTTCCCCCAACACATACGGTATTGCATTCAGTAGACTAATCCCTCTGTAATTATTACAGTCGTCATTGCAACCTTTTTTAAATATATGTATAACAAATTAATCTGGTATATGCCCTCTTTCCCCCAACACATACGGTATTGCATTCAGTAGACTAATAACTCTGTAGTTATTACAGTCGTCATTGCAACCTTTTTTAAATATATGTATAACAAATTAATCTGGTATATGCCCTCTTTCCCCCAACACATACGGTATTGCATTCAGTAGACTAATCCCTCTGTAATTATTACAGTCGTCATTGCAACCTTTTTTAAATATATGTATAACAAATTAATCTGGTATATGCCCTCTTTCCCCCAACACATACGGTATTGCATTCAGTAGACTAATCCCTCTGTAATTATTACAGTCGTCATTGCAACCTTTTTAAATATATGTATAACAAATTAATCTGGTATATGCCCTCTTTCCCCCAACACATACGGTATTGCATTCAGTAGACTAATCCCTCTGAATTATTACAGTCGTCATTGCAACCTTTTTAAATATATGTATAACAAATTAATCTGGTATATGCCCTCTTTCCCCCAACACTTACGGTATTGCATTCAGTAGACTAATCCCTCTGTAATTATTACAGTCGTCATTGCAACCTTTTTTAAAAATATGTATAACAAATTAATCTGGTATATGCCCTCTTTCCCCCAACACATACGGTATTGCATTCAGTAGACTAATAACTCTGTAGTTATTACAGTCGTCATTGCAACCTTTTTTAAATATATGTATAACAAATTAATCTGGTATATGCCCTCTTTCCCCCAACACATACGGTATTGCATTCAGTAGACTAATCCCTCTGTAATTATTACAGTCGTCATTGCAACCTTTTTTAAATATATGTATAACAAATTAATCTGGTATATGCCCTCTTTCCCCCAACACATACGGTATTGCATTCAGTAGACTAATCCCTCTGTAATTATTACAGTCGTCATTGCAACCTTTTTTAAATAAATGTATAACAAATTAATCTGGTATATGCCCTCTTTCCCCCAACACATACGGTATTGCATTCAGTAGACTAATAACTCTGTAGTTATTACAGTCGTCATTGCAACCTTTTTAAATATATGTATAACAAATTAATCTGGTATATGCCCTCTTTCCCCCAACACATACGGTATTGCATTCAGTAGACTAATCCCTCTGTAATTATTACAGTCGTCATTGCAACCTTTTTTAAATATATGTATAACAAATTCATCTGGTATATGCCCTCTTTCCCCCAACACATACGGTATTGCATTCAGTAGACTAATCCCTCTGTAATTATTACAGTCGTCATTGCAACCTTTTTTAAATATATGTATAACAAATTAATCTGGTATATGCCCTCTTTCCCCCAACACATACGGTATTGCATTCAGTAGACTAATCCCTCTGTAATTATTACAGTCGTCATTGCAACCTTTTTTAAATATATGTATAACAAATTAATCTGGTATATGCCCTCTTTCCCCCAACACATACGGTATTGCATTCAGTAGACTAATCCCTCTGTAATTATTACAGTCGTCATTGCAACCTTTTTTAAATATATGTATAACAAATTAATCTGGTATATGTCCTCTTTCCCCCAACACATACGGTATTAAATATTCTCAATAATCTATCTTGTAAGGACTGTGGTGCATATTTGATCAGTTCTCCATTAATTTGGTATATTTCTGGGGATTTCTTGGTCTTAATTCGATTTAATACTTCATTGTACTCTTCTAAATATATGGTTATACATTATAATAATGGAAATAGACAGCTAATGACAAATGAGGAAAATTTTGAGGAAGTGGCTGAATTCAAATACCTAGGAACATTAATCACAAATAGGAATGAGATGCACAAAGAAATTAAACATAGGCTCAATTCTGGAAATGCGTGCTATTATGCATTACAGAGACTCTTGACGTCCCAACTCCTTTCAAAAAACGTTAAACTGAAAATATATAAAACTATTATTCTACCAGTTATATTATACGAATGCGAAACATGGACTCTTACTTTAAGGGAGGAGAGGAGATTTGAGAATAAAAATCTTAGGACAATTTTGCAGAAAACTACGTAACAATGAACTATATGGTTTATAAGAAGCCAGATATAATAAGAACAATTAAGTCTCGTAGAGTGCGGTGGGCAGGACATGTGGCACGAAAGGGGAATGAAAGACTTGCATGGAAGCTTCTTGTAGGAAAACCAGAGGGAAAACGCTCAGTTGAAAAACCAAGAATGAGGCAGTAGAATAACATTAACTATGATTTGAAGGAAGTAGATTATACAGGGAATGATTGGAAAACATTAGCTCAGGATAGGGATGTATAGAGAACTTATGTCCGCGCGGCCATGAACCAACGGGTTCGATAGTGCCAGTGAGTTAGTTATGTATTCTTCTTGAGTAATAGGATCGACGTTCTCGTCGTTTTCTGCCAACCACCATTTAATTTCTATAGTATTATTTGTCCATAATTGTTTAAAATGTTCTTCCCATCTCTTAATTGCGATTGGGTTTAATAAAACTTTATCGTTTTCGGATTTATTTAAATCCTTTGATTTTAAAATCTCTGTCTTGTTTACCTTGCACATCATATTCTACATCAGCTATATACTTATCCAAGTTATTTCAATTGGTCCTTCGAACTTCTCTTCTAACTTCAGCGCATACGTAGTTGTTTGTATTGCATACAATTTTGATCACTTTTATCATTTAAATATCGCTCATTTGCTGCAACAACGTCATAACTCAATTAACATAGTTTTTCAGGGAAAGCATTTAAAGGTTTGAAATCCATATACCTTTGCCTGTATTTGTCATTAATATGAAATTACTACACCAACTCATTGTATACAATACCTTATGTCGTTGTTCCTGAATATAGAACTGAGTTTTGTCTTTCATGTAGTACCAGTAACTCAAAGTCGTCAATTTTTGAGTTATGACGTTGTGGCAGCAAATGAGCGATATATTAAATACTTATTCTTGATTCTTTTTACTGAATCCTGAAGTTCATCTGTCCACTTTTTACTCTCCAACGTTTATAATTAATTTTTCGTTTTGCAATAGCTTAATTTCCAGCTTTAGTTATTATTTGTTTTATATTTTCCCCATTCCATATTAATATTGTCACATGGTTTTATTTTTTCTGTATACTGTTCTACTCTCCTTGCATATAAGTATTCAACGCCATCTTTTTTTAATAAGTATGTCTTGTATGTTTCCTGAACTCTATAACTGTTTTGCGAACTTAAGGGTTAATACTTAGGAATTATACAACATTTTGTATGTCAACCGGCATTTGAAACACAGAATTAAAGTTTTTCGCACTGGTGCTCTACCATTGAGCTACTGAAGCATATTGCCACTTGTTTACTAGGACTCGGAAATCACAGTGTGTCTGGGAGCTGTGGCTAAGTAACTTAATTACAGAATACATCCATACTAATAAAATTCATGGTAAGTTTCCGTTAAGGTGTTAATTCACAGTAATATAATGTAATTTTAAAACTATAAAATAGTTACCTTGTAGGTCCGTCTCAACTTAAGTTATTTTAAAACTGTAGGCCTTTCGGGACTAGTTCCATCATCAGCAGAAAGCATTAGGTCCGTACTTGTTGACCCTTCTCGAGTGCTTCAACTAGGGTCAACAAGTACAGACCTAATGCATTCTGTTGATGATGTGACTAGTCCCGAAAGGCCTACAGAGTTTTAAATAACTTAAGTTGAGGAGACGGACCTACAAGGTAACTATTTTATAGTTTTAATCTTACATTATATTACTGAGAATACACCCAGCTGAGGATCATTTCTTGGCTCAACAGTACAATACCTTCCCTTCATTTTCCAGTCTATTCTTGTAATACTGTTTCCCTATCTTCTGTCATTACTAACATTTTGTAATATCTTGAACTTTTTTAACGATACTTACAACATTCTTTTATAATCTTTAGGTATTTATTTACTTACGAGAAACACGGTAACACTACGACATTCCTAGACAATTTTGTGAAACTCACTAGTTATTTTGCCTCCTATTCCAATGTTGCCACCATCAACAACTCAATTACAATATTCTTGTTAAGTTAGCACTATTTTTGTTAGGTTAGTATAGCTACACTTCAGCAAATAATACACATGTAATTTATTTTGTTAGGTTACGATGGGAGAAGTTAGTGTACATCCATTTCTAATAAATATCTGGGAATTTATTTCGAAGATTGGTCATACCGCACGTGCTGCCATCTAGCGACAGCTGTATAAACTTCTGTAGGACTTAAAATATATGTGGTTCCATCTAGCGACAGCTCTTTAAACTCGCGCTTGTTTCCGTGCGGCAATGAACCTACGGGTTCTATAGAGCCAGTGAGTTAGTTATTAGACGTTTTAGAGACTTTATTAAATCCCAAAACTAATGTGTTGGCCGCGGTGGACCAGTGGTTATGCTCCTTGCCCCTACTTCCGAGGGTCGCGGGTTCAAACTCGGCCGGGGTCGATGGATTTTTAGGACGGAAAAATCCAAGGAGCAAGTCCTCCGGGAAAGAATTTAAGCCGTGGATCCGAATCTGAAGATCTTGAGGCTTTTAAAAGATCCTTAAGCCTGAATAAACAGGCCTCTAAGCAAAACATCCTTGTAATACCCTAGTTACTTGTTAGATGTCTCATTGGGTCGGTGTGTTGACCACATGCCATGTAGAGCAAAAAAAGCTAACTAAAAATTAACTTGATCTAATAACTCCTTATAAAATAGAGGCTATGGCTCAACAATCAGCTACGCCATTGTACAGGGTGACTCATAATTCCTATTACAAACTTCTGGGGGTTGTAGAGGGGACTTAGTAGGTAAAGTTTTGATGAGGAACCAATATCCGGAAAAGTACAATTTTGATGTAAAATAAGTTTCAAAATCGAAACACAATGGGCTGATATCGCGTGTCCTGTGTTTTTTCAGAATAAGTATTACAAACTTGTCGAGTCGGAGGAAGATCTTGCAGGAATTCTGGCGACAGAAATTATTGAGCACATACTAGGTCTTATGGGGCGTACGAATGAAAACATGCGTCGCAGGTACACTTTGTGGAACGAACAACAGGGTCGCCACGTGGAATCACACTTGTAATACAACCCCTAAAAATATGTAATGCTTATTCTGATACATTAGACACACTATCAGCTCATTGTGTTTTGATCTTCAAACTTATTTTTCATCGAAATGATATGTTTCCGGAAATGGGTTCCTTAACATAACTTTATCTACTATGTCCCCTCTACAACCCCTAGAAGTTTGTAATATGAATTATGAATCACCCTGTAGATAGATCGATAAATATAGAAAACTAACGTAAATTCAAATAAAAGTTATGTTCAAATTCTATACATTATTGTTTACACTAAGATTTGATGGATTTCATCAATGTATTATTTTGAATTAATATACGACTCGATTGACCGGGTTTAAGAGAAACAACATTTATTACTAAATGACGTATTATTCGAAATTACAAGGTGTTTATGAATGTGGACGTTATTTTTTATCTTGCATTCCAATAGATTTGAATGAAACTCCATTAGCCTCTTAGGTCAACATTCTTCGCTCAGATAGTAAAGAACGTTTTGTCCATGTGCCAAGAACGCCAGCTTTCCTCTCCCAAGGCTCCTTAAGGCCAATGTTAAACGATGCGGAGATATGTGTTTTACTTATTTACGTTATTATTTTTAACTGCCATTGACTGAGATGCTATTCACATCTTCTTGTTTGTGATTTCTAAGAATGCATATTCACTATTATATTTATACATTTGCAAGTTTCCCCACTCCAAGTTTTTTTTTGCGAATTTTAGAAATAAAACCTTATTTTTACTCTAGACATTGTGTCAACATGTAATTCATATTAAAACCAAAATAGAAGCTCATGTTTAGTGAACAGCATATGGCCTGACAGTGTGTCTATGCAATGTTAGTGGTATATTGGCCTGAATTGGGTAGTTTGAGATGATACGGAAGTGATATGAACGATTGAAACACACTACACAATGATATGCTAAGTGCACATAGAGTTGTTGAGGTATGAAACTCCAATATAAACCGAGGAGGAATTAATTGGCAGGGTTGTATCTACGTGTGCAAGGAACGCACATATACAGTTGAAGCTCCTTATTCACGATTCCGTTATTCGCATTTTCATTATTCGCGGCTAAAAAAATTGCGACACAGTTCCTGTATTCGCGGCTAAAAATTACTTTATTTGCGGATCCAGTCGGTATATTAGAAGAATTAGGTATTCTTTATTAACGCATCGGCAACTTTTTTACTGCAGGCACGTGCCAAAGCGACTTTTACCAAAGAGCGATTCAAACCAAATTGACAAATAAATGTCTGAGTAAAACAAGCCTTATTGTCATTAACCCTAAAATTCGTTGTTAAAAGCCGCCGCCGTATTTCACGTGCCGCTATGTCCGTTTTAAATGCCGCCCTCGCCACGATCGGTGTTTTATTGTTTCAAGTTGTTATTCGTTGCAATAATTTTGATTGAATAACACGTATCTCTTTTGCTTTGTTCCCAATGTATAATGTTGAGTAAACAAGGAAAGAAAAATTAGTTCCGAAAAATAATTTTATACGAGTACTGAAAAGCGACCTTTAACTCGAAAAACCTGAGTGAAAGATTACAGATGGCAAATGAGCTTCGTGATTTCTTCATGAAAATTGATCCGTCTGCGGAAATAAGTCTTATTTTTAAAAGGCAAAATGTTAATGCCACAGCTGTACATCAATCTGAATTGAAAGACCTTTTAAAAGCGGCAACAGAGGAAAAAATTACTAAGCTCTTTAAGCTCTTGCCTAAGCCTGACAGTAATTTTTATTTATAGTGTTCTGCCTTAGGGCAGGTCCTTCACTGCAATCATAGCATTTACATGCTATGATTTGCAGCTTTACTAGGGAATTATAGGCGTGGTAGCTTCCCGTTGCTTTCCGCACCTTGGATGATAATGATGGCCAGATGATGTTCGGGTCTCAAAGCCACCCGACACTTGTCCCACAGGTGAGGAAAAACCCCGGAAGAAAACCTCACCCAGGAAGCCTGTTCCGACCGGGGACCGAACCTGGGCCCTCTGCCTGACACGGCAGCATGCTACCTTGAGACCACAACGGTGGACAAGTTTACATAAGAATTCTAAAATTATTTATTTAAATGTTTTATAGGACTATACATTCATTTCAAAATCCGAAAGACATGATGCTGCCAGAAAGTTTGGGGCGAGTTTAAAAATCTTGACTCTACCAGGACTCGAACTCTCGATCTTCCGCTTGTAGCGTATTGCATTAACAAACTATGCTACGGCGTGCCCCACCCCTGGAACATACCGGGACATTTTCTGTAACCATGAAAATTGTTCAAAATCTTTCATTAAAGTGATATTTTTTTTAACTTTATTTTAGAACCTTGGAACGTGTCCCCTTATACCCATACAAATTACCATTCCATATTCTTGGTTTCTATATTCGCGGCATATTTGCGGAACATATCCACCGCGAATAAGGAGTTCTTACTGTAATTGTCATCTCACCTTCGATTAGTGTTCAAATTGCTTAAGAATATGTCTTGGCTGAACAGTACATTACCTTTCCCTTCATTTTCCATAGTATATTTTTGTAATACTGTTACCCTATATACTTATTCTGCCTTTATTAATATTTATAGTATTTGAAATGTTTTTCGATGATACTTAAGTTATAACATTATTTTTACTTGTTTTAGGTATTTATTTAATTACGAGGAACACAGTAACTTTCCGACATTTTTAGACAACATTGTGAAACTCGGCTATTTTCCCTCCTCTTCCAATGTTGCCGCCATCAACAAGTCAATTACACATAATTTTGTTAGCTTAGTACTATTTTTGTTAGGTTAGTGTACATCAGAATAGTGTACACTTCAGTAAATAATATGCATGTAATTTATTTTGTTAGGTTAGGAAGGGAGAAGTTAGTGTACATCCATTTCTAATAAACGTTTGGGAATTTATTTCGAAGGTTGGTCATACCACACATTCTGCCATCTAGCGACAGCTCTATGAACTCCTTCACATGCGCACTGTTATTCTGTAGGACTTAGAAAATGTATTAGGAAAGATAAAGTACTGTTTTTCCTTGACTTCCTTTTCATTAAAAAATTGAAATACTGTCAAAAAAGTATTCCTTGTGCATGGCATATTTTTAGAGCATCACTATATAACACTCAAAACGTAATTCGAAATCTGAGTTTCCAGTTTTAAAATGTTTGAAATGTTAAGCACAATTATTTCAACAATACTTTGTATTGACTTAGGCTTTCACGGCCGGTGTAAGTAAATAAAGTATTATTATTATTATTATTATTATTATTATTATTATTAAGTATGATGATCTTACAGAAGGTTTCCGGGCTGTTGGCCGTGGTCTTGAGACTTACAGTTCCACGACGTTTCGCCAGACAACTCTTGATGATGCCTGACGCAGTCTCTGGCGAAACGTCGGACAACTACAAGCCTGAAGACCACGGCCAACAGCCCGGAAATCTTCTGCAAGATCATCATAAGATTCTGTATTGTTTTCGGTTACACTCGCATTAATGGAAAGTATGCTCCCAGGTATGTACCTTAATTCTGAAATATTATAACTAATTATTTGGCCTACTTTATTAGGGTAATAATAATTATCTTGAAGAAAGTGACAAAATATCCAAAGATGGTAGTTTTGTGGTTTGTTTAGGCACTTCGTTTATAAGATTATTTTTACATTATCATTGTACTTTTATTTTCAGTACAATTCATAAATATTAATTAACTGAAACCAAGTTGAGACTTTTGGAAATCAACTTTAATTACATTATGTAGACCTTCGTTCCGTTTCTATGGTTTTAGGCCTTCGTCTACCCAAGGCTACTTTGCACGTTTGTATATAAAATAAAAGAGAGCTTCAAATACTTGGGTTGTACTATCAGTAGTAATATGAACTGCGGTCAAGAAGTAGAGCACAGAATAGCAATGGCAAAAGAAGCTTTTAACAAGAAGGGAAGCATTTTTTGCGGGCCTTTGGCGAGGCTAGTGAAGTGCTTTGTGTGGAGTGTAGCATTGTATGGTGCAAAGACTTGGACATTACAAAGGAATGAGGAAAAGCGATTGGAAGCTTTTGAGATGTGGATATGGAGAAGGATGGAACGTATAAAATGGACAGACAAAATAAAAAAATAAAGATGTTCTAGACAGTGGGTGAAGGAAGAACAATGCTGGAACTCATAAAGGAGAGGAAGGTCAACGGAAGGAAATTTAGAGGCAGAAAAAGACATCAGATGATAGATGATATTAAAATAAAAATGGTTTGTATGCGGATACAAAAAAAAAAAAAAGGAAAGCTGAGTTAAGGAAAGAGTGGAGAATGCTGAGTTTCCAGTGAAAGACCTGCTCTTGGGTAGAAGACTATGTATGTATGTGTGTATATATATATATATATATATATATATATATATATATATATATATATATATAGGCATATATTTTTGACGTAGAAGACATCCCATGGTTATATTAATTACAAATATAGAGAATGTATTTACATCATAGCATCATTAATGACATTCATAGCTTTCTTTGTTCTCCCAAAGATTTTCAAATGAGCAATATTCAAGTTAATAGTTAGAATGTGTGATTACATTAAAATATTATTATTATAGGCTATTGCATTTATGATTAATATAGTGGCAATTCTACTCTACAAGTTAAAGTTTTTAAAAATGAGATTTAAAATGTAAATTTGCACTTGAGCTGGATTTAAATCCGTGCTAGTGGTCTAGTATACGGGATTAATTTTAATTACACCGACAAACTGCAGGGTCTGATCCCTGTCTGGAAACAATGTCTATGAATAAGTGTCTTAAAGGCATCGTTGCCACGGTAGATGGCACTGACGAATGACATTATTCTCTGGGCTCTGTTGCATGGCCTGCTAGATCACCGGACTTAAACCCCCTGGATTTTTACCTCTGGGAGCATCTGAAAAGCGTTGTGTATGCTGAACCAGTTCCTGATGTGCTTACCTTTCAACAGCTTGTCCATGTCGCCTGTGACGCTATTCGGAAAGAGGCCGGAACAAGCGAAAGAGTGAGGCAATCCATGATACGACGTGCGAACGCGTGCATTGCAACCCATGGAGGCCACTTTGAACATCTGTTGTGACGTGGACGCGATTATGCTATGTACTGTGTGCAGGGACGATTTGTTGTTGTTGCACGCAAATCATTCATTTCCGGACACATGTTTATAGGACCTTTTTTCCTTCATCTCCAGTCAGGAATCAGTCCCAGAAGTTTGTCGGTGTAATTACCGTTCACTCGGTAGATCTCGTGGAGTAGTTTCAAATTCTTTAACCCCAATAAAAACACTTAAATAACTACGGGGGGAATCATAAATATGGCTATACGTTTGATTGCGTTGTGTGATGAAAATATTATCATTACAAGAAATATGAAATTACCGTCGGAAAGCAATTATTCAAATTACAGCAATGGAATAAAACAAAACAGTGTAGAACTTACGTCATTAGTCAAAATGGCGTTGAATATGCAACAGCAAATTACAATTGCTGCATGGGCAATAACGTATGCTAATGATCGTGAGCCGCAAGACGGGCAAGAAGTGAGTTTGATGTAGCATTGCAGCCTTCGACCGTGGGAAAGTGGAGAAAACGACTGCTGGAAACGGGAAGGATGCAGAAAATCAAACCTCCTGGAAGGCCTCGCATTAGCACGGATGCAGAAACAACGAAGATAATTGTGGAGGCGTTCGACGCTAGTCCACAAAAATCAACCCGCCAAGCTGCACGTGAGCAGTGATTTGTTTTGTTTTGTTCTATTGTAATTTGAAGGATTCCCTTTCCAATGATATCATATTTCCTTTAATAATATTTTCGTCACAAAATGCGATCAAACGTATAGCCATATTTCTGAATCACTCTGTAGATAGGGTTTACATATTTTCGAGGTGTTACAGTACATCGTTCTTAAAAAAAAAGAATGGAAAACGCTTGAAAAAGAAAAGTTCAATAAATTGTCAAGTTCCCTGAAATATCGAGTATAAAAAACAAAGGCGGCATTTGAGAATAACATAATGTGTAATAATTGTACATCAGATCCTTGTACAATTGGTAGTTACAACGACAATTTGTGACTCATAACGCAATTTCGTGGAACTTGGATAAAATGTAATTTTACACCACTACGTAGTCATGTTCAGCAATTTTTATTCCAAGCAGAATATCTGCGCCTTTCTTCAATTATCGTCCCAATGGACCGGGTTTGACTTCCGCCTAACTTTTTCAGTGGTGCGATCTGCCATCGCATGATGACAAATGAGTAAATACTCCTTATGGGAATTACGAAATTTGCCCAAATATATTATATAGAGGATGTTTCAGAACAAGTATAATATACTTATATAAATATACTGCACCTGTCGAGTCGGAGTAAGATCTTGAACGATTTCTGGCGGCAGCAGAAATTATTGAGCACACACCAGGTTTTGTGTGGCGTGTATATTAAAACATGCGTCGCAGGTATACTTTGTGCAACAAACAACAGGGTCGCCACGTGGAACCACACTTACAGTACCCCCCTAGAAGTATGTAATACTTATTTTGAAATATAAGACACACGATATCAGCCCATTGTGTTTCGAACTTCAAACCTATTTTACATCGAAATGATACGTTTCCGGGCATGGGTTCCTCATGAAAACTTCATCTACTAAGTTTCCTCTACAACCCCTAGAACTTTTATTCTGAAACACCTGTATGTATGTCCGCCGCTGTGCTCTCGAGGTAACGTGCTGCCTTGTCGCGCAGCTGGCCTGGGTTTGATACCCTGTCGGGACAGGCTCCTGGGTGAGGTTTATTTTGGGGTTTTCCTCACCTGTAAGACATGTCAGGAAACTTACGGCCCAACGGTCCCCGAAAATCATCTGGCCATCATCATCATCCTTATGATTAACATCATCCTTCACCGGTGTGGAAAACAACGGGAAGCTACCACACCTATAATTCCCTAGTAAAGCTGCAAAGCATAGCATGAAAATGCTATGATTGCAGTGAAATACCTGCCCTCTTGCAGAATTACTATCGATGGATGTGTGTGTGTGTGTGTGTATAAGAAATTCAGTCAGTTGTGATTCTTTGGAGTTGTCTTGTCTCGGATTTTAAAAGTGGAATTTGTTTATTCCATGTTTTAAAATAGGTACATTTTATCAATTATATTAAATTTTAAAATACATTTGTGGCACTGTTACTTTAAATAACCAAAACACATTGAAATGATTGCTGTCACTGGATAGCAGATGGCAGTGCTGAGAGTCACATTGTTTGCATTCTTCCATATCTATTTTAGTCTTAACCTAAAGCGATAAAATTAAGCAAGCATTTTTTTAATGGATTTGATCATTATTTCTGAAATGAAACCAAGTTTTAAAACTACCTACTTTCAGGAGTGATCTACTAATTTTGCTTTTCGTATTATAAACTTCTATAACGTGGTCACGAACATTTGTTACGACATAACTTCCCCTCGTAAGGAACGCATATCCTTGAATTCTCCTTGCTCTGAAAATGTTACCGGCCTTGTTCTGGATCGAACCTGATTTTTATATACTGATATATTTTATTCGATTACCATTAGGATGAAATGTGATGATTATTGTTCGTGCCATGCTTTAACGGCTTCATTTCCTTGAACTGACAGAAAAAAAATTCGGTTTCAACCACCCTCCTGAGAATCACTTAACAAAAGCCGACCGCCTTTCAATTCTCATTGGAGAGAAAGAGACGGAGACATTCCGAAGTTGTCAAATGAACTAACTGATCTTTTTACGTCCACCGCTGTGGTTACGAGGTAACGTGCTGCCTTGTGACGCAGCGGGCCCGGGTTCGATCCCCGGTCGGGACAGTTTTTCTGGGTGAGGTTTTATCGAGGTTTTCCTGTAAGACAAATTTCAGGAAAACTTTAAGGCCCAAACGGTCCCCGAAATCATATGGCCATCATCATCCTTCACCGGTGTGGAAAGCAACGGGAAGCCACCACACCTACAATTCCCTAGTAAAGCTGCAAAGCATAGAATGAAAATGCTATGATTGCAGTGAAAGACTTGCCCTCGGGCAGAATTACTATGGATGGATGAATCTTTTTACAGGTATGCGCATGTTAATATAAGCATAGTATGGTTTAATTTTAAAATCCTATTTTTGGAGAGTAATGTAGACGTGGCAATATTGGAAAGTGGAATCACTGGCGTGTGGTAGTTGTATCTAAAAAAATTGCTTAGGTTTTTCAGGGGGTGAGAGAAGGACGTTAAAGCAGGAACTTACCCCTGAGATCGAAAATTACTATATTAGCGGAAATAGGTAACATAAACCCATGTAACAAACAACAAGCTTCCGAAAGTTCTGCAATAAACTTGATAATTAATCCACAAGACATGGTTCTGAATATCGTTTCAAAATAATGGTAATTAATGATTATTTCTTACGACCAAAATTGTTTTCAAGGTCAGTGACTGATTGCATTAACAGTGTTAATCACAGTAAACAAAAATACTTCCTTTTTTGCTAATTTCACAAATTAAGAATTTGTGGTTAAATGAACTAATGGATATATTTTTTTAATTTCTGAAATTCTGTATTAACGTTTTTAAAAATAGAACTAAGTAATAAGATAATTTCTATCAGTAAAATTATTGCTGGACATTGATTGTAAAACTATATGGGATTCCACGAAAGTTCAAATTTAAGGATTTTTAAATGTTCGGTTTCTAGTTTTAAATGTAAATAATATACAGGATTCTTCATTTATAACCTAACGGGCACACGACTTTTTACCCGTGCGCGGTTAGGTTATAAATAAAGAACTCTGTATATATATATATATATATATATAAATACACACCTGGCCGTGGTCGATGAATTTTTAGGATGCAAAAAATCCTAGGAATTAGTCCTCCTGGAGAGACTTTAAGCCGTGGGTCCCGAGTCTGAAGAGTTTCAGGCTCATAGAAAAACCACAAGCCTGGATAAAAAAGCCTGTGTGCAAAATTTACTGAACGTTTCCCATCGAGAAATACCTTAGATAACCAACTAGATATCTCATCGAGACTCTAGGACGACCCCTTATCATTCGTTGACATATATGGTTACATGAACTAACTAACTCACTGGCACTATCGAACCCGTAGATTCATGGCCGCGCGGACATAAGCTCTCCATACATCCCTATCCTGAGCTAATGTTTTCCAATCATTCCCTGTATAATCTGCTTCCCTCAAATCATAGTTAATATTATTCTCCCACCTCATTCTCGGTTTACCAACTGGGCGTTCTCCCTCTGGTTTTCGTACAAGTAGCTTCCATGCACGTCTTTTATTACCCATTGCTGCCACATGTCCTGCCCACACAGTCTACTAGACTTAAGTGTTCTTATTATATCTGGCTTCCTATAAAGACCATGTAGTTCAATGTTATGTAGTCTTCTCCATTCACCTGTCTGTTCATCTTACTTTGGTCCAAAAAAATTCCTATGAACTTTATTCTCAAATATTCGTAATCTCCTCTCCTCCCTTAAAGTAAAAGTCCATGTTTCGCAACCATATAATATAATTGGTAGAATAACAGTTTCATATATTTTCAGTTTAACGTTTTTTTGAAAGTAGTTGGGACGACAATAGTCTCTGTAATACATAATGGCCCGCCTTTCCAGAATTGAGCCTATGTTTAATTTATTTTTGCATCTCATACCTATTTGTGATTATCGTTCGTAGGTATTTGAATTCAGCCACTTCCTCAAAATTTCCCTCACTTGTCATTAGCTGTCCATTTCCAATATATAATGTATTTCTACGTGTGACCATGTATTTAGTTTTATTGATATTTACTATGGGGGGAAAGAGCGTAACTAAATTAATTTGCTCAATAAGTACCCATTAGATAGCTCCCTAATCCCGGAACAGGGGAAAAAAAGGGCTTAAGAAAGAAAAAAAAATAGGAGTTATATATACTGTTTCTAAGTTAAGCAAGTCCTCGGGGGCGGGACTATGGGTTTATCTGTTGGCCATCATTATTAAGATTCATTATAAACTCCGTTGAGGTGTTATTCAGAATTCAGAAATATAATATAAAAGTATATATACCTTTTAGATCCGTCCCATCAACTGTTGAAACATGAAGTTACTGTAGACCTTTCGGGACTAGTCCCATCATCAGCAGACTGGCTGGTCCGTTATAACTTTAAAGAATGGGTTTGATTTACTGGGTGTGTTCTCGTTTAATAGCAGGTCATTGTTGGTCTGTTTAAATATTTCCAATTCCTCCAGTACGTTATTGTTTGTGCTTGAAATTGGATAATTCTTAGTTGAATGAATGTCGAATTAAGATCTAGGCCCTCTTCGAGCGGGTAGCTAGTTTGTGTTTCTCATATCGTGGGTTAGTCCATATGAGTATGTTGTCGCATCAGACTCTCACATTACATATTAGTGTTACTTTTTCCTACCACAGTTCTACTAACTAGGGATGTTCGTTTCCGGACATGGGTTTTTATCAAAAATTTATCTACTAAGTCCCCTCTACAACCCCTAGAAGTCTGTAATACTTATTCTGAAACACAAGACACACGATATCAGCCCATTGTGTTTCGATCTTAAAACCTGTTTTACATCGAAATGGTACGTTACCGGACATGGGTTCCTTACTAAAACTTTATCTACTGAGTCCCCTCTACAACTCCTAGAAATCTGTAAATATTATTCTGAAACACAAGACACACGATATCAGCCCATTGTGGTTCGATCTTCAAACATATTTTATATCGAAATGGTACGTTTCCGAACATTGGGTTCCTTATCAAAACTTTATCTACTAAGTCCCCTGTACAACCCTTAGAAGTCTGTGAAATGTATTGTGAATCACCCTGTTGGAATTCAGTGATGTGGAAAATATTAGATACGTAATTCCTACTAACTAACTAACTCACACTATCGAACTCGTAGGTTCATGGCCGCGCGGACATAAGCTCTCCCTACTAACAAAATATAAATTAAATATCGGAAAACACTCATCAGAATGAAATATGAATTTTGTATAAATTGTTACGTGCGCCCGCTCTCATTACTGGTTCCAGTTTCTTAAAAGGGATTTGTCCCACTTATGGTGTCTACCATCTACTGCCTTAGGCAGCTCAAAGGGAAAGGGGACCTTTTCAACGATCTTTTCCCAACTCTTTTAGGAACTTAACTCTTGGAGGCACGACGTAGCATAGTTGGTTAAGCCAGTGCACTGTTAGTCGGAAGATCGCGGATTCGAGTCCTGGTGAGGTTAGGATTTTTAAACTGAGATGTATCTTGTGGCGGCAAGAAGGCCCTGTTACGTCATCAAGCAGGTGGGAGCTCACCTCAATGTCCTCTTAAGGGCTTTACCTCAATAGTCATCATTAGGGCTAGGATTTTTATGACCTAAAAATCACCAAAATATGCAAAAAATGCAGTTATGATCTAAAATTTACAAAAAAAAATGTGGATTTTAACATAAAATTATGACCTAATAATATTATAATTATGTAGTAATTTTAGTTGTAAAATCATGTAGTAAATCAGTTTATGACAATTAAGTATATATTCAAGGAACAAAACGCAAATGGGAAGCAAGCTAAAGTAAGGAATTTATATTGTAGCATCTTTTTTATTTTATTAAAATTATCATTGGCTACCCGCTTGTCGCGAGACGATAAATAAATATTTGCTCAGATTATATATATATATATATATATATATATATATATATATAAAGCGTTACTGCAATAAAGTAAAAATATTCTCTTTAATTTGCTTACTTGTTATAGTCAGCTACTAGGTGGCAGTGAAGACCGAGTTCTCACCACATCTAGTAATAATGGAGAATATTATATATATATATATATATATAAGAAAAATAAGTGTTTGAATTGGATTCGCCTGGTGGTGTAATGGATAACACGCTGGGGTACCGACCCAGAGTTCCGGGTTCAAATCCTGTCCAGGCATTTATTTTTCTTATCATGTCATATATATGTACACATATATATATATATATACACACACACATGATTAAGAAAGTTTTCTTGAATTTCCCCGTCATGGATTCAAGGCTGATCTCTAGCCGCTGATTCCGACGTTTGGGCATGGTCCCACATGCCATCATGCCTTGATAATGGCATGTGGGATCATGCCGAAAAGTCGGAATCAACGGCTAGAGGCCGGCCTTGAATCCATGACGCGGAAAACTCAAGAAAACGTTCTTAATCATACTTACATTCGCGAAAATCTGCCACACACACACACACACACACACACACACATACACACACACACACACACACATATATATATCTCCATTCATAGTAATTCTGCAATCATAGCATTTTCATGCTATGCTTGGGAATTGTAGGTGTGGTAACTTCCCGTTGCTTTCCACACCGGTGAAGGATGATGATGATGATAAGGATGATGATGGCCATATGATTTCGGGGACCGTTTGGGCCTTAAAATTGCCTCGACCGGGGATCGAACCCGCGTGACAAGGTAGCACGCTAGCTCGAGACCACAGCGATGGATATATATATATATATATATATATATGGGAAAAGTCCATACTGTGAATTGAAACTAAATAAGAGAGGGATATACATTTCATAAGAAACAACATTCTGGGAACTGAAATAAACAGGGAAGAAAGAAATTGTAGGATAACAGTTCTTTACCTCTTAAAATAATGAAAATATGATGAATATGACCAATAAATTGCTATAATATGCTCTATCTTATATAAACAGCCAAATATGCATAAATATGACTTCAATTCGATTAGTTTTTGTATAAAAATCATTTATGTATATTTAAGAAACATAGCACTCTTGCCAAAAATATATGCTATATCATAAAAATTCCAGCCCTAGTCATCATCAATATCATAAGGCTTGTTTTTTTAACACTCTTGTCTTTCAACATATCTTCTATCCTTGGATTGCAGTTCATTAGTTTTGGCACGTGGTCACTTTTCATTATTTGTATATGTAGTTTCCTTGTTTTATTATGTCTGTTAATTTAAAGATATTTAGTTCCTTATTTGTTTACTTATTTTTATCATCAACGGTCTTATTGGAGCGGAAGAGCAACCCTCCACTTGGGGGTAATAGAACTGGAAGGTATGATGATTATCCTAAAGATGGTAGCCACGTCCTTCATCTATCCCTGGCGGCATGCCAGAACATACCCAACGGACATTTCCACTATTAAAAATCTCACATTATTAGTAAATCATTTTATTAAGAAATCATAGTTTATAAAACAACTATAGGCCCTACTATTATAAAAAAGTTCTTAAAAATGTCCAACCACTGACAATGGACAAATACATAGGGCCTAAACAAACCTCAGTTACCTTAGAAAAAGTGAAAGCAAGATTCCTAAAAGCAGCAATGTGGATCTCAAAATTTGCTCCATCTAGACTTGCATATGAATTAGTACGGGAAACTTTCCTCGTGGAAGATCTACGCACAAAATTCCTGTTACCAGCTACTAAACAGAAAACTTCATTGAAGAAAATAAGACAAAAGAAATACCAGACGATTTTTACGCAACAGATGCAAAATCAATCGAGACTGGACTGGACCAGACAACAAGACAAGCATGGATATCACCACAAACTCTGCAAAAATTCAAACTATCATGATCCGTCAAGTGACTGCGTGTGTGATAAACCGTGTGAAAGATATAATTTCAGTGTCTGTTTAAAGAGAACACAATTGTTGCTGGTATACAGCAGAGACATAAACTAATGCAGTTTTGTGTGCGCTTTTCCTATTATTATTAAACAAATTATTGTTATTCACAATCACTAATAGCAATTGAAAATGTATTATTATTGTATTTATTTACAAGTGGCAGCTTTAAAGTTTGACATACAAGACTATGAAACTATAAAGTTAATCATTGTTTAATAATTAAATTCTAATTGCAATTATTTGTCGTGAATTTATTCGATTACTGAAGAGTGTCAATCCATAATTATATATATATGTCCACCGCTGTGGTCTCGAGGTAGCGTGCTGCCTTGTCACGCAGCGGGCCCGGGTTCGATCCCCGGTTGGGGCAGTTTTTCTGGGTGAGGTTTTTATCGGGGTTTTTCCTCACCTGTAAGACAAATGTCAGAAAAACTTTAAGGCCCAAACGGTCTCCGAAATCATATGGCCATCATCACCATCATCTTTCACCGGTGTGGAAAGCAACGGGAAGCTACCACACCTACACAATTCCCTAGTAAAGCTGCAACAAGCATAGCATGAAAATGCTATGATTGTAGTGAAGGACCTGCCTTCGGGCAGAATTACTATGGATGGATATATATATATATATATATATATATATATATATATATATATATATATATATATATACACACACACACACACATTGGTACTAGTAAATTCATGGTAAGTTTCCATTGAGGTATTAAGTCACAGTAATAGAATATAGGAATAAAAACTATAAAATAGTCACCTTGTAGGCCCGTCTCCTCAACTTGAGTTATTTTAACACTCTAGGCCTTTCGGGACTAGTCCCATCATCAGCAGCCGGTTTAGGTCTGTACTTGTTGACACTTGTTGATGCACTGATAACTGATTCTGAATGAAAACATACCCAGTTCACACAATCCTCTATATAAAATATTCACAACTAAGTCAGTGCTTCAACTAGAGTCAACATGTACAGACCTAATTCGTTCTGCTGATGATGGGACTAATCGCGAAAGGCCTATAGAGTGTTAAAACAACTTGAGTTGAGGAGACGGACCTACAAGGTGATTATTTTATAGTATTTATTCATATATATATATATCATTCTTCTGTACGTGATTTTGTTTTTTTACTCCTCCTAAACGATTAGAAGCCGGTTTAGGTCTGTACTTGTTGACACTTGTTGATGCACTGATAACTGATTCTGAATGAAAACATACCCAGTTCACACAATCCTCTATATAAAATATTCACAACTAAGTCAGTGCTTCAACTAGAGTCAACATGTACAGACCTAATTCGTTCTGCTGATGATGGGACTAATCGCGAAAGGCCTATAGAGTGTTAAAACAACTTGAGTTGAGGAGACGGACCTACAAGGTGATTATTTTATAGTATTTATTCATATATATATATATCATTCTTCTGTACGTGATTTTGTTTTTTTACTCCTCCTAAACGATTAGAAAGATTTTAATGAATTCTTTTGTGCGTGTCTGATTGGGTCCCTCGGTGGTTTAGATTCACAATTGAACCATCTAAAACCATTAGGTGTAGGAGTTCACCTGAAGTGAACATTTAAAACATCGCTCTAGCGGTCACATTTTTCATTGTTTCACAACGAAACTCGGTATATTATTTTAAAATAAACCGAGGAAGGTATAATCCAAAAATGAGCGAAATGCGACAATTAGAAATGGAGATTTATTTCAAATCCGAAATTAAAAACTGTCTAAACGACTGCACAGATTTGATGAAAATATTTTGTGTGTTTGAGTGAGTGCCTGGATGTTACTTGTAATATCCATAATGAATAATAACCACGAGATGATGATTGCCGGTGAAATTCCAATACATCATTTAACTTAAATACTGGAAATAAATAAATAGATAAAATAATTGGTCTCGTATTCTAGCCGACAGTAAACAATCTTAAAAGCCATTATTGTATTTAGTCTTAAACGCCATTGTGGCTTAAACTTCATCTTTACAA
Organism: Diploptera punctata; assembly: GCA_030220185.1. Lineage (NCBI taxonomy): Eukaryota > Metazoa > Arthropoda > Insecta > Blattodea > Blaberidae > Diploptera > Diploptera punctata. Next base: position 1,077,083 of record JASPKZ010003861.1, on the reverse strand, counting down.
TTAGGCATCAGACCTAAAGACGTTAAATAATAGTTGTCTCCATAATCTATCTGAAACTGAAATATAGTACCTTTATATGGATTTAGCAGGCAAGTGGCCTTGAAATCACAAATTCTAAAAATCTACAAAACCATGCCGAGACCAGTTGCTATTTACGACAGTGAATGCTGGACACTTAGCAGAGAGAATGGAGAAAGACAGAATCTTTGAAAGGAAAATCCTCAGGAGGATCCTGGGACCCATATGCGATCGTGGAATATGGCGGATAAAAATATAACGATATAATCAACAACTTGTACTCAGACCCAGATGTTGTAAATGTTATTAAAATTGGCAGACTGAGATGGGTGGGCCATAAAATGAGAATGGAGGAGCATAATACCACTAGAAAGCTTACACTACTGATATCAGATGGAGGAAGAAGAAGAGGAAGACCGAAGCTGAGATGGATGGATGGAGTAGAGGAGGATCTCCGAAAGCTCTGGGTCCTGGAATGGAGGAGGAGGGCATTGGACAGGGATGCGTAGAAGAGTGTCCTAACATCAGCCAGGGGCTCATGAAGGGCTGTAGAGCTAGAAGAAGGCAAGTGGCCACATCCCTTATGAAAAGTGTGAGTGTAGAAGAAGCGATATGAACAGCACAATATATGGCAAGATATTAAATACAAAATTGGTACCTGGTAAATCAGTCATCCTCATCTTAATTATTAAACTTCATAATACGAAAATAAAGGCGTTTGTAAGCTGAAGTGCAATAATTGCTTCAAGTTCTACATAGGTAAAACAAGACATTTCAACACGAGATACTCTGAAAATTTAAAAAAAAGAAAATATTTATAACTATACTCCAATTCAACCCAGGAATCAATACTAGTAAAGAAAACATTCCAGCTAGGATAAATATAATTGAAGACCTCGGAATTATAAAGGAAACAAACAACACCTCACTTCTTAATGAGAACGCACTCCAGTCAAACCCATTATACGAGATCGTCAAAAACAAGTCAGTTGCTGCTACAAACAGTTAGAGTATACATCACCGTACACAACGAGTAGCAGAAGCTCAACCTGCAGAAGATGCAAGATAACTTCCGAAAGCGCTCCAGTTAATTGTATGTACAATATTTTAACAAAGTTGAGGACGACGGCACCTACCAACAGGTACAATTTAAGTTTTAACTTTCATCAACCCAAAAAGTTACTACAGACCTTATGGGCTATGCCAGTGTCCCCCTACGTACAAAGGATAGATGTTGCCAAACTCATAATAACGATATTTGTTTGTTAAGGAGGGGTGTAGGGGCAAGGTTAGCAGTACTTATCCAAATCTATGTACTATACATTAAAAAAACATGGTTTTTCTCTTACGGCATGCAAACTAGTTTTATAGTAAATATGAGAGTCCACACTTTCACACAGGATAGTACAGGTCCGCATGAGCTCAGTGACAAGTGATAAGTGTTTTTTTCTTTAAGAGGTGGCTTGGACGACTACACCTTACAATTATGTACCTGTTACATTGCAATATTCAGTTTTATATAAGGATTTCTCTCAAGAAAATACTGTTAAAATGGCAACCCACTTCCCTAATCCAAACCACACAGTAACTTCCTGGGTTGAATTTGAGTGTAAGAAAAATCAAGTTTTGCCAAACATACTAGAAACGGGTCATTAGTTCGAATACTATGTCAGAACCATACAGAGAGTATAACAACAAAATTAGCATCCTTGAAGACATAGAAATTCTAAATGAAGCGAAGAATGCAGACCTACTCAACGAGAACACACCCGCAGACCTAAACCCGTTGTAGAACTTATACAACATTAGTACCAGTTAAAATGTAGAAGATGAAACATTGTTTTTGAAAGGCCTCCATATTGGAACTACTTGATGAAGATAAATAATTTAGTTGAGGACGACTGAATTACGAGGTACCAATTTTGTATTTAATATCTTATTACATAACCTCAACCGTGCTTTAAAATGAATTTTAAAAGTGTTGAGTATATGGTAAGTTGTCAGTAAAAATAAAATATTTGTGAACAAAGAAGTGAAGACAATTATTTGGATGGGAAAAGCAACTGAATGAACTGAAGAGAATCGCTGAGGCGGAAAGAAATCAGTATTCTGTTCCCTGAGGCGCGGAAGTTGTGTGTCCGCATCTGTTCACCTACCGGAAATGGCCATGCTGATCACCTCCCGGTGTTGGTCTTCATTCCAGGCTTACATCGGATAAAATACCAATAAACTATAACGCATCTCTGTTTGGTGGGAATATTTTCTGGTTTAGTCACTTTGTACTTGCTCATTAAGCTATTAACTGAAAATATGTTCTTGGCAATATTAAATCAACATTTTTTTTGTTCTTTCTAAACTATGTGAGTGTTCACTAAATATGACAAGTTTCAAATTAAACCAATTTTTCATTAATTCATTACATATTTGTTTGCAAATCATGCGGAACGAAAATTAACTTACATGTACAGTGTTCTGCCCAAGAACAGAATGCAAACTCAGCATTCTACACTCTTCCCTTAACCCATTCGCTTCAGGTCTAAATGCTCAATGCATTTTCCCAAAAAAAGCGGATTTAAGTTACCGTAAATTATATTGTCTATTTTCAGACATACAAGTGAATGGAGAAGACTACATAACAACGAACTACATGGTCTTTATAGGAAGCCAGATATGATAAGAACAGTCAAGTCTCGTAGACTGCAATGGGCAGGACATGTTGCGCGTATGGGAAATGAAAGACGTGCATGGAAGCTTCTTGTAGGAAAACCGGAGGGAAAACGCCCAGTTGGTAGACCAAGAATGAGGCGGGAGAACAACATTAACTATGATTTGAGGGAAGTAGATTATACAGATTGGAAAGCATTAGCTCAGGATAGGGATGTATGGAGAGCTTATGTCCGCGCGGCCATGAACCTATGGGTTCGATAGTGCCAGTAAGTGTTTTTTAGACATTCAAAACAAACAAAAGATAACGGTACTTGAGATCACAATAAGAGTGAAGGCAAAAATACATTCCTCTACTATTCGTAAATGTTAACAAAATATTACCCTGCTAAGGGATGTACAATATTGTAAAATATATAGCAGCAGAATTAAGCAAGTGAACCACGTCTATTGAGTTGGAAGTCATTTAACTGCCGGCGAGTTTGCCTTGTCTTCTGAGGCGAATGGATTAACTCAGCCTTCCATTTTGTATCCGCATACAAACCATTTACTTTAATATTGTCTATCATCTGATGTTTTTTTTTTCTGCCTCTAACAAAATTTACTTTACTAACAAAATGTCATAAGTTCAGGCATATTCCTGCAAATTTATTCATCACCTTCCGTATACGATTTTCTCTATTGTCATTTTTCACTCATGACTGATAAAAATGAATAGGTTTCAAATGCCACGAGCTTAGATGCTTTAATTGTAGCTCTGATGATAATAATAATAATAATAATAATAATAATAATCATCAACAACAACAACAAGGATTAGGCCCAATGGCCTGTTCCGATCTCATTATAGGTTCGAATTGGCCCTTCCATCTCTTCAATGGTCTTCCCAACGTTCTTCTCCTTTTTGGTTTATAATTATACATTCTTCTTCGTATGCGCTGTTCATTCATTCGTAATACGTGCTGAAGATAAGCATTTTAATAATAATAATAATAATAATAATAATAATAATAATAATAATAAAAATAGGCACGGAAATATGCAACAAAATATATTCAGTTATGACCTAAAATTTATAAAATATGCACTGTAACATAAGAAATATAACCTAATATTATAATTATATAATAATTTCAGTCGTAAAATCAAGTAGTAAATCAGTTTATGGCAATTAACTATTTATCTAAGAACAAAACGCAAATGAGAAGTAAACTAAAGTATGGAATTTGATATTGTAGATTGGTTTTTATTGTGTTAAAATTATCAGTAGCTACCCGCTTGTTGCGAGGCAATACATAAATATTTGCTCAGATATACACGTGAGGGGAAAGTCCATACTGTGAATTGAAACTAAGTAGGAGAGGAAGATAATATTTTACAAGAAACAGATTTCTGAGAAATTTAACAATTAAAACAATGAAGAAAGATATTGTACGATAAAAGTTCTTTAGCTTTTAAAAGAATGAAAATATGACGAATATGACCAATAAATTGCTATAATATGATCTACCATAATAAATGGCCAAATATGCATAAATATGACCTAACAAAGCGCTTTAATTCAATTGCTTTTTTTTTATAAAAAGCATTTATGTGTATTTAAGAAACATATCACTCTTACCAAAAAGATATGCTATATCATAAAAATCTTAGCTCTGTTAATAAATCACCATAACTATAATTAGCTATAAATTACTAAATAATTAGAAAAGATTCAACTTTTCAATTGAAATCTGAGATACTTACAACTCTCTAAAGTAATCTTGGTGGAAAGGCCCTGCGGCTAGCCAAATTAATGACAAGCGGTGAGCGATTCCTTTTGGTTCTCCAGGATGTCCTAGAAAGGAGAACCCCGGGCTCCTGCTTAAGCATTAGCCCCGGTGTGATTTAGATATGATTAGATACCGGTATAATAATAAATAATAACGAATAACCAGCATTCCAACCTGCATGGTAGTGGCAATGTGCTCCGACTTGTGTATGATTTCGTAATTTTTGAATATGGCGCTTGTGGCCGTCAGCCAATCAGAGGCTGGTGATTTTTTAAAGTGTGAATTTTTGTATTAATTTGTTAGGATATCGTGATCGAATGATATCCATGGTGTTCTTAATGATTGTTTTAAGCTAATACTGAGATATTGTTAGTTTAGTTTAATTTAAAATTATTATTATCGCGAATTATGTGTTAGCCATTCGCGTGGCTGTCTGGGGATGCCACGCCCCTTTTTTGAAAATGTGTTATTTTGTTGGATTCGAAATATATAATTATATTATTTCTTTTCTGTGATATATTATGTGGTACTTGAATGCATTTGATGTATTTTCAATTAAGTTTGATTATTTAAAATGCCTAAAAAGCAGTAGTGTCTCTGAGCCAATCAGGAGGCTGTGTGATGTTGCCACGCCTATTTCGTGGACTTGTAAAATTTTTCGTTTAAATTTTTATCGCGAAGTTTGCACATTAAAGATACTTACAACGAGCTTCAAGGACTTAACCCGACGGGTTCTGGAAACATTTGAATGCTGTAGTTAATGTAACAACTTAAATACCGATCGTGTTGGCTCAAGCGATAGCGTTTGAGACTCTTACTCGGGAGGTTCAGGGTTCAAGTCGCGCTGTCGACCAACCTGGGGGTTTTTCCTGGTTTTTTTTACAAATGCTGGATTGGAATTTGATTATTAAGTCCTATTTCAACGTATTCAGCATTTCACAATGCCCCAATCATTAGAATGTAATTAGATCTCGATCTGTCCCTAAAAAAGGGGAAGAGAAAAAAGTTACGAGTATTTGAGAATGATATTCTTAAGGAAATTTGTTGATAAAGAGTGATAACAGAATGGTGAATGGAGAAGACTATTTAACAGTAAGCTATTTGATTTTTATGGGAAACCAGATATAATAACAGTTAAGTCGCGTAAGCTCCGAGGGGCAGGACATCTGACACGAATGGGGAATGAAAGAGGTGCATGGAAGCTTTTTGTAGGAAAAGCAGAGGGAAAACGCCCAGTTGGTAGACTCAAGAATGATATAGGAGAATAATATTATCAATGATTTCAGGGAAATACATTATACAGGGGGAAGATTGGAAAACATTAGCTCAATATAAGTGTGTTATGGAGAGCTTATGTCCTCCGGGTTCGATAGTGCTAGTGCGTTAGTTATAATAACACATATTAAAGCGACAACAAAAATGAGAATAAAAAATAACCATATATAATTATTAAATAAATAATATCGAAATATCAAAGCTAGCCCCATACGATGATTTCTCAATGCTTTGTACATCCCCACGTGGAACTGGAAGTTAATTAACCAAGCTAATTTATTTCCCTACAGATGTCAGCGAGTGGCAAGTGGTTAGCTCATCGTCTCAAAGAGGCATCTAGTATTACTTGGATGGGAAAGGAATTTTGCTCAGAGAATATAATTTAGGCTTGATCTCGCCCGGAAACCTTCAGACTCGGGACCCACGGCTTAAAGTCTCTCTCGGAGAACGATCCCTTGGATTTCTCCATCCTAAAAATCTATCGACTCCGGCCATGAACCCGGGATCATCGGAACCAGAGGCAAGGAACTTAACCCGTAGAGCAGTGTTGCTGATTGATATACGAATGATGATTAGAAATTGTAACCAAGAGATAGAAATGAGGTGTTCAGCGGTTGCACGGTTTTAGAATAATTGCGGTCAGGAATGAAATAAATACATATGTGCAGGTTAGTGTGTTCTGTCATACTTACAGGAATGGCAACCAAGGTTGAAAGTTCAATTTCCTAAATTTCGGGGTTGCCAACCTATAAATAACTAATTAACTATACTGTAATATTACAAATTACCTACCTAGGGCGGGAAGTAAAACCACCGTATACTACGTACAATGTATATACAAAAATACATCCAAAAGGTAGTGTTAATATACATTAAGATGAATATGGAGAAATGGTTTGAATTAAATTGTGACAGGGGAAGACGGTAGAAGCCCCCGAGAAAAACCTGCCCAAGCTGCGTTTCGTCCACCACGAAACCCATATGGAGTGACCGAGACTCAATCTCGGGTAACCAGCGGTGAGAGGCTTGCGCCACGGAGCTGCCTTATTATTTTACTATTATTTATTATTTTAAAAGGAATATCGTGCAAAAAACAATGTACAACACACGTTTGTTAAGTGTTTTACAGAATCTCAGAAATTAATAATTTTCTCCCTTCTGTAAAAATCACTTGTCAACCTCGCATTGTTTTATACAAAACTGATTGATAAAATGGAGGGAGCTTCTACAAAGAATGAAAGTTGATCGAATACCAAACAATTATTTTAGATTATAGACCAGAAATGGCGGTAGGTCAAAGAAGAGATCCAACTTTTCACTTTTAAATCTATGACACCATAATGAACTTTAATCCGTGAAATGTAGTTGACGATCGGCCTTCCGTGACTGACGTTATAAATTGTAAAAGTATGTAAGATTTCCAACATGGTCGGATATTGAACCCAGGCCTGTTCAGAGGACTTCGATAACAGAAAGTGTCAACATTGTTTGGCAGTGTGATCTTGAATGAGTTGTGTCTGGCAGAAACATCGGTTGGCAGTAATCTGAATGATACCAGGTTTCTTGGCAACATGTAGACCGCTCCTGTTTATTGTCAGATAAAAGAATTTTGTTTATTTGACTAGATTATAAGCTCAATGCCATTCTAATTCAAACGTGCTTACGATTCACAAACTTATCAGTGATATTACATAAAGGTCAAATGTTCCAACTACAGGCTTGGGATATTAGGAGGTAAGGCTCATGCCCGAGTTACGGCCAACTTTACCACCATAACATGCGTCTGATGCTTATTTACATTAGAGACTGATTCTATATAGGGATGTGCTGCCACCAGAATGTTTAGGCAAGTTTAAAATTTTGATCGGCACTTGCGACTTGTAAGCACATGTTAACTATGCTACGATGTAACCAAAATAAATAAGTAAGCAAGCCCCTGTTTCTCTTAACAGATATTTAGGCGCTCTCTCCCTACAGGGAAGAATTTGAACCATACTAATTTTAGTTGCACTTGTTTTCGTATAGATGTCACTGGAGTGGTCCGTGGTCAGCGTTCAGTCTCATACTGACATCTAGGAAACCAAGGTAATACTAGGACAGGAAAATTCGGTAAATTTTGCTTAGAGGCCTTTTCATTCAGGCTTAAGGATCTTTTACGAGCCGGAAAATTTTCAGACTCGGGACCCATGGCTTAGAGTCCCTCCCGGAGGACTTGCTCCTTGGATTTTCCATCCTAAAAAAATCCATCGACCCCGGCCGGGTTTGAACCCGCGACCCTCGGGACCAGAGGCAAGGAGCATAACCACTAGTCCACAAATAAATATATATATATATATATTTTCTACCGCTGTGGTCTCCTGGTAGCGTGCTGCCTTGTCACGCAGCGGGCCCGAATTCAATTCCCTGCCGGGACAGGCTTCTGGGTGAGGTTTTGTTCCTCACCTGTAAGACAAATATCAAAGCTTAGAGCCCAACGGTCTCCGAAAATCATCCGGCCATCATCATCATGCTTCACCGGTGTGGAAAGCAACGAGAAGCTACCACACCTATACGCCTAATTCCCTAGTAAAGCTGCAAAACATAGCATGAAAATGGTATGATTGCAGTGAAAGACCTTCCCTCGGGCAGGATTACTATGGATATATGTGTGTGTGTGTGTGGATAAAGTTACAAATTCTGCTGAAATGGATTTTTTTGGAGGCATTAAGCTTAAAATTGTAGAAGAGGTAAGAAACAGCATAATCAACCCTTAAATTGGCAAAACACTAATTTCTCTTCTCAGTTATTTAAATGTGTCGGACCGCAGTGAAAATGAAATCACGCATAACTGTTATTAGGTTTTTTTATTCATTGCCCCAGGTTATGTCGACATTTCTGGTGTTCTCTCCTGGCAGGACACGTCCCTGGAGGCAGAACAGGGGAATGGTCGGTGGATCTGCGACAGCAGTCCTCCCTGCTAGGCTCATGGAGCCCGTGGACCAACTGTGGGGTCGTCAGGAATGAGCGACCTGATGTACTATGTAGCTCAGCAATTCCCAAGAACTGCAAACTCCAACACCCTCTCCCTGGGGTGTTGGCTTAAGGACCGTGAACTTGAACGTGGACGTGAACATAGGATAGGGAGGACTAGAACTAGGACTTGGGAGTATGGTCATGACGACCGAGGTATCCCAAGGGGTGGACGGATGGGCCTAGATGTTCTCTCCTGGCATTGGAGTAATTGTAACTCACTTTTGAAGTTGGGGCGTCTGGAAGACGGGATTACTCTGATGATATGATGGATAATAAATGATAATGAGACGCCAGGAGACTTGTTAACCTAAACTTTAACCTAAATTCCAGACCATGGGCAACCCCAGGAATAATTCCTTTTAAGGAAATGTTCATATGATTGGACCGGGAATCGAACCCGGGACCTCTGAACAGTACTCAAAAACGCTGAAGTTATTATTAGGTATATTGTGTTATTCGACACACATTTAAGTAATTTCTACTCGTTAGTTTTCTTGTGATTTATTAAAAATATATTAAAAAATAAACCAATTGATGTATCCTTTAGGATACTTTGTTTAGGACCAAAGAGAGATGAACAGACAGGTGAATGGAAAAGACTACATAACAGTGAACTACATGGTCTTTATGGGAAGCCAGATATAAGGACAGTTAAGTCTCGTAGACTGAGATGGGCAGGACATGAGGCTCGAATGGGGAATGAAAGACGTGCATGGAAGCTTCTTGTAGGCAAACTAGAGGGAAAACACCGAGTTGGTAGACCAAGAATGAGGCAGGAGAATAACATTAACTATGATTTGAGGGAAGTGGATTATACAGGGAATGATTGGAAACGTTAGCTAGATAGGGATGTATGGAGAGCTTATATATGCGCGGCCGTGAACCTGCAGGTTCGATAGTGCCAGTGAATTAGTTAGGATACATTGACAATTTAAGGGTTAAACAAAATATGAATGTTCAAACTTAATCTGTGGATTAAAATGGTATAGTCATGTAAAAAGAAGGTCAGAAGACAGATTCCCAAGAAGAATACTAGAATGGGCGTCACTTGGTAGAATAAGAAGAGGAAGGCCAGAAATAACGTAGATTGACGCTTTATATATATGTTCTTATAGACAACATGGTCAGATTTATTCCGGTCTTTATTCTTGTTGTTTGGCGTTTGGAGCAGCATGAGGGGAAAAAGGATTGGGCGATGGATATTGGAATGACAGATGTGGAGTAGAATGACAGTAGATTAATTTGACGCAGGAAGATGTTGTAAAACCTGCTAAATAATAAATTGCAACAATTGTACAAATTCAATTTGAGCCCCCAGGATAAATTTAGCTCCCCAGTTTATTGCAATACTTTGTTTTGTGTTGATTTCTGGAAAACGAAGACTCCATATTAGAGATAAAGAATCAACATTAATAAGATTCACGGTGAAGTTCCGTTGAGGTATTATTCAAAATTAAAACATAAAATTATGAAATATTTACTTGAAAGGTCCGTCTCCTCAACTTTATTAGTTATTTATCTATAGCGCTTTCGGGACTAGTCCCATCATCAGCAGGATTCAAAACTGGTGTTTCGCTGAAGATCTGGTAGAGGGGATTACACGTACTGGGCGCGTTTTCAATTATCAGATGGTCGTTGTTGTTAATTGCCTTCAAAATTTCTATCTCCTCAAGTAACAACATTACTTTCTACACCGGTGAAAGCTGATGATAAAGGTGATGATGATGTCCAGATGATTTTCGGGGATCGTTGGGTCCTAAGCTTCTTGACATTTGTCTTACAGGCGAGGAAAACCCCCGATAAATCCTCACTCAGGAGCCTGTCCCGACCGGGAATCGAACCCGGGCCCGCTGTGTGACAAGGTAGCACGCTACCTCGAGACCACAGCGGCGGATATACGGTAAATGCCGAAAATAATTTTGTTGAGACTACAGCAGGCCGTGATACCAGTCAGACATAAAATGGCTGCAAGTACGAATGTATTGTTTTATATTGTTTCAAATGAAGTTCAGTTCATTTAAAATGCAGTGATTTGTTTTGTGTAATGTATATTAACACTATCTTTTGGATATATTGTTGCATATACTTTGTACGTAGTATAGGCCTACATAGGCCTAAAGGGCAGTGGTTTTACTTCCCGTCCTATGTAGGTAATTTGGAATATTGCAGTATAGTTATTTAGTTATTTATAGGTTGGCAACCCCGAAATTTAGGAAATTTAACTTTCAATCATGGTCGCCATTGCTCTAAGTACGACAGATAGCACTATCGTGCAAAGTAGTATATTACGATGCAAGGTTGGGAAGTGGTATTTACAGAATCGAGGAAAATTTTAAAACCCGAGCGATAGCGAGGTTTTTAATTTGCGAGATTCTGTAAAACACTTCACAAACGTGCGTTCTACATCATTTTTTGCGCGATGGTGTTTTCAAAATAATAAATAGTAGTAAAATAATATCTATGTTGGAAATATGTGCGTTCATTATAAACAATTGAGTGACGTTAACAGTGTGGGCAATGTTTATTAGTTGGGAGTAGGCTACAGGAGGCCGTGAAACCATTATTATTGATAAAAATGCCGCAAGTATCGTATTTATTGTTTTATATTGTTTCAAATAAAGGTCAGTTCATTTAAAATGCCGTGATTTGTTTCGTATAATGTATATAACACTACCTTTTGGAGATATATATATATATATATATATATATATATATATATATATTGATATTGTGCGTAGTATACATAGAGGACAGTGGTTTTACTTCTCGCACGTGGGTGTAAATGTAATGTTACAGTACAGTTATTTAGGTTAGCAATGCCGAAATGCAGTAAGTTGAACTTTCAATCATGGTCGCCATTGCTGTAAGTACGACAGAAAGCACTATCGTGCAAAAAAATATATTTAAATTGTGATATAAGTTTTTGAAACAGGCGATAATTTTATTCTTGACGCTGGGACAATACATACTTTTATGTGAAATAAATTGAATGGAGATGGACAGCGAGCGAAGGATCGTGTATAATTGCCTTGCTGTAACAACAGGAAGTGGGATGGGTAAGTTCTCCTCTGAGCGCTATCGCTGTGCTGTAGGGGAGACAGGATGTCGTAGGGAGGGGGCCCCGAGAAGCCTCAAAACCCATTCACTCCTTGAATGCTAATGTAAGAATGGAATTATTGTTAGTGTTTGATTGATCGTTTCGTTTAGTTTCCGTATAAAAATATTCATTCTCATCAAGTAGCTTAACTTTCATTTTAAAATTTGTTTTTATAATTCCTAAACGAAATTAAAAGATTTTTAATCTATTTTCGGTGAGAGGTCCGCATGCCTTTTTTTTTTAATGGTAGTCTTATACTTCTACCGATTTTTGGAACCATCTTCAGTCCCGTAGGTAGTTTTGAGTGTGAAATATTGGAGATTCTACAAGAACAAGTCAAGTCAATGAGTTTCTATCGAAACATCGCCACTACTTATTTTTCTTCGTCACGGTTTAGGCATTTGCTAGCCTATTTCGGCTCCAAGTTGCTGCTCTTTCCATCTTTTCTTTGGTCTTCCCAAACTTCTTCCTCTTGGTGAATAGTTGTGTGCTGATTTTGGTATTTTGTTCTCAGCCATCCTTGCTAAAAGTTCTTTTCAGTTTGTTCTGTTTTTCACTATAGTTGTTTTTCATTCCTCTACTATTAGCTGCTGTCTTATTTCTGTGTTTTTTTCTTTTTTTGTCTGCTCTTTGATATCCTGCTATTGGTCTGAGAAATTTCATTTCAGCAGCTTGTATTCTGGCAGATTGTTGTGTTGTTACTGTCCATGTTTCGGATCCGTAAGTAATAATAGGAACTGGCATCGTCTTGTATAATTTCATTATAGTCTTTTCTGGCTTTATTTATCGCCACTACTAGGAGGCTTTTTTTTTTTGGTGGAACTGGAATCGCACACGGAAGATGAACCTTCAGATGAAATTCCTGATGTTAATAACGATGACAATTCTGATGGTTGTGTAGATAATTAATTACATACTATATTTAGCATTCATTTGTGTTCTTTTCGGTCAGCATAGACGTAATAAATAAACAATATTTCACCAATTCTCAGTCATTATACTGTACTATTTGAAACGATGACTTATTTTCAAGATTTTTTTATTTGGCACTATCTAATACCCGGCGTGCACTGCTACTCCTAAATAAATGTTACTGTGTTTTCACCACCAGCCGTGCACTGTTATACTTGCCCGGGAATCTGCTTATCCCGATCTTTTTGTCACCAATGAAAGACAAAAATGGTTATTGTGAGTTATCCATAGAAGATAAACATATGATGTCGCGGACTTTTTTTCTGTGTACATTAATTTGGTGTAGGCCTATTTGTTATAGTTTACGCAGCGTAAGCCATTTAAGCGTCAAAATAGGGATTTATTTCACGTTTTTCACTACAAAGGGTGATTTTAGGGGTGAAGGGGTTGAGTATTACAACTCTCTTATAGACTATGTCATCCCCGGAATCTCCTGAACATTTTTAAAAAATCCCATCTCAATCGGATGAACTGTATGGCAGAGCACGCTTGCCCGGGAATCTATCTACTCATCACGATCTTCTTGGTATCAATGAAAGACAAAAATGGTTATTGTGAATTATCCGTAAAAGATAAACATATGCTGTCGCGGAATTTTTTGTAGAGTTTTGTGAGATATTCAATTCAGTGTACATTAATTTGGTGTATTTGTTATGGTTTAGGCAGCGTAAGCCATTCAAGCGTCAAAATAGGGACTTTATTTCACGTTTTTCACTACAAAGGGTGATTTTTAGGGGTGAAGGGGTTGAATATTACAACTCTCTTATAGCCTAAGTTCATCCCGGGAATCTCCTGAACATTTTGCAAAAAACCCATCAAAATCGGATCAACGTTATGGCCGCGCATAGAATAAGAAAAAAAAAACAAATAAAAATAGATCATCGGTTGATTAATGTCTTTGACATCATCCGATTCCTAATAGCCATTTTTGTCGGTCCATCCAATCTCCTGGTCGTAGATGTTTCTCCTTCATGTATAAATATATTCCCTAACTCCAGGAGATTTTAGGTCTTCCCTCAGGTTTCCAATCCAAAACAGATTTTGATAGCCGATCCTCTTCCATTCGCTGGACATGTCCGTACCATCTTAATTGCTGAGTTTTAATATAATCTAAAATAGTGTCTTCAATCTTCATTTTCTCCCTTATAACTGAGTTCGTATTTTTTTCTCTTCTTGAAATTCTTGCTGCCCTTCGTACAAAATCCATTTCCGTTTCCAAAAGATACTTATAAGATGTATAAACAAACATTGATTTCTATATATTAGATTTAACTAAGCTTTCTGCAAAAAAATAGATAAGTCCAAAGATAATTTATATTTTTTCAACTGTACTCTTGAAAAAATAATTTTTATTTATGTGCGATACAAAGCTGTCAGTGGGCCAATAGTAGCTCATTCAATATAGATGCAAGTAGTGTATATTTAATGTTGTCACCACCACCAAAAATTATTATGTTAGTGTCTGCTGACAGCTAGGCTCCTTGTAACCAGTTTCATCTCTTTTTCTTTTGGACTTCACTTACCCTCATTAAGTCAACGAAAACGAAACCTCCCTTTCTAATCAAATTCACTATATAGTGGTTCCCACTTTTAACAGTTCCTGAGCTTATACTACTTCCACGAATCTTAATATATAAAAATGTCGTGTCACGTTGTTTGTCCGCGATGGAATCCTAAACTACTGAACCGATTTTAATAAAATTTTGCACATTGTGTGCAGTTTGATCCAACTTGAGACATAGGGTAGTTTATAACTAAATTTATAGTCGCATTATTTTTTATTACAAATTATTTGTTTATTATTTAACAAAGAGTTATAATTATCTGTGAATTTCATACGATGCTAACAGATGGCGGTGTAAGGTAATTTAGTAAGGTAATTGGTTTATTATTTAACAAAGAGAGATCCAGATGGCTGTACTTTTTGTTGCAACCGCGAATTTCAATTGAATTACAAATATTGCTAATTTTATAATTTAAGTGTGTTCAGTGTTTATTTTATTCTCAATATTATTAATTTCGTGTGTAAGTTTTAGGTTTAAGTAATCTGGCTGAAAGACAGCAACTTAATTTAAATGTTTAACGTATACCTTAGCCACAGCAAAGCGTGGCCGGGACTTCTAGTTTCACTAATATGTATCATTTGCTGAAGATCTTGTGCAACTTGTGTGACATTATTATTTTGTAATACCCCCGTATAAGGTTAGTGCTAAATATAAGAGGATGCATATTAATAAAGGAATTTGCAAAGCATTAAAATTATCTTAACGTAGGGCTACATTAGTTTGGACTTCTGTGTTTATAAATATCTGGAACACTCTATAAAAAAATTGTAGTCATTTGCCTATACTAAATCGTGCTTCTTGATGAACACAATACAGGGTGTCCAATAGTCGGGAAAATCTTGAACAAAGTCGGTAATTTGAAAGCAACCGGGGAATTCGTGATGCGACGTGCACTATCTTGTTTTCAAATCAGGATATAGGGCCTATATATATATATATATATATATATATATATATATGTGTGTGTGTGTGTGTGTGTGTGTATGTTTGTCGATGGACAGGACATGTGACACGAATGGGAATGAAAAACGTGCTTCTTATAGGAAAACCAGAGGGAAAACGCCCAGTTGATAGATCAAGAATGAGATGGGAGAATAACATTTACTATGATTTGAGGGAAGTAGATTATACAGGGAATGATTGAAAACATTAGCTCAGGATAGGGATGTATGGAGAGCTTATGTCCGCGCTACCATTAACCCACGGGTTCGATAGTGCCAATGAGTTAGTTAGTGTGTGTGTATTAAAGATATAAGGAAGCAGAATTAGATCGCAAAAATAATTGTCCGAAGAAGAAAAAGTCAAAGTTAAAAAAATTGAGATTTTTATAAAAGAACTGGAGAAAGAAAACTTTACAAAATAAAGTAGTAGGCAAAGAAATTGCTGATATCGAAGATAAAAATCAAACGATTAAAAAATATGAATAAAGTAATTTTAAAGTGACAATGTTTCCAATGTTTTATTGTAACATACTTTTTGTCCATATAAAAAATATTAAATTATTTTACTCTTGTTATTTTAGAACTTACCATAAAAATAAAGTATATTTTTATTACTTATACATGTGAATTTTTTTTTTGCGCGATAGAGCATTTTGTCGTACTTACAGCAATGCCGACCATCATTAAAAGTTCAACTCCCTACATTTCGGGGTTGCCAACCTAAATAACTATATTGTAATAAAATAACTATACTGTAATATTACATATTGCAAACCACGTGTGGGAAGTAAAACTACTGTTGTGTATGTATATTGCGTACAATATATAGCCTACGAGTATATCCAAAAGATGGTGTTAATATGGTACATTATACAAACAAATCACTGCTTCTTAAATGAACTGGACTTTATTTAAAACAATATAAAACAAATATGTACTTGCCGCCATTTTTTTTTTGCGCGGTAGAGCATTTTGTCGTACTTACAGCAATGGCGACCATCATTAAAAGTTCAACTTCCTACATTTCGGGGTTGCCAACCTAAATAACTATACTGTAATAAAATAACTATACTGTAATATTACGTATTATAAACCACGTGTGGGAAGTAAAACTACTGTTGTCTACGTATATTGCGTACAATATATATATATATATCCAAAAGATGGTGTTAATATACATTATACAAACAAATCACTGCATTTTAAATGAACTGGACTTTATTTAAAACAATACAAAACAAATATGTACTTGCCGCCATTGTATAACTGATTGGTGTCACGGCCTCCTGTAGTTTCGACTAATAAACATTGCCTACACTGTGAACATTAGTCAGTTGTCTATAATGAATGCAAATATTTCCAGCAAAGATATTATTTTACTATTATTTATTATTTTGAAAACTCCATCGCGCAAAAGATAATCTACAACGCACGTTTGTGAAGTGTTTTACAGAATCTCGAAATTTCCTTGCTTCTGTAAAAAAAAAATACTTCCCAACCTCGCATCGTAATATACTATTACAAAATGATTTTGTGATGTCACGAAAAAACCTGGAAATATTGGGGAATTTCATAGTTGTAATTTTCTGGACACCTTGCAATATAAACACAGTTTTATGTAGAACTGGATTAGCCTTCCGTTCCCAAAAGATTTGATCTGGTCGTGGCTAGTAGCTGGGAAGGTGGATGACCAAGCTGCTGTTGCTCTTCCGTTCACCTTACTGGATATTCCAGTTCTAATATTCTTTTACCTCCTTATTCACTCAAGATTTATATATTCTTACTGAGTTCATAAAAATAAATTATATGGTACGCTATCAAAAATCTTCTTCTTTATTTGTACGTTTTTCATCCTGTTTATTTCCCAAATCACTCCTCGGAGGAAGACGTATTGGATGTGCAGCCACTGTCTATCCATCTCTTGGCTGGTCTTCCTCTGTTGTCTTCCATTATTTCTATGTGATCTTTCCAATATTTTCGTCTATATATACTACATTTGGCTATGTCTCTAATTTCTGTATCAAATAATGTTTTCTCCTCAATGGTTCTTAAGATCTTCATTTCATATATGCTTATTATTTGTTTAGTTTTTGTTGTATGAAAATGAATTTTCCAAATATATGAATCAGAAAGTCGTAGATTGTTTTTTTAATATCCATAGAATTTTTTATTAAAATACTAGGTAAATTATGTTATTTTGTATATCAGTTTTCCAGTTTTATGAAGATAAATACTATTAAATTATTTTTTGCGCGATAGTGCGTTTTGTTGTACTTACAGCAATGGCGACCATGATTGAAAGTTCAACTTCCTACATTTTGGGGTTGCCAACCTAAATAACTATACTGTAATAAAATAACTATACTGTAATATTACATATTACAAACTACGCGTGGGGGAAGTAAAACCATTGTCCTCTATGTATACTACGTACAATCTATATACAAATATCCAAAAGGTAGTGTTAATATGCGTTATACGAAACAAATCACTGCATTTTAAATGAACAATATAAAACAATAAATATGTACATGCCGCCATTTTATCGCTCATATTGATCTCACGGCCTCCTATAGTTTCAACTAATAAACATTACCCACACTGTTAATGTCAGTCAACAAATATGTTATTATTTTAGTATTATTTATTATTTTGAAAACACCATCGCGCAAAAAAATAATGTACATAGATTTAAAATAGAATAGATTTATTTAGCCTGGTGGAATTAAGGCACATTTAATACAGGTTAAATGTCTTAATTTGTATCCAATAATAGTTGAGATATTAAGGTTAACTAGCATATTTTTATTTATAAGTCACTGATATTATTTCATTCCATTAACACAGTTTACCTCTTACCTTGTAGACACGTCACACACCACCCGGGAGAGGGATTTAAACTATGAATCACAAACATACTTTTTTTTATTACATACAACATAAAGGGCGTCCCCGAATGAGTGATCAGTCAATGTCAGGACCTCTTCCGAGACAACGCAACATTGTCAGGAAAAATACCATTCACATTCATATTAAACAAGGTGAATGTAATGATGCTGATTATGATGACCAGATGATGTTCTGGGACAGTTTGGGCCTTAAGTTTCCTGACATTTGTCTTACAGGTGAGGAATAACCCAGGAGCTTGTACCGACCGGGAATCGAACCCGGGCCCGCTGCGTGACAAGGCAGCACGTTATATCGAGACCACAGTGGTGAAAATAACACACACATATATATAATGTCCACCGCTGTGGTCTCGATGTATATTTAAATTTTGACATTCAGCAATAAAAGCCAAATATATATATATATATATATATATATATATATATATATATCTCCATCCATAAGAATTCTGTCCGAGGGCAGGTCTTTCACTGCAATCATAGCATTTTTATGCTATGCTTTGCAGCTTTACTAGGGAATTATAGGTGTGGTAGCTTCCCGTTACTTTTCACACCGGTGAAGGATGGTGATGAAAATGATGATGATGATGGCCGAATGATTGTCGGGGACCTTTGTGCCCTAAGCTTCCTGACATTTGCCTTACAGGTGAGGAAAGACCCCGAAAAAACCTCACCCAGGAGGCTTGTCCCGACCGGGGATCGAACCCGGGCCCGCTGTGTGACTAGGCAGCACGCTACCTCGAGACCACATCGGCCGCTCTAGCGGCCGCAATTTTTGTTTTATCGAAACCAAACTTGTCATATGACAGTTAATTTAAAAAAAAAGTAATGTAGAGTTCGTTAACCAGCAAAATTGGACTATTAGGTATAGGAATTTACCCGAAAGAATATTTTAAAAAATCTCTAGCGATCGCATTTTCGATAATTTACAACGAATTTCAGTATGTGCTATTAAAATAAACAAAGGAAAGTATTCTCTAAAAATTAGCGTACCGGTAATCAGAACATTGGATGTGGGGGTTTACCTGAAACCCGAAATTAAGAACTACTCTAGCAGGCGCCATGTTTGGTACATCCCAATGTATCTATATATAACATTAAATTAGAAGAGAAAAATATATGCTTAGATCGGGATTTGAACCCAATATCTCTGGTTCTATACACCAGTGCATTTTTTAAATGCGAAGAGAAAAATATGTGCCTAAATCGGGATTTGAACCCAATATCTCTGTTTCTGTACACCAGTGCTTTTTTTAAATTTGAAGAAAAAAATATATGCCTGAATCGGGATTTGAACCCAATATCTCTGTTTCTGTATACCAGTGTGTGTGTGTGTGTGTGTGTGTGTGTGTGTGTGTTTTTTTTTTTTTTTTTTTAATTTGAAGAGAAAAATATATGCCTAAATCGGGATTGGACCCAATATCTATATATTTTTCTGTTCAAATTTAATTTGTCATTCAGTGAGAAGTGATAGTATTAAACGTCTGTATAGAATACAATTTAATTAACCTTTAAATAGGCAATAATATCCTATAAGATTCATTGGTTGAATTTATTTAATATTTTAATAAAGTAATGTCAAAATTAATCAATACAAATTATTTAAATTCGTACCAAATTATACAATAATATTAAAAATGCAAGAACTTAGATTATGTTAGGTTTGTTTTCTCTGCAGTCCAACACATTTAAATAAGTTAAAGTAACAAACTTAATAGCTCCAAAAACCAGGCGCCATTCTGTGTTACCCTACTGGTTTGTTTGTTTGAGTGATTTTACAAAAAAAAACATTGATGCCAACAATCAGTATTCCAATACAAGCTTATGTCTACAAAGTAACAGGAAGACGGAATTTGGAACTATCAAGAAGCGTTGGAAAGAGTAAATTTAACTCTAATATAGATTAGAGCATTGAAGTGATGATATATTCCATAAATCAGCGAAATCGGACAGTAAATTCGACTTGTTGAGAAAATCGCTTAGTTTACGCAATTTCTGTGCGACAGACTTGTAGCCTATTACATTTGTTATTTTTTAAATCATTTATAAGAGTTGGGTCATTTAATTTTGCCGCTTAAGGAATCCACATCATCGAATTTTGTTCATATTACTTAGACTTTGGCCGAGATAAAATCTGTTTTCCGCACGTGCTGTTTAGACCATTAATGCTAACTTGAGTTTTTTTTTATTTACAGTGCTCTGTCTTTCATTGCAATCATAGCATTTTCACTAGCACCTTTACTAGCGAATTATATGTGTGGTAGCTTCTTGTTACTTTCCACACCGTGGATGATAATGGTGATGGCCAGATGATGTTCGGGGACAGTTTGGGTCTCAAAGCTTCCAACATTTGTCTTACAGGTGAGGAAAAACTCTAGAGAAAGCCTCGCCCATGAAGCTTGTCCCGACCGGGAATCGAACCCGGGCCCGCTGTGTGACAGGGCAGCGCACTACCTCGAGACCACAGCGATGAACAACTTGAACATAACTCTTCAGTTTGGCAATGTATTCTGTAAAATACATTTATTTTATTTATTTAATATTGTTTATAAAACAATAGAAAAACAAATGAGTTGAAATTACCTAAGTTTCTGATAAACTACGTAATAATGTACAATAATAACTCACCGTTTTATAAGATTTGGTTTCCATTGCGGTCCGAAACTTTAATTAACTGGCGCGAGAAATTATTTCTTGCCAATTTAAGTTAATGCTACGTCCAAAAACATTCGTATTTGCAACACTCTGATGTCTCAAAACTAGGGGAATGATTTTAAGGTGCAAATTTTGGTCGTAAAAGGGGAGGGGGAAGGTTCTGAAAATATATACAAAAATGTGTAAAAAAAAAGCTCTTGCTGAACAATTGAATTATGATTTAACCAGTTACATGAACTCGGTTTATATAATATGCTTATCATTTTGCACCAAATTTTTCTTATTTATAAAGTCCATAAGAGGTAATTCATAGTTCTTTAGTTTATTGTAATATTTACTTTGGAGATGGAACATCGAAGAATGATGCAATCGGTTTCGATAAACTGCGTTTTGAATTCTGAAAGTGCCTTCAACTTATCCTTCTTAACATTCGCCATGTTATTGTTGTGAAAACCCAGTAGTAATACTAATAAAAATACGTTGTGGTTCAGACTAGTAAAACACAACCAACAACAAGTCGGTAGATAGAAAACTGTTAAATTATTGCCAGTACTAACTGAACTTATTTTGAACTGTTACAGCAGCACTGTTGAAATTTAAATTTGACTTCACAGCTGCAGATTGACCATTGTTGCTGAGATATAAATTACTAGTGGTTTACATAAATTATTTATTATTTACTACTGTTGATTTCACACTGCAGATTGGCCATTGTTTCTGGGGTATAAATTACATAAATTATATTTTAATATTGTTGACTTCTGATTGAGATTTTAAAAAGCTGTTCAAGAAGAAAAAAAACATTTTTATGTCCCATATTTTAAAAATGCGGAGGCAAAGGTGCTGAAGCATAAAAAAAGAGGGGAAAAGGGGCGAAATATAGTAATCTCACGAAAAGGTGCAACAAATTTATTCAGTTCATCCCCCCAAATACATATATTGAACTATTGGTATGAAAACAGCTACATATTTGGAAAGGTGCCGCACCTCAAAATCCTTTCCCTACCCATTACGCGGCCTTGCAACATACCACTGTACTAAATCCAAGATAAGTTCCAGTTGTACTGTAAACAAACTTGCATAAGGTATTACTCCGTCTTTTGGGGAAACAGTGGTGCTGCTTTTACCCGCCATATGACTGAATTGTGTACAAAACTGTCGTCGATAGAAACATTGTTGTTGTGCAACATCATATTTTACGGGAAATAAGACTGAATACAAGGTAAGATATGCTTCTTACCTCTCCTCATATAAATGAGGTTCGTCGGTCCACCAACAGAGGGAAGAAGAAGAAGAAGAGTTTTTTCCAATCGACATAACATCAGTCGCCAAAAAAAGTACTGAAGATGAGATCGTTACGCGATTAATAGAAGATTTATATGAGGAGACGTAAGAAACATTTAATTTCACCATAAATTAAACCTCATAGTGATTAATTCCTATAAAAGTTAAATACAAGGTAAGATGCTACCAATAATTAGGAACTTCCATTTGTTATTTTTTATGACAAATTATATTTGAATCTACCTGGTCATGCGTTTACGAATTTTCCATGATGTCGATAGATATCATTTTGCAATTTCATTAATTAACTCTGGCTCTGTCAAACCTGTAGGTTCATGGCCGCGCGGACATAAGTTCTCCATACATCCATATCCTGCGTAACGTTTTCCAATCATTCCCTGTATAATCTACTTCTCTCAAACCATGGATAATGTTATATTCTCACCTCATTCTTGGTTTACCAACTGGGCGTTTTCCATCTGGTTTTCCTACAAGAAGCTTCCATACAACTCTTTTTTTCATTACGAGCAGGATTTATGTTACATGCTGACTCACCTGTAAATTCTGCTATTATTTTCACCACATCCTCAATGGCTAATGTACGATATTTTTCACTAAACTTTTGAAAACATTCAAAATTATTTGTTTCTCTCGCTTTTCAAATGCTTTCCTTTCCAATGTTTTAAGAAATTCTACGTAAGTTCCCGCTTTGAAACAACTGAAATTCCAACATATTCTGCATTGCGCATGCGTAAGAATAAAACAATGTTTATTTAATATTTTATAGTTGTAATTGTATATTTTAGGATTTATCCATATAAGTTATATGGATAATAATATATATTTTATCATTTCATTTTATTTATTTTGAGATTTAGAGAAGTATTTAATTATTTTTTGCGCGATAGTGCGTTTTATCGTACTTACAACACTGGCGACCATGAGTGAAAGTTCAGCTTCCTACATTTCGGGGTTGCCAATCTAAATAACTATACTGTAATAAAATAACTATACTGTAATATTATACATTACAAACACTCATGTGGGAAGTAAAACCACTGCCCTCTATGTATACTACATACGATGTATATACAAAAAATATCCAAAAGGTAGTGTTAATATAAATTATACGAAACAAATCACTGCAATTCCATTGAACTGAACTTCATTTGAAACAATATAAAACAATAAATACGTACTTGCCGCCATTTTATCGCTAATTGCTCTCTCACGGCCTCCTGTAGTTTCAACTAATGAACATTGCCCATACTGTTAACGTTAGTCAATTGTTTATAATGAACGCAAATATTTCCAACAAAGATATTATTTTACTATTATTTATTATTTTGAAAACACTATTGCGCAAAAAATAATGCACAACGCACGTTTGTAAAGTGTTTTACAGAATCTCGGAAATTAAAAACCTCGCTATCGCTCGGTTTTTAAACATTTCCCTCCCTTCTGTGAAAACCACTTCCCAACCTCGCATCGTAATATACTATTACAAGCTTAAAGGTAAAACCGTTATTCGGCCAATGAAAATGCAGTCATACATGTGATTTGTTTACATTACAGCAGTAGCGAAGTGGACACTCCTGAGTGAAATAAGCGTGGAAATCAAGGAGAGTTGGTTTTATTCGTTTTTCCAGAACCGGTGTATCATGTTGATAATGGAAGAGGACTTGAAGCCCGGCCCTACAAGGCCAAGCGCATGGTAAACAGAGCCATTCATTCACTTGATGTAGATTTGTTTATCTGAATTCCATTCA
The DNA here is from genome assembly GCA_030220185.1 of Diploptera punctata. Taxonomy (NCBI): domain Eukaryota; kingdom Metazoa; phylum Arthropoda; class Insecta; order Blattodea; family Blaberidae; genus Diploptera; species Diploptera punctata. The sequence goes on along the minus strand of JASPKZ010003861.1, from coordinate 1,053,150 downwards.
CTATTGCGTAGGAGACGGCGGATGTCTTTCTTCAATATCCACAGTTTCGCAGGAAATACACCTGCTTCCTGTGGGCTACAAAAGTGTATATGGACTGTACTGTAGAAACCAGATAAGGATGTTTTCTAGATGTTCAGAAACACGTATAGTTAACACGTATAGTTACAAAGGAATTATCATAAGTAAAGCCACGAGTGATTTCCAATTTATCTAGGGAATTTGGAAATCAAGAGTAGCATTTGTTAGGACTATTTAACGAATAAAATTAAGGTATTTACTCACAAATCATTATTTAACTATAGTTATTTTAAAATATTTATATTTTAATGTAAACGGCTATGTTTGAAAACAAATGAGAAACTATTGGTACGCTTCATTTGCTTCTTTTGTTCATCACTGCAACCAGATCATATTATTTGTTGCCAAAGGATCGCAATATTGTAAGAATGTACCCTAGTGGAGAAATTTATAACCAACATTATATGTATTAATGCATTTCTGATGTCCTATGATGTAAATATGTCAATTATATTTTTCTGCAAGCTTATTTCCTGGAAAATAATTCGTTTAAGAAAGTGCAAACAGTGTTTTTTTTTTGGTGGTATAATCAATTGGTACAAATATTTTATATTATCTCCTGCAAGCGCTGTGTGTTGACATATATGCACTATATATACAATCTGGTAGCCGTATTTCAGAGTCAGTCCCTGCAAAATAATGCTATGACCTATCCAGAATGTTAAAAAGGAGGAGCTTTCTTTAATATGATAAACTTCGGTTGATAAAATTCAAGGCGATACACGACTGTGATTGGTTGTAAATAAAAAAAATCATTGAAATGTGATTGGTCATTGACTCCCATTTGGGGCATGAGTTAAATAGTCATAAGTAATATCACGAGTGATTTCCAAGTCATCGATAAATTCACGAGTCACGAAGTGACGAGTAAATTTATCCAGAGGATTTGGAAATCAAGAGTGGCATTTTTTAGCACCATTTAATGAATAAAATTAAGATGTTTACTCAAAAATCATTATTTAAATATAGTTGCCGATATTTTAAAATGTTTATATGTTTAATGTAAACGACGATGTTTGAAAACAAAATGTGTGGGTATGTTTATTCACTGCAGCTTCATCATATTATTTATTGCCAAATAGGATCGCAATCAGCGATAACCCACTAAGATCGCAATATTGTAAGAATGCACCCTAGTGGAGAAAAAATTAAACATAAAACTGTATATTATAACCAACATTATAGGTTATTAATTATTTTAGGAAACAATTCAGTACAATCATTATTTAAAAACACAATTACTGAACACACAATCAACAAATGTGTAGTTCGAAGGAATCTGTTCATTATTTGCTATATTCAATGTATTTGTTTGAGAGTCAGTCACTGCAAAATAATGCTCTGACCTGTTCAGAATATTAGGAAGGAGGAGCTTTCTTTATCACAAAAGCAGGATGTGGTAAAGAAAATTCGATAAAGATCGAGGTGAAACACGACTGTCATTGGTTGTAAAACAAAATTCATTGAAACGTGATTGATCATAGACTCCAATTTGGGGCATGAGTTAAATAGTCAGTGTTATAATATCGAAACTCTTCAAATTTTGTCGACGAACTGGTCATTTAGTGATCAATCTATGTACTATAAGTTGCGAGTTCCCCTGCATGATGGTAGTACGCTGCTTGTTATCTTTCGCTTTCACTCCTACCTGCACCAAATGCTGCCCAAGCATAACGTTTATAATTTCACTGTTTTTTTTTTAATTTTATTAAGGAATTCGGATCTCCATTTCGGCTATTTTGAGTTAAAACACGCTGACTATTAAATCATGCCCCAAATGGGAGTCAATGACCAATTACAGTGAGCAACAAAAAATAAACTTTTTTGTTTGTCTCAGAAAGAAAAATATGTGATTCTGATAGTATATTTTCTCCTGAATTCAAATATGATATCGGTTTTTCTCCATCACGTAAGTTTTCCGAGAGACAGGTTTTTATAAAATTTCAAACACTTTAATATTTTCTACATTCGCAACTACACAATATTCTAACATTCGGACTCGCTTAGAAAGTAAGAAATGACGATTTTCTGCTATATTTCGCCTGTGGAACATCCCTCTTGATGGTCCAACAATAATCGGCCAGCATATTAGGATTCCATTTGCCTTGATATCTCTTTTCCATAGTTGAAATCTCTTGAGTTAGCTCATTTGATTTTATTTTAGAATGGACTAATGGACAAAAAAGATTATTAAAAAATAATTATTTAAATCCAATAATCGAAATTGAAATAAAAAAAACTGTGGTTGGTGGAGAAATTCCGAATACATATTTGAAAACACGAAAAAACTGCATTAAGTACAACTATTGGTACTCATGAGACAAAAATCATGTTGACCAGTGTTATGTTTCAATTAATTTTGTTTTACAACCAATCGCAGTCGTGTTTCACCTCGATATTTATCTACTTCTGTTTATCATATTAAAGAAAGCTCCTTTTTAATATTCTGACTGACTCTCGAACAAATGCGTTGAATATAGCAAATAATTAATAGATTCATTCGAACTACACATTTGACAATTGTGTGTTCAATAATTGTGTTTTTAAATAATGCTTTTACAGAGTTGTTTCCTAATAAATGAATAACATGTAATGTTGGTTATAATATATAGTTTGATGTTTCATTTTTTTTTTCCACTAGGGTGCATTCTTACAATACTTCAATTCTATTTGGCAATAAATAATATGATCTAGTTGCAGTGGATGGACAAATGAAACTGACCAAACATTTCTCATTCATTTTCAAACACCGCCATTTACATTAAATATATAAATATTTTAAAATAACTATATTTAAATAATGATTTGTGAGTAAAGAGCTTAATTTTATTCGTTAAATAGTCCTAACACGCACCACTCTTGATTTCCAAATACTCTAGATAAATTCACTCGTGGCATTACTTATGATAAATTTCTCTCTCTTTCTCTCTTGGCTAAAATCAGTATAGAGGAGATGTCGTAAAGCATTCAAAATCGGTTATCGATATGACAATATTAATAATTTCCTTGTTAGAATAAACATATCCGTCTTGGGAGACTAGGATCCTGGATTTGATTGAATCCTTGACGACTTTTTTTATTTTTTTATTTTGTAGAAAATAAAATACAAGGATACGGGTCACTAAGATTTGAATATCGAATGGTTGTACACCTGCACGGTACTTTAAAGAACCCTCAAATGACCAAAAATAATATTCTCAGATATGAAGGCATTGTCGGCTCGATCCGCAACATTAAGAAATTGGGACTGGAAGTAAATACCAATAAAACCAAATATAATTACGGTCACACATAGAAATGCATTATATAATGGCAATATATAGCTAATGACAAACTAGGGAAATTTTGAAGAAGTGCCTGAATTCAAATACCTAGGAACAATAATCACAAATAGGAATGAGATGCACAAAGAAATTAAACATAGAATAAATTCTGGAAATGCATGCTATTATGCATTAGAGAGACGCTTGTCGTCCCAACTGCTTTCAAAAAACGTTAAACTGAAAATATATAAAACTGTAATTCTACCAGTTATATTATATAGATGCGAAACGTGGACTCTTACTTTAAGGGAGGAAAGGAGATTACGAGTATTTGAAAATAAAGTTCTTGGAAAAATATTTGGACCAAAGAGAGATGATCAGATAGGTGAATGGAGAAGACTACATAGCAGTGAACTACATGGTCTTTATAGGAAGTCAGATATAGTAAGAACAGTTATATCCCGTAGACTGCGATGAGCAGGACATGTTGCACGAGTGGGGAATGAAGGACGTGCCTTGAACCTTCTAGTAGGAAAACGAGAGGGTAAACGTCCAGTTGGTAGACGAAGGGTGAAGTGTGAGAATAACATTAACTATGATTTGAGGGAAGTATATTATACAGTGGTCCCGCGCCGTAGCCGAGCGGTTAAAGTAGGAAGCCTTGGCGCAGAGCTACGGGACTTGCGCTGGTTCGAGTCTCCATGGGGGAAGAAATTTTCTCATGGTATTTCGGCCAGTATGGGACCGGTGCCCACCCAGCATCGTGAGGCAATTGGGTAGCTACAATAAGTAGCGGCTCCAGGTTGAGGAACCAGCTATAACGGCTGGGGGACTCGAAATGCTAACCACATGTCACCCCTACACTGGCTGTTGATCATCTACCTCTGTGATTGACACATGTGGATGTGAAGGGCCAGCAGCCGGCTGGTAAAAGGGTAACCGCTGAAAAAGTGGAAAGACCCTCAATCGGAATATTATACAGTGGATGATCGGAACTCAATAGCCCAGGTTAGGGATGTATGGAGAGCTTATGTCCGTCCACCGCTGTGGTCTCGAGGTAGCGTGCTGCCTTGTCACGCAGCGGGCCCGGGTTCGATTCTCGGTCGGACAGGCTCCTGGGTGAAGTTTTTTTCGGGGCTTTTCATCACCTGTAAGGCAAATGTCCCTGAAAATCATTCGGCCATCATCATCGTCATCCTTCACTGGTGTGGAAAACAACGGGAAGCTACCACACCTGTAATTCCCTAGTGAAGCTGCAAAGCATAGCATGAAAATGCTATGATTGCAGTTAAAAATCTGCCCTCGGGCAGAATTACTATGGATGGATGTCCGTGCGGCCATGAACATACGGGTTCGATAGTGCCAATGGATTAGACTATTACTCCATGCTTGAAGCTACTACACGTTCTTCACAGGCAGAGCCACTAGAACGAGACGTGTCCCATGGGCAGAAGAAAGTAAGAAGCGGTACTGAAGCGATGCGTAGGGCACGCAGTGAAGCGTGAATCCACAGGACACCGTGCGGCGAAGTCACGCACCACTCCGGACGTCATGCCTCACTGCACAAACATAACGCTTTTGTTTTCTAACTTCCCTTCAATCACTAATTACCAACATAATTCATTGATATTCTAGTCTAGCACTTCCTCTCTGCCCTCTTCCTTTATAATCCTCTTCTTTTTCTAAGTGGTCTTCCACATCCTTTCTGTCCAGTTTCTCCCTCCTCGTTCCCCTGTTTCCTCAGAAATAGTTTTTCTTCAAAGGGAAAATATATCTTGAACTTCCTCCTTGCTGGTGCTACCGCCTTCCCCTACTAATCCCTGGTTCCTGCCAAGGTCAATGGAATTTTTCAGATGAAATTAAACAGTGTCATCCTGTGTTATAACTAATGCTAGGATTTTATGTAATAAAAGACAACTTTGCAATACAATTTGTATATATTATTCAACTGTTTGTGTGTGAATCCAAGATAAAAGACAGAAGTCTAACTTCTCATTAGCTATACTATTAAACTGTTTTTGTGTGTGTGGAACAAAGATAAAAGACAGTCACAAGTCTAACTTCTCATTATACTATTCAACTGTTTGTGTGTGAAACGAAGATAAAAAAAAAACAGTCACAAGTCTAACTTCTCATTAAACTATTCAACTGTTTGTATGTGAAACCAAGATAAAAGACAGTCACAAGTCTAACTTCTCATTAAACTATTCAACTGTTTGTATGTGAAACCAAGATAAAAGACAGTCACAAGTCTAACTTCTCATTATATTATTCAACTGTTTGTGTGTGAAAACAAGATAAAAAACAGTCACAAGTCTAACTTCTCATTATACTATTCAACTGTTTGTGTGTGAAACCAAGATAAAAAAAACAGTCACAAGTCTAACTTCTCATTAAACTATTCAACTGTTTGTATGTGAAACCAAGATAAAAGACAGTCACAAGTCTAACTTCTCATTATATTATTCAACTGTTTGTGTGTGAAACCAGGATAAAAAAAACAGTCACAAGTCTAACTTCTCATTATATTATTCAACTGTTTGTGTGTGAAACCAAGATAAAAAAAACAGTCACAAGTCTAACTTCTCATTATACTATTCAACTGTTTGTATGTGAAACCAAGATAAAAAAAACAGTCACAAGTCTAACTTCTCATTATATTATTCAACTGTTTGTGTGTGAAACCAAGATAAAAGACAGTCACAAGTCTAACTTCTCATTATATTATTCAACTGTTTGTGTGTGAAACCAAGATAAAAGACAGTCACAAGTCTAACTTCTCATTATATTATTCAACTGTTTGTATGTGAAACCAAGATAAAAGACAGTCACAAGTCTAACTTCTCATTATATTATTCAACTGTTTGTGTGTGAAACCAAGATAAAAGACAGTCACAAGTCTAACTTCTCATTATATTATTCAACTGTTTGTATGTGAAACCAAGATAAAAGACAGTCACAAGTCTAACTTCTCATTATATTATTCAACTGTTTGTGTGTGAAACCAAGATAAAAGACAGTCACAAGTCTAACTTCTCATTATATTATTCAACTGTTTGTATGTGAAACCAAGATAAAAGACAGTCACAAGTCTAACTTCTCATTATATTATTCAACTGTTTGTATGTGAAACCAAGATAAAAGACAGTCACAAGTCTAACTTCTCATTATATTATTCAACTGTTTGTGTGTGAAACCAAGATAAAAGACAGTCACAAGTCTAACTTCTCATTATATTATTCAACTGTTTGTGTGTGAAACCAAGATAAAAGACAGTCACAAGTCTAACTTCTCATTATATTATTCAACTGTTTGTATGTGAAACCAAGATAAAAGACAGTCACAAGTCTAACTTCTCATTATATTATTCAACTGTTTGTATGTGAAACCAAGATAAAAGACAGTCACAAGTCTAACTTCTCCATTATATTATTCAACTGTTTGTGTGTGAAACCAAGATAAAAGACAGTCACAAGTCTAACTTCTCATTATATTATTCAACTGTTTGTATGTGAAACCAAGATAAAAGACAGTCACAAGTCTAACTTCTCATTATATTATTCAACTGTTTGTGTGTGAAACCAAGATAAAAAAAACAGTCACAAGTCTAACTTCTCATTATACTATTCAACTGTTTGTATGTGAAACCAAGATAAAAGACAGTCACAAGTCTAACTTCTCATTATATTATTCAACTGTTTGTGTGTGAAACCAAGATAAAAAAAACAGTCACAAGTCTAACTTCTCATTATACTATTCAACTGTTTGTATGTGAAACCAAGATAAAAGACAGTCACAAGTCTAACTTCTCATTATATTATTCAACTGTTTGTGTGTGAAACCAAGATAAAAAAAACAGTCACAAGTCTAACTTCTCACTATACTATTCAACTGTTTGTATGTGAAACCAAGATAAAAAAGACAGTCACAAGTCTAACTTCTCATTATATTATTCAACTGTTTGTGTGTGAAACCAAGATAAAAAAGACAGTCACAAGTCTAACTTCTCATTATACTAATGTTGAGTGATTCCGGGTTATGTGGCCGTGGTCCATAGTTGGTGTTGATACCAGACGTTTCGCCCTCAACTGCGGAGGGCATCTTCAGTGGCGAGTGCTTCTATGCGTGTTTCCTGGTCTTAAGATCTACATTATACTATTCAACTGTTTGTATGTGAAACCAAGATAAAAGACAGTCACAAGTCTAACTTCTCATTATATTATTCAACTGTTTGTGTGTGAAACCAAGATAAAAAAACAGTCACAAGTCTAACTTCTCATTATACTATTCAACTGTTTGTATGTGAAACCAAGATAAAAGACAGTCACAAGTCTAACTTCTCATTATATTATTCAACTGTTTGTGTGTGAAACCAAGATAAAAAAACAGTCACAAGTCTAACTTCTCATTATACTATTCAACTGTTTGTATGTGAAACCAAGATAAAAGACAGTCACAAGTCTAACTTCTCATTATATTATTCAACTGTTTGTGTGTGAAACCAAGATAAAAAAACAGTCACAAGTCTAACTTCTCATTATACTATTCAACTGTTTGTATGTGAAACCAAGATAAAAGACAGTCACAAGTCTAACTTCTCATTATATTATTCAACTGTTTGTGTGTGAAACCAAGATAAAAAAAACAGTCACAAGTCTAACTTCTCATTATACTATTCAACTGTTTGTATGTGAAACCAAGATAAAAGACAGTCACAAGTCTAACTTTTCATTATGCTATTCAACTGTTCGTGTGTAAAATCAAGATGTGACAGAAGTATAATTTCTGATTATACTATGTTGCAATCTTACCTTTTAGTACATACAAATCTTAGCCCTAGTTATAACATACAGTAAAGATCGTTCCGATATGCAATGTTTAAATAATAAATTGGCGACATCTCAGCTGCGAAGAGCTAAGGCTGCCGCTAACAATATAGATAGTCAAGAGGTAAAAGTGATGCAATATCTTAACATTTCTATTTTTTATAGTATTCTGCCCTATGATAGGTATTGCACTCCAATCATATCATTTTCATGCTATGCTTTGCAACTTTACTAGGGAATAATAGGTGTGGTAGCTTCCCGTTGCTTTCTACACCGGTGAAGGGCGATTATGATGTTCGGAGACCTTTTGGACTTAAATCTACCTGCCATTTGTCTTACAAGTGAGAAACCCCCCCCCCCCCAAAATTCGCCCAGGAGGCTTGTCCGGACGTGTAATCGAACCCGGGCCCGCTGCATGACAAGGCAACACGCTACCTCGAGACCACAGCGGTGGACACTTATTAACATTAATTTGTTTTATTAATTCTCTGCTGAGAACGTATGCACCCAGTTCCAGAATATAGAAATAAATTCTATGGGATAGCCGCGAATTGAACCCAGACCTTGAACATTTATTTATCATGTTAACATAACAGAAGTGGTTTATGGAAGACTTATCGCCGGTAAAATTTTGAGATGTAATATCTGATCCTCTATAATATATTATTGTCTGCAGTCTCGAATTTCCATTTAACAGACAACCATATGGAGATATATTAAAACAATGTGTTACCAATTAAAAAATAGTATATTACGATGCGAGATTGGCAAGTGGTTTTTACAGAAGCGAGGAAAATGTTTAAAAACCGAGCGATAGCATGTTTGATATCATCGCAGCAACGATCGGCAACATGGCCGATCATGGCAGGATTCTTTTTGACGTCGTCAAAACACTTATTATAAACACATGTCATATTTTAATAAAATGATACGTGTACAATTGTTTGTATTCAATTCCGAGCCTTACGGGTGAACACCTTCTTCTGAACGTAACTCATAAACGACGTGTTTGCGACTGTATGTTCCTTCACAAAAAATGATCCTCTGCATGGCCTATTATCCCTATAATTTTGTCGGTGAAGTCCTGTTACACCCTGTATCCATCCATAGTAATTCTACCCGAAGGCAGGTCTTTCACTGCAATCATAGCATTTTCATGCTATGCTTTGCAGCTTTACTAGGGAATTGTAGGTGTGGTAGCTTTCCGTTGCTTTCCACACCGCTGAAAGATGATGATGATGGTCATATGATTTCGGGGACCGTTTGGGCCTTAAAGTTTTCCTGACATTTGTCTTACAGGTGAGGAAAAACCCCGATAAAAACCTCACCCAGAAAAACTGTCCCGACCGGTATCGAACCAGGGCCTGCTGCGTGACAAGGCAGCAAGCTACCTCGAGACCACAGCGGTGGACACACCCTGTATACATGCAATTTATTTAGGCGTAGCAACGCACGCCAGCTATTAGCTAGTTAAATATATAATTTGTTATGGAAAGTGAGTTTGGTGGACCCGCATGTGTGCAGTTTGAGGGTGACATGTGGAAAGACTATCTGACGCGATGTGTTATCTGCAAGGTAATTATGGAATCCACTTTACTCAATGATATTGTATTGAATGGCGTGGCCTTGCTTCGTCCCATTCATGCACGTTATCAGGTGTGATAATTGTTTCATTCACACAACCACAAGGACACACTCGGCGGAAATAATTATTTTATTCATTACTTGCGTTCCTTTGTGATTACTTATTTTATTACGTTTTCTTGTAAGTAGAAATTACCAGTTAATGTCAGAAATTACGAAATTTCATTCAGAAGTAGAAGTCGACATTCAACAAGGAAAAGTTAAAATGAATTATTTAAAGTAATTTACTTCTGATGTAAGAGCCTATAACTAAACTATTTACCTACGCGTTTTCAAAATTGATAGACTTCTTCTTCTTCACGGTTTAGGCTATTTACTAGCCTGTTCCGGCTCCAAATTGCTGCTCTTTCTATCTTTTCCTTGGTCTTCCCAAGCTTCTTCTTCCTCGTGTATGCTGCTTTTTGGTATTCTATTCTCAGTCATCCTTGCCAAGTGTTCTTTCCAGTTTGTTCTGTTTTTCTCTATGGTTGAGTTTAATTCCTCTATTTTTAGTTGTCTTATTTCTGTGTTATGTTTTTTGTCTGTTCTTTGATATCCTGCTGTTGGTCTGAGGAATCTCTTTTCAGCAGCTTGTATCCTGGCAGATTGTTGTGTTGTCACTGTCCATGTTTCGGATCCATAAGTAATAATAGGCACTGCCATTGTCTTGTATAATTTCATTATGGTTTTTCCTGGCTTTATTTTTCAAAGTTCTTTTTAGTGTACCTGTTATATAATTAAACTTATTTATTTTGTTATTTATATCTGTTTCTGCTGTGCATGATATTTCGCAACCTAGGAAGTTACATCTACTTGTTCTATTGGTTTATTTTCTAATATTATCTTTGTCTGAACTGGATGAACACCCTTGAAGGTCATTGTTTTTTATTTTTGTGAGGATATTTCCATGTTGTATTTTTTTATATTTCATTTAGTTTATATAGAATTCTTTGTAGTTCGTCTTCTCGTTGACTCGTCATTATTTACGAACAATATCACAATACTCTTCTTTACTTTCTATATCACAGCACAGGTCATGTCTATAGTTACACCCCTTCTGTCATCTACCATATATTAAAGAAGTATTAAGAAAAGATCTTATACAAACTTGGAATGCTGAGTGGTTAAACAGTATTAATGGTGCTTTGATAAGAACATTATTTTTCCCAACTGTGTTTGATAGAATAAAGTGCAAATACGTAGAACCAAATTTTGTACTAACACAATTTATGACTGGACACGGTAAATTTGAACATTACTTGGAACGATTTAAAATATATGCAGATACCTGTATTTGCAAGAACTCCAGCCAGACTGCATCACATCTGTTATTTGAGTGCCCCGCATTTGATTCCAAAAGACATGAATTTATTTAAAAAAATACGTTATTGCCAAAATAGATTCCAACTACCTTTGTCAAATATTTTGTATAAGCAGTGCTGCTATAGGGACTGGAAGTAAATATCAATAAAACTAAATATATGGTCACACATAGAAATACATTATATAATGGAAATGGACAGCTAATGACAAATGAGGGACATTTTTGAGGAAGTGACTGAATTCAAATACCTAGGAACAATAATCACAAATAGGAATGAGATGCACAAAGAAATTAAACATAGGCTCAATTCTGGAAATGCGTGCTATTATGCTTTACAGAGAGACGACCCAACTCCTTTAAAAAAAAACGTAATAATGAAAATATATAAAACTATTATTCCTCCAGTTATATTAAATGGTTACGAAACATGGACTCGTACTTTAAGGGAGGAAAGGAGATTACGAGTATTTGAGAATAAAGTACTTAGGAAAATTTTTGGACCAAAGAGAGATGAACAGACAGGAGAACGGGGAAGACTACTTGACAATGAACTACATGGTCTTTATAGGAAGCTAGATATAATAAGAACGGTTAAGTCTCGTAGACTGCGATGGTCAGGACATGTGACACATATGGGGAATGAAAGACGTGCGTGGAAGCTGCTTGCAGGAAAACCAGAAGGAAAACGCCCAGTTGGTTGACCAAGAATGAGGTGGCAGAATAACATTAACTATGATTTGAGGGAAGTATATTATACAAGGAATGATTGGAAAGCATTAGCTCAGGATAGGGATGCATGGAGAGCTTATCTCCGTGCGGCCATGAACCTACGGGTTCAATAGTGCCAGTGAGTTAGTTATTTACTTCTGATGTGAGGAAGAGCATATAACCAAGTTATTTATCAATGCGTATTCATAATTTATCGACTCATCACAATTTACGAACAATATCACAAGACTCTTCTTTACTTTCACAGCGCAGGACATGTCTATACTCCGAATCTTACAACAATATACAGTATATGGCTAGAACATGGAACTCACTTCCTAGTCATGTCAGGGACTGTCGATCACTATCATTATTTAAATACAAATTAACTGATATCTCCATAAAATGAAAATACAGGGTGTCCCATTCAAACCTCCCACATTTTAATTAATCATAATTAACAAAGTATGCGGAATTATGAAATGAGGTCGGTATTAAACGAAACAGGAACTCAAAGAATGTTCATTGCCACACACTAAAACACCTATATGTGCACCATTAGTAGCATGAACAATATCAAGTCTATAATCGATTTCGTGCCACGTTCTATCCAACATGTCCATTGGTACTGTTGCAATTGTGACAAGGATACGCGTTCGTAAATCATAAAGATCTTGTACTGGGGTTGCAAAAACACGGTCTTTTACATACCAGAAAACAGTTTGTGCTCGTTGCTCAGGAGTCGCCATTTAGTTTTATGTCATTATTGTCCAACATGGGACAGATGAATTAACTGCAACAATGAAAACATTTTTTTTTTGAGTTCCTCTTTATTTTAATACCAACTTCATTCCATAATTCCGCATATTTTGAGAGTTATGATTAATTAAAATGTGGGAGGTTTGAATGGGACACAGTAATTAACTGTATAACAAACTATATTCAGCATTTTGTATATACCTATAAACATTCATCTGGGAAGCTTTACTTACTTAATTTTGTTTTTTAATATTTTATCATATTCCATGTTTTGTTAGCATTAGCTAATATTGACCATATACCTATTGTCTTTTGTTTAGTCTATATTTTAATAATATTTTAAAATTGTAATAAGTATTTTTTTTATCGCGGTGAGCAGGACATGTGGCCCGGATGGGCAATGAAAGACCTGCATGAAAGCTTCTTGTGGGAAAACCAGAGGGAAAACGCCCAGTTGGTAGACCATGAATGAGGTGGGAGAATAACATTAACTATGAATTGAGGGAAGTTGGATTATACAGTGGATGATTGGAAAACATTAGCTCAGGATTGGAATGTATGGAGAGCTTATGTCCGCGCGGCCATGAACCTACGGGTTCGATAGTGCCAGAGAGTATGTAATTGTTTGTATGATTTTACTATTCGCTGGTTGAGTGAAAGAGAAGGCCTTATGCCTTAACTCTGCCAGTTAAAATAAAGCATTATTATTATGATTATTATTATGATTATTATTATTATTATTATTATTATTATTATTATTATTATTGTCATTGTTGTCCCGCGCCGTAGCCGTTTGCCTAAGACATGAAGCTTTGAAGCCTTGGCGCATAGCTACGGGACTTGCACTGGTTCGAGTCTCCATGGGGGAAGAAATTTTCTCATGGAATTTCGGCCAGTGTGGGACCGGTGCCCACCCAGGATCGTAAGGCATTTGGATAGCTACAATAAGTAGCGGCTCCAGGTTGAGAAGACCAGCTATAACGGCTGGGTGACCCGACATGCTGACCACACCTCACCCCTACACTGACTAAATGATCGTCTACCTCTGTGATTCACATGTGGATGTGAGGACAGCATTCGGCTGGTAAGCCAAGGGTCTTCTAGGCCTGTCGCGCTTAGAGATTATTATTATTATTATTATTATTACTACTATTACTATTATTATTATTATTATTATTATTACTATTACTATTATTATTACTATTATTATTACTATTATTATTATTACTATTATTATTATTATTATTATTATTATTATTATTATTACTATTATTACTACTACTACTACTACTACTACTACTACTACTACTACTATAACTCTTGAGACCCAGATAGCCGCCTCCTACAATTTCCTCACCAGAAAAATTACATTGGATTCCTTTTTGAACCAACGTACGTTCTCCGCAGCAACAACCGTCACGTACTTTTTAGAAGCATTAACTACTAGCAGATTGCCCGGTGTTGTTCGGGTATTTATTTAATCCAAACTTCTTGGCATCGGTCAGCTTAGCGACCCGACTTCAAAAACTATGAATCCGATCTAAATCTCAGTCAATTTGGAATTATTACCCTTTCTTCTAATCATCGCCGTTGCAGATGGGGGTGAACCTGGACTTAAGGGCATCGGGACTGTCACTTTTCATCTCGGTGACCCCGAAAACTATGGATTTCACACCAATATATTTCCTTTATCAGGATTTGTACTTGTCTCACTACTCTAATGCTCGTGGACAAACGTCATCGGAACTGGCACCAATGAACATAGCGACTATGGATTAGACACTAATCTCGGTAATTTTGTAATTTTATTTTTCACCTCTTCTCATCCCTTTAAGGGTGCAAGAGTCAAATTTTAGCTTAAATGGCGTCATGACCTTCCCGATCAGTTTGGCGAGCACGAGAACTGTGGATTCGACACTCATATATATCGATTAGTTTATTTTTAGATGTCACCCTATCTTACCCCTCATAGGGACGTTAGTGGTCTCTATCTCCCCCTGGAACCTTTTCCAGATTGTAAATTACGTCCGTACCGAATTTGTTTGAATTTATGTCCAATTATGCTCGAACAGGATATATATATATATATATACACACACACACCGCTGTGGTCTCGAGGTTGTGTGCTGCCTTGTCACGCAGCGTGCCCGGATACCCCGGTCGGACAGGCTCCTGGATGAGGTTTTTTCGGATTTTTTCCTGACCTGTAAGACAAATGTCATAAAGCTTAGGGCCAAACGGTCCCCGAAAATTATCCGGCCATGATCCTTATCATCATCATCCTTCACCGGCGTGGAAAGCAACGGGAAGCTACCACACCTGTAATTCCCTAGTAAAGTTGCAAAGCATAACATGAAAAATGTTATGATTGCAGTGAAAGACCTGCTCTCGGGCAGAATTACTATGGATATATATATATATATATATATATCCGATCCGATTGAGGGTCTTTCCACTTTTCAGCGGTTGCCCTTTTACCAGCCGGCTGCTGGCCCTTCACATCCACATGTGTCAATCACAGAGGTAGATGATCAACAGCCAGTGTAGGGGTGACATGTGGTTAGCATGTCGAGTCCCCCAGCCGTTATAGCTGATTCCTCAACCTGGAGCCGCTACTTATTGTAGCTACCCAATTGCCTCACGATGCTGGGTGGGCACCGGTCCCATACTGGCCGAAATACCATGAGAAAATTTCTTCCCCCATGGAGACTCGAACCAGCGCAAGTCACGTAGCTCTGCGCCAAGGCTTCCTACCTTAACCGCTCGGCTACGGCGCGGGACTCTATATATATATATATATATATATATATATATATATATATATATATATATATATCTATATATAAAAGCGTTACTGCTATAAAGTAAATATTCTCTTTAAAAATTAGCTTAACTGTTACGTTAGCCGCGAGATGGCAGTTGGAACAATTTCAGCTACCTCTTGTGTGAATTGAGAATACTACATGTATAAGAAAATTGTATGCTTGTATTGGAATTCTTGAGTAGCTCAGTTGGTTAGAGCGCTAAAGGTACAGACTTTAGAGACTCGAGTTCGAATCCCGACTCAAGCATTCATTTTTCTTTTCATATCATATATATATATATATATATATATATATATATATTATAATTAAATGTTTAACATTGAGCAATGCAAGCTTAATGTGGAATGATAAGAAAAATAAATGCCTGGACGGGATTCGAACCCGGATCTCTGAGTCTGTACCTCAGCGTGATATCCATTACACTACCAGACGAATCCAATTCTAACATTTATTTTTCTTATATATGTATTATATTCTCCATTATTACTAGATGTCGCGAGAACTCATTGCTCAATGTTAAACATTTAATTATAACATATAAATATATATATATATATATATATATATATATATATATATATAAAGGACATTACGGGTATTTGAGAATAAAGTTCTTAGACAAATTTTGTGGATCAAAGAGAGATGAACAGGTGAATGGAGAAGACTAGAAACAGTGGACTTACGTGGTCTTTATAGGAAGCCAGATATAATAAGAACAGTAAGTCTCGTAGACTGCGTTGGGCAGGACATGTGGAACGAATGGGTAATGACAGACGTGGATGGAAGCTTCTTGTAGGAAAAGGAGAGGATAAGCGCCAGTTGGTAGACCAAAAATGAGGTGGGAGAATAACATTAACCATGGTTTGAGGAAGTAGATTATACAGGGAATGATTGGAAAACATTAGCTCAGGATAGGGATGCATGGACAGCTTATGTCCGCACAGCCATGAACCTACGGGTTCGATAGTGCCAGTGAGTTATATATATCCATCCATCCATAGTAATTCTGCCCGAGGGCAGGTCCTTCACTGCAATCATAGCATTTCCATGCTATGCTTGCAGCTTTACTAGGAATTGTAGATGTGGTAGCTTCCCGTTGCTTTCCACACAGGTCAATGATGATAATAAGGACGACGACGATCATGACGATGATGCCCATATGATTTCGGGGCCTTAAAGTATTCCTGACGTTTGTCTTACAGGTGAGTAAAAACCCCAATAAAAACCTCACCCAGAAAAACTGCCCCGACCGGGATCGAACCCGGGCCCGCTGCGTGACAAGGCAGCACGCTAGCTCGAGACCACAGCGGTGGAATATATATACAATAATTTTCCGTACATTAAATTGAATGAACAGTTACCATTGAATTGTTCCAATGGAATGGCTGGGATTCGTTTTGTACACCAAACGAAATCTTTCTTGTCCTTCCACATTGCAAGGTTTAGGCAAAATATTAGGCTTAAAAACCTGTCTGATCATGTATTTTTTGATTAGAGCAAATATAAATTTAGATTTCTTTTAAAAGATGCCAATGTCCGGCAGCCCCTTATTTCTTGTGGTAAATTAATAGAGTAAATAAACATAAATAGCCTAAAAGCTACAATGGACTCAGGAGTCAACTTTACCCGAATATGGAGATTAAAGCGGACCTTTCTTGTAACTTTTTTTTCAATGCCACCTGTTTTTGACATTCGACATTTCAGGTATTATCTCCTGGCATTGGCGTATTGTATCCCACTTCTGAGGTTGGGGCGCCTGGAAGGCGGGGTTACGCTGCCCCAATAATATGATAGGTGATGACGATGAGTAATGATGCGCCAGGAGAGGCCTTAAACCTAAACTTAATCTAATGAGGTGAATATGATATTGATGATAATGATGGCCAGATGATTTTCGGGGACCGTTTGGGCCTTAAAGTATCCTATTTGTCTTACAGGTGAGGAAAAACCCGGAAAAAACCTCACCCAGGAAACTTGTCCCGAGCGGAGATCGAACCCGGGCCCGCTGCGTGACAAGGCAGCACGCTACCTCGAGACCACGGCGGTGTACCTTTGTTGTAATGTAAAAAGTTTACAAATTATGAAGATGTTTCCATATTTGAATAAAATAACAATGCTATTCCATAGTTATATCACTAATGATAATCATAAGTAATGCCACGAGTGATTTCCAAATTATCGATAAATTCACGACTCACGAAGTGAGTCGTGAATTTATCTAGAGAATTTGGAAATCAAGAGTGGCATTTGTTAGAACTATTTAACGAATAAAATTAGGCTGTTTACTCACAAATCATTATTTAACTACAGTTATTTTAAAATATTTATATATTTAATGTAAACGGCGATGTTTGAAAACAAATGAGAAACGATAGGTATGCTTCATCTGCTTCTTTTGTTTATCACTGCAACCAGATCATACTATTTATTGCCAAAGGAACGCAATATTGTAAAAATGCTCTCTAGTGGGAAAAAAGTGAAACACATCAAACTGTATATTAATTGATTTCTGATGTCGTGTGATGTAAATATGACAATTATATTTTTCTGGATTATTACCTGGGAAAAAATACATTTAAGAAAGTGCAAACAGTGGTTTCTTTTTTTTTGTGGTATAATAAATTGCTACAAATGTTTTTATATTAACTCCTGCAAGCGCTGTGTGTTGACATCTATGCACTATATATACAATCTGGTAGCCGTATTTCTTTACAGGCTCAGTCACTGCAAAATAATGGTCAGACCTGTTCAGAATATTAAAAAGGAGCTTTCTTTAATATGGTAAATTTAACACTGATAAATATTTCGTGAAACACGAATCTGATTGGTTGTAAATCAGAAATCATTGAAACGTGATTGGTCATTGACTCGCATTTGGGGCATGAGTTAAATAGTCACTGTAATTAAAGAAAATTCAAATCCCTTAATTAAAAGGAGAAAAACAACAAATTAAAAATAGCGCATCACATCCGAGATATATTATTTGAGATCATATCTAGAAGGGTATATGATTTCACTGTTCTTAAAAATGTTCATTTCGACAGCCTGTATGAGCTTACGTCAACGTTCATGTTTCAGATCCATAAAGAACAGCAGGGCATTATATTATAGAACTTCTTTCATATTCGTTTTTTTAGTTTTCTGGCTATTGCAGCATATATTACAACATGTGCAATTTATCATAAGTAATGCCACGAGTGATTTCCAAATTATCGATAAATTCACGACTCACGAAGTGAGTAGTGAATTTATCTAGAGAATTTGGAAATCAAGAGTGGCATTTGTTAGGACTATTTAACGAATAAAATTAAGCTGTTTACTCACAAATCATTGTTTAACTACAGTTATTTAAAAATATTTATATATTTAATGTAAGCGGCGATGTTTGAAAACAAATCTGAAATGTGAGGTTATGTTCATTCACTGCTGCTTGATCATATTATTTATTGCCAAATAAGATCGCAATATTGTAAGGATGCTCTCTAGTGGAGAAATAATGAAACACATCAAACTGTATATTAATTCATTTCTGATGTCGTAGGCTATGATGTAAATATGACAATTATATTTTTCTGGATTATTACCTGGGAAAAAATACATTTAAGTAAGTGCAAACAGTGGTTTCTTTTTCTGGTGGTATAATAAATTGCTACAAATGTTTTATATTAACTCCTGCAAGCGCTATGTGCACTATAGTATACGAGATCTTATAGGCTCGAGTAACACTGGCAAGTGAATGACCCAAACCTGTTCAGAATATTTAAAAAGGAGGAGTTTCTTTAATATGGTAATTATAACACACTGATAAATATTTCGTTGAAAACACGAACTCTGATTGGTTTGGATGTAGAAAACAAGAATATCATTGAAATGTGATTGGTCATTGACTCCGCCATTTTTTTTGGGTCAAAGAGTTAAAGGGTCTTTAGATGTTTTTTAGTTATATTTATAAAGAGACCTCTCGGTCACTTCGGTGGGCGTTTAGCTTGTGGATGGAATCAGATCCGATGGTATGTTTTTCTCGGGGCTTCTCCCGTTTTTGCATGCCTAAGAACTTAAATCACCGATTCACTCCAGTAACCATGTTCATGTATTCGTTCCATTACATTTCATCTGTCCTAATGATTGTATGACTTGGGGGGGGGGGCGGGGCGGTCAATTGACACCCGTCAATATCACAGAGAATAGGCACTTTATCTCATCCCTCTCCTGGAAACACGAGTAGAGGATTTACTATTTATATATGATGTTTAATATGGTTGATTCTAGGAAACTACAAAGTTAGGCTTTCGTGGAAGAGGATGTAGCCTTGGTTGATGCTACACAATGTGTAGCTTTGTACTGCTGCCTGCCACGCCTGCCTCTGCATTGCATAAGTTTACCGGTTACAGTTTTCCACCTCCTAGATCCATTATATCCATCCATCCATAGTAATTTTGCCCGAGGGCAGGTCTTTCACTGCAATCATAGCATTTTCATGCTATGCTTTGCAGCTTTACTAGGGAATTATAGGTGTGCTAGCTTTCCGTTGCTTTCAACACAGGTGAAGGATGATTATGATGGCGGATGATTTTCGGGGATCGTTGGGCCCTAAATCCCTGACATTTGTCTTACAGGTGAGGAAAAACCCCGAAAAAACCTAACCCAGGAGCCCGACCGGGAATTGAACCCTGGCTCGCTGCGTGACAAGGCAGCACGCTACCTCGAGACCACAGCGGTGGAATAGATATATATAGGCCCTACATATACACTGACTAATAACCTGGCATGCGTTGCTAAGCCTAAATAAATGGAATAATAAAGGTTAATTAAATTGTATGGTATACGCTAAGACGAAACAAACATGGCGGTTGCCAGTCAGTTTTTAATTTCGGATTTCAGGTAAACTTCCTTCCACTTCTAATTGTCGGATTTCGTTTATTTTAATAGAATATACTGAGTTTCGTCGTGAAACAAAAAATTGTGACTGCTAGAGCGATTTTTTACATTTTCACTTTAGGTGAACCCTTACACCTAATGGTTTTAGAGGGTCCAATTGTGAATCTAAACCATCTAGTGGCCCTCTCAAAAACACACAAAAGATTTCATCAAAATCGTTCCAGTCATTTAGGCAGTTTTTAATTTCGGGTTTCAAGTAAATCTCCACTTCTAATTGTCGGATTTCACTCGTTTTTGGACAATACCTACGTAGGTTTATTTTAATAAAATATACTGAGTTTCGTTGTGAAACATCGAAAATTATAACTGCTAGAGCGATTTTTAAATTTTCACTTCAAGTGAACTCCTACACCTAATGGTTTTAGAGGATCCAATTCTGAATCTAATCCATCCAGGAACCCACTCAAACATACACAAAAATGATTAAAAGGAATGATTGAAAGAATTCGACAAAATTTTCTGAGCCGGTGTCAGGTTTGCGTTGAGGTTTGTGGTCGTAACTTTGTAGAATTGGCGTGATCTGTAAGGTGTAGGTATTGTCTTACCGTGGAAAGTATTTTGGGGATTCTTTACATGTGAAGCGAAAAAAAAAATCTAAGTTCCAATCATACACCCATACGCATGCCAACAGACGCGAAGCGGTTTACACTATGGAATCACGGGATGCAGCCAACATGCACGATATTTGAAGTGACGTTGTCAACGAACCTAAAAGCTAACCTAACGAATTTATGTAATCTAACCTATGAAAGACCAACCTAAAAGCTAACCTAACGCAATTTAATTACTCTAACCTGTGAAAGACTAACCTAGACGCTAACCTAACACAATTTAAGTATTCTAACCTATGAAATACCTACCTAAAAGCTAACCTAACGCAACCTGTGAAAAGCAACCTAACTTAAGGCATTTAAATACGTGTGAAAGACCAACCTAAAAGCTAACCTAACACAATTTAAGTACTCTAACCTATGAAAGACCAGCTTAAAAGCTAACCTCACGCAATTTAAGTACTCTAACCTGTGAAAGACCAACCTGAAAGCTAAGCTAACACAATTAAGCACTCTAACCTATGAAAGAATGCACGCTGATTTTATTTAGTGTTAAGTTAGACTCTATGTTGGCTGCAGTGGAACACAATATTCGGCCCCGTCTTCATGTAGTCCAATATCGTAAAAAAATATATTCAAATAATCGTTAGAAAACATGTACTCTAACTCATTGTAAATGGTGGAAAATAATTTGAAAAATGAAACCCTAAGAATAAAATTTGACAGGAGTTTATGAAGGTTTAAAAAGTCTCGCCACAGGTTGTAAAGTTTATCCTTATTTTCTTATGTCGGGGTAATGTCTTGCTGAGGAAGGTAATTTTTTGATTTTGCAACAAATAATAATTCTACGAAATGTAGGCTTAAGTTTCTTTTTAAGGGTAGTCATGAGTGAATTTTGAAACTCCGAAACCAATAGAGATGTCTACCTGTATTAATAACATTTATGATAAATTTCAACTGATTTGTTATATTACTTCTCAAGTTACATTATTTTTTCTCTTTTTTTTTTTAATTAATTATAAAAGTTCCTTGCAGTACAATTTTATATATTTTGTTCCAATATTTTGTCAGGTTATTCGTTATACTCATTGTTTCCAAATTTTCATTGGATTTTTCTATGCTGTTAATACTTTTGTGAAAAAAAAAGTTTTTAACTGATTTTTCATGTTGGCAGAAATCGAGATAAATATGACAATATAAAAAATCATAACTCATGAGCATTTTGAGTATTATTAAAACTCAAGGCAATTTTGGTTCTTTGTATTCTTACAGATAAGTGCTAAAAATTTCAGTTGAATAAGGCAAAAATTGCAGTGCAAGGAACTTTTTTTTTAAATGGGCATGCGCTTGAAAAATACACTTGGAGAAAAAAAGGCTACAAAGATTTCCATGCTTCTGACTGCTTTAATAACACACAGTTTCAATTTCTGTGTTGAAACAAATATTTGTTTTGTATATTTGTGCCAAACTGTATGGTAGGGACTCTCAATACCATTTTGGGGTTTTCCTTTTGTACCTCTCTCCAATAATATATTTGATGACCATCTTTGATATATTATCATTTTTGCCACTAGTTCTGGGGGAGTTTAAGAATGGCCGCCAGGGCTTTAATAATGGCGAAATAGCGATACGTTATATATTTTCTTGAACAAGAAGCTTAGGAGAATTTTATGAGAGATAAAACACACAATGTGTGTTTTGGTCAATTTTCACTCAAAATTCACTCATGGCTATCCTAAATTAAACATGAACTATACATTTTCGTTCATAAGTTCCTTATATCAAAAGATTCAGTTTGGTAACCTCTACCTTATCCTATATCCAGTTGTGTGGGTCTTGCCTAGAACCCAAGTAGATTTGTAATTTTTTCGAATTTATTTTCATGTGAACAGCCTCATTTCTTCGGAATTCGCTGAAATAAAACGCCATGACATCACAAACTGTTTATGAATAAGATTGAATTAAAACACATTTAATATTTTAGTAGGTGGCTCCGTGGCCACCGTTGGCCTCTCACCACTGGGGTCCTGAGATCAAATCTCGGTCACTCCATGTGGGTTTCATAGTGGACGAAACTGAGCTTGGACAGGGTTTTTTTTCGGGGTTTTCTCCAGTTTTCCCTTGCCACAATTTCATTTAACCATTTCTCCATGCTCATCTCACCCGTTTCATTTCATTCATTTGCCCAGTGATGGTGCGTCAGGCGTGGTCGGCCGGTACCCTTGTCATTCACAAGACCTCTATATAAGGGGCTTCATCTCGTCTCATCCCTCGACCCGACATGAGTTGAGGATATTAGCAAAGGTAAAGCATTCCCACTACATGGCTCAGGAGGCCCTTGGGGTAGTAGGAGGTTAAGGCTCTCACTTTTTCTGGACAATCGGCACTTGATGTCAGTTGGGTTGTCAGCCCTGCTTGACGGCCGCCTTTATCCCCAGAATAAGCGGCTGGTACTCATTTCCATTAGAGGCTGAGTCGACCGCCAGAAAGTTTGGGTCAGTTTAAAAATCCTGACCACACTGGGACTCGAACCCTCGATCTTCTGGCTTGTAGCGTAGTGCCTTAACCACTATGCTACGGCGCGGCGAGGATATTATTATATTTAATATTGTAGTGTCTCACAGTCCGGCATAATTATCTATTATCATTAATTAAAGGGTCCTGAAAGAAAAAAGAAAAAAAAGTTAAATTCAGGCAGCGGAAACGAGCTTCCTACGGGCTGTCAAAGGTTGTACAAAAGAACAACATATTAGAAATGAGAATATTAGAGAAGAACTAAAAGTACAACCACTTTTTAAACAAATAAAAGAACACAAGGACAATTGGATAGAGCATCTGCAGAGAACGGCGGAGGATAGGATACCAAAGATGGCATTGATGTATAATTCTGGAGGACGAAGATCTGTAGGAAGACCAAGAAAACGCTGATTTGAGATCGTAGCAGACAAAGACCTAATCCGTGAAGTTGATGACGATGGTGAATTAAAGGGTAGTTTTTAAAATTGTTACAAGAATAAAAACATGTTTGTTTATTTATTTTTTTATTTAACTTGAGAAGTAAGTTGTTGCACACTCCTTACATTTTGCTTGATAAAATATGACTTTTTGTTTTATAAAATTGCAATTACTGCATTTTAGAATTGAGGATATAATATTTTGTATTAATATTGAATAAGAAATGACGGTTGTTTCACCTGTTGAAGGAAGGAGCGAGACACCAACACAAACTGCTTCTTGTGGACCGCGCCTACTTATTTGGGCGTGTACTCAACAACTGGCCCTTCAGCCATCTCTCTTTCGCGATTAACACCTACTCTCATAGTTACCAACGTTTTTTGCTCTTAATATTTTCATTCATTTAATCTCTGTTGATTAGTTGATCTTGTGCAGAAGTAATAAACATGTTTCAATAGTACATTACGATGCGAGGTTGGAAAGTGGATTTTACAGAATAGAGGAAAATTTTTTAAGTTTTTAATTTTCGAGATTTTGTAAAACACTTCACAAACGTGCATTGTACATTATTTTTTGCGCGATGGTGTTTTCAAAATAATAAATAATACTAGAATAATATCTTTGTTAAATATTTGCGTTCATTAATTAGATCCAATCCAGAACTAAGTAAACTAAACACAGCTAGTTTTAAAAAAGCAATTAAATTAATAATTTTTAATTAATTAAGTGAATAAAAATTAATCATTTGAATATTTTAAAATAATAAATATAAAGCATCTATTTTTGCTTATATTATTATAAATCAATATATAACTAATTACTTTATTCTGTATTATTGGTTATAATCCATTACATTATATGATTTATATTATTTTATGTATATCATTCTCCATTCCATTAATTCTCTTGTTAGAATAAGTCTTATTCCCAATACATTATTATTTTTATTTGTATGTGCCATAATTTATGTAAAAATGAAACTGGCCCCAACTTTAAATGTATATATTCTATTTGTATTATTCATGTAACTCAACTGCACCCGAGCACGAGCACTTGCTCATTCGGGTATCAATACTGTGTATAACATTTATTTGTAAATAAAATTTATTCTTATTCTTATTCTTATTATAAACAGTTATAAGGGAGAAAATGAAGATTATTTTAGATTATATTAAAACTCGGCAATTAAGATGGTAAGGACATGCCCAGCGAATGGAAGAGGATCGTCTACCAATATGTGTTTTCGAATGGAAATCTGAGGGAAGACGAGGCAGAGGAAGACCTAAAACCTCATGGAGTCAGGGAGTATATTTATACATGAAGGAGAAACATCTACAACCAGGAGATTGGATGGACCGACAAAATTGGCTATTGGGAATCGGACGATGTCAAAGGCATTAATCAACCGATGATCTATCTATAAACAATTGACTAACGTTAACAGTGTGGACAATGTTTATTAGTTGAAACTACAGGAGGCCGTGAGAACAATTAGTCATAAAATGGCGGCAAGTACGTATTTATTATTTTATATTGTTTAAATACAATTCAGTTCGTTTAAAATGCAGTGATTTGTTTCGTATAAAGTATATTAACACTATATGTTTGATATTTTTTTTGTGTATATATATATATATAGTATATATAGTATATATTGTATATATTGTATGTAGTATATATATATATATATATATATATATATATATATGGCAGTGGTTTTACTTCCCACACGCGTTTTGTAATATACAATATTACAGTATAGGTATTTTATTACAATATACTTAAAACATTACATTTTCATTGTATAAATATTGAATTATTTCAATTATAAATGTATTTAAGGATTTAATAATCACTTATTTAGGTTGGCAATCCCGAAATGTAGGAAGTTGAACTTTCAATGATGGTCGCCATTGCTGTAAGTACGACAAAACGCACTATCGCGCAAAAACGTATGTTGAATTATAAAAATCATCAGAACACTGTAGATCTTCAAATATTTTCTCTAAAATGTGAATTCTGTATTTATAATTGTGATAAGATTTAAGGGAGGGTTGCAGTTTATCTCCACTTCTATTCACAATGTACCTGAAAAGAGCACTATTAGACTGGAGGGAAAAAAGTAAAAAAATGGGCATACCAATTCAAAACACGCATGTTTATTCATTCAATTTTGCAGACGACCAGGTATTAATAGTACGAGATCGTGATGACATAGAATATATGGCAAGAAAACTAAAATAATAATATGAAAAAGGGGGACTTTATATAAATATAGAGAAAACTAAATATCTGTGTATAGGAGAAGAAAGGGAAAACATACATTTCAACAATGGAGTAGAACTAAAACCTAGTATTGAATGCGCTTACTTAGGTACAAAATTAAACCATTCACGCGATAATACAGTGGAAATTAAAAATAGAATCTCACAAATAAAACAAGCAATAACTGTATTAAACTCTGTTTGGTGGAGCAAAACTGTTACAAAAAATAGAAAATTAAAAATATATCAAACCTGGTCTCGGGGTAGCGTGCTGCCTTGTCACGCAGCGGGCCCGGGTTCGATCCCCGGTCGGGACAGTTTTTCTGGGTGAGGTTTTTTATCGGGGGTTTTCCTCACCTGTAAGACAAATGTCAGGAAACAGTCCTCGAAATCATATGGCCATCGCAATCATCATTCATATTCATCTTAGGCTAAGCTTAGAATTAGGGACTCTCCTGGCGCACTATTATCATCATCACCCATATCGGGGCAACGTAACCCCGCCTTCCAGGCGCCCCAACCTCAGAAGTGGGTTACAAGTACGCCATGCCAGGAGAGAAACCAGGAATGTCGAAAGACAAACCTGGGGCATTTGAAAATAAATAAATAAATATATATATATATATATATATATATATATATATATATATATATATATATATATATCAAACCATAGTTCAGAGCATTTTAAAAAATGGTGCTGAAGTTTGGCAAATCCCTACCAGGGAAATAAAAATAATTTTAAGTACAGACATGGATGTTTTAAGATCAGCTGGAAAATCTAGAATGGATAGAATACGAAATAAAGAAGGAAGGGAAATTATGGGTGTGCAAGAGAAGTCGGACATATTCGACATTATACTTAGAAAATAAAATATTACTGTGGTATGGCCATGTCAAAAGAATGCCAGAGCAAAGATCGCCTAAACGACCAAACTCATGAGCTACTGGTCAGCGTTTCTGACTACAGTTCATGAGGTCCCGTTTTCGATTCCCGTTCAAACCAAAAGCATTTTTCCTTAAAGGGAATTATTCCTATGGTTGCCCATGATCTGGAATTTAGGTTAAGTTTAGGTTAAGAACTCTCCTGGCGCTTCATTATCATTTATCACCCATTATATCATCGGGGTAACGTAACTCCGCCTTCCAGGTGTCTCAACCGAAGAAATGGATTAAAGTTCCGTCAATGACAGGGGAGAAAACCAGAAATGTCATAAAAGACAACCTGGTGGCAGTAGACACGAAAAAAGAATGATGCGTAAACTTATTATGGAATGGATCCCAATGGAAAGAAAGAAGACCAAAGAAAATCTGGACAGAGAGCGTGCAAGCGACTGTGATTGTCAGAGGATTGGTGGAAGATCAATGGATGGACAGAGAGGAATGGCGTTTGGTTTCCGGAAGACGGCGGCAGTTGTCATGATACCGGATTATGTTGATAATTGTGATTTGTCCATTACGGTGAAGCATATTGATTTAGGATCCAGTAGATTACTTTGGATAGTAAATGATTTAGTGGGCGCTGGATTCGTAGAGGGACTTCCCCGGTTCACTGGTGAATTTAGGTGTTAGGTTCGCTCAGGTCAAAGTATCGGTAGGCATGAGTTCTCACTCAGGGATTCCACAAGGACTTCGTCGGGCAGAATTATTGTGTAGAATGCGTCGTTTTGAATGTACTTTATTCTTGCTTGAAGCACACGAAATGTTGGAACACTGTACAAGCTTTAGTTTTAATTCCCTTGCACTGATCTCCAGTCGGCGATGTCGTTCATTGTGGGTTAACCCGTTAATAATTATTCGATGGCCTACTCATTCACTGATTTATTGACTTGACTTATGAAGTCTAAATATTCAGGCGATTAATAAAAATAATGTTATAAGTCACGATATTTCGATAAAAAATGCTAAGTCCAAAATGTGTGTTAAATTTCCACTGGTGAACATGCGGCCAGTATGTCGAAGATATGTGTGTAGACGAAGTGACTTTGTATAAGTGTATAAAAGAAGTGACTTTGAATAAGTTTATAAAAAAGTTACTTTTTCGAAGTGTATAAATGAAGTGACGAGGAGAAGTCTCCCTCACCTATCAGGTACAAGAAATTAAGTATATACCGCGACACAATCACAGTCTCAATTCTAATTACCGGACGATCGCTTTAGTACTGTCAGCGTTTAGCGTTTGTAGCATCCCAGGGATATTCCAGTTAGTGGGCCCAATCAAACTCGTAAGGATAAGCAAGTATCTATTTAATGAGTAGTCGTGAAATCCGGTTAAGAAAACTGAAACTAACTCTCGCTGTGTTTCTATTTCTCACTGTAGTAAGCTATCTGTTGGTCTCTGGCAACAACCACTTCAGTTGGCCTTAGATTTTTCGAAACTAACGTGAGGTGTATATATACACCTTATGTTCAGGCATTTATTTTTCTCTTTGTCATATTAGGCCTGCATTGCGTAATGTCAAAATTTAATTATAACATCGAAATAAAGAAGCGTCACTGCTATAAAGTAAACATTTTCTTAAATTTTTTTACTTGTTATAGTAGCCACGAGAAGGCAGTGAGACTGAGTTCCCGCTATCTCTCATGATAGAGGAAAAAAAGGAATATATATATATATATATATATATATATATATATTATTGACGAAGATTACATTTATTATATCAAATATGTACTCAATTATCATCCACGAGGTTGAGTGAATCATATTGTTTGAAATTATGTGGACACTGGTATCAATATCCATGCTATAAATATATCTAAAGTTTATATATCAGCGTTATGTTTGGATATTTGTAATGATGCGTTGAATTTTGCTACATTTTTCTCGAATTGCATGTGTTAGTTCTAGGATGTGAAGCCGCCACTGATTGATGTTTCCGGTTAGGTAACCAGCGGGCTCCCGGGTCATTTGAAAGATAACAGATAACCCGATAATCGGATTGTAGATCACATCATACTTACCATGACATTGGATAAAATATTCAACAGTAATCTAACAAGAGGTTGTGTTTTTTCTGAAAAAATCACGAGCGACAAGATCGCGAGTGATTTCGTCTAATGGAGAACTCAACCTCGCGAATACAACATCAGGAGCTAAAAATAATCATAATGTTTAATATTATCAAATGTGAGGTTATGTATTCCGATCTTACTTCCGGGCGATTTCTAAGCCGGCTGTATAGTTATAAATAGCATATATTTTACTGTTAAATCTCTTTAGGTTTGGAAAAAATCAATAACAGATGATTATATGAAAAATAACTATTAACAATAATGCAGATTTATTATACAACATTTAATAACATTTTTAGAGCAACAGAACTAACCTTATGATGATCTTGATAAAGGTTTTCGGCCTGTAGGCCGTGGTCGTGAGGCTTGTAGTTCCCCGACGTTTCGCCAAAGACAACCTTGAGGATGCCAGACGCAGTGTTTGGCGAAACGTCGGGGAACTACAAGCCTCACGACCACGGACTACAGCCCGAAAACCTTCATCAAGTTCATCATAGCAACTCCGGCCGTGAAAGTCTACGTGAATACAGAACTAACCTTTTTTTTTTTAGCAATTTTTGAAGTTTTCTTTTGTCATTTCTTGCTGTACCATATCGATCGTACATTGTTGAATCAATATCCTTGTCAAAGAAGTTAATTTGAGGAGATATATCTCATTACTAACAAGAAGAGGCAAAATTACCCATCTATGAGATAAATAGTCATAAGTAATGCCACGAGTGATTTCCAAATTATCGATAAATTCACGACTCACGAAGTGAGGAGTGAATTTATCTAGAGAATTTGGAAATCAAGAGTGGCATTTGTTAGGACTATTTAACGAATAAAATAAAGCTGTTTACTCACAAATCATTATTTAACTACAGTTATTTAAAAATATTTTTATATTTAAAGTAAACGGTGATGTTTGAAAACTAATGAGAAACGATAGGTAGCCTACGCTTCTACTGCTTCTTTTGTTTATCACTGCAACCAGATCATACTATTTATGCCAAAGGAACGCAATATTGTAAGAATGCTCTCTAGTGGGAGAAAAAATGAAACACATCAATCTGTATATTAATTCATTTTTGATGTCGTATACATTTAAGAAAGTGCAAACAGTGGTTTCTTTTTTTGGTGGTATAATCAATTGCTACAAATGTTGACATGTAAGCACTATTATATACAATCTGGTAGCCGTATTTGTTATAGGCTCAGTCACTGCAAAATAACGGTCAGACCTGTTCAGAATATTAAAAAGGAGGAGCTTTGCTTAATATATGATAATCCTAACACTGATAATTATTTCGTGAAACACGTCTCTGATTGGTTGTAATACAGAAATCATTGAAACGTGATTGGTCATTGACTCCCATTTGGGGCATGAGTTAAATAGTCACTTTAATAACTCATTAACGTTTCATTTTGAAAAACAAATTTCAAAACTAACTCATCCAAAATATGTGACAACATGCAACGTCGTTATTATAAATGATCAGTTGTTTATTTTCAGTCACTCACTCGCACTTGACTGATTACAATGTAAAGCAATCGGCCGCGGTGGACTAGTGGTTATGCTCCTTGCCTCTGGCCCCGAGGGTCGCGGGTTCAAACCCGGCCGGGGTCGATGGATTTTTTAGGATGGAAAAATCCAAGGAGCAAGTCCTCCAAGAGGGATTTTAAGCCGTGGGTCCCGAGTCTGAAGATTTTCAGGCTCGTAAAAAATTCTTAAGCCTGAATGAAAGGCCTCTAATCAAAAGTTACCTAATTTTCCCGTCCTAGTACTACCTTGGTTTCCTAGATGTCAGTATGAGGCGGAACGCTGACCACGGACCACTCAAATGGCATCTATACGAAAACAAGAGTAACTAAATTAGTATGGTTCAAATTTTTCCCCTGTAGGGGGAGAGCGCCTAAATCTCTGTTAAGGAAAACATGGGCTTACAAGAAGACAATGTAAAGCAGCAATGAGCATCCTATGTACGTGGGAACTTCTAAATTATCGTACTCCAACCCAGTCCCTTATATTTTATAATCACAAGGAAAATGCAGACCGTGTTTAACTAATGTACGATAAGTTTTAAAATGTTATCATAGATAAATTTGACGGCTAAAATTTACAACTTGTGACGCTACTTTTTTAATTCCTTCATAAACTCCTGTCGAATTTTCTTCTTAGGGTTTCATTTTTTAAATTATTTCCCGCCATTTACAATGATTTTACGTTTTTTTCTAACAATTATTTCAATATATTTTTCTATGATATTTAACTACATGTGTAGCAGAAGACGTGGCAGCCATATTGATTTTAACGAAAATTCTATGCAACAACAATGACATGTTCCAGTGCAGTTAACATAGAGTATGTACAAATTAACTGTACACATATACGGGCCACGACTGTCTGGTAAAACGCCTTTACAAAATCAATGTTCTGCCTTCACCGAAATGCATTTTATACAATCACCCTGATGAAGAAATTGACGCTGAACAATTGTATCGCTTTCAAACATAAAGAAGACTGCTAATGACTTCAGTGTTAGATACAGCACATTAGACAACAACTTCACAATTTCATTACTTATTATTTAATTTTGGACGTTGGATTCTTCCACAGGTTAAATTACTTAAATTGCATTAGGTTAGCTTTTAGGTTCGTTAAATATCGTGTATATGTTGGCTGCATCCCGCGATTCCATAGTATAAACCGATTCGAGTTTGTTGGCGCATGCTCATCGTGTATGATTACAACTTTTTTGCATCACATGTTGTAAAGTATTTCCAATTTAACAATTGGAGTGGGCTGTAAAACAGATGGACGATGGAAGAGCGTGAAATAAAGTTTGAGAATGGGAAGATGATGATGTTGTAGACCTAATCATACGTTGTTCGAGGAAACCACAAGAGGAGGAATGTAAAGATAGTGAAAGTTGAAGAAAAATAGTATAACTATAAATATTTGTGACAGGAGGACATTTGTAAACATGTTATAATCATCGGTTGATTAATGTCTTTGACATCGTCCGATTCCTAAGAGCCAATTTTGTCGGCCCATCCAATCTCCTTCACGTATAAATGTATTCCCGGACTCCAAGAAGTTTTAGGTCTTCCTATGCCTCTTCTTCCCTCAGATTTCCATTCCAAAACACATTTTGGTAGCCGATCTTCCATTTTCTGGACATGTCCGTACCATCCTAATTGCTGAGTTTTAATATAATCTAAAATGGTGTCTTCAATCTTCACTTTCTCCCTTATAACCGAGTTTATATATATTTATTTTTTCTCTTCTTGAAATTCTTGCTGCCCTTCGTATAAAATCCATTTCCGTTGCCAAAATATACTTATTTTTTGTTGTTAATGGCCAAAGTTCTGCTCCATAAGTAATGATGCTTTTAACAATTGTATGATATATATTAATTTTATTTTTTTATTACTTATATTTTTATCCCACAATATTCAATTGAGGCAAGCAATTGCAAATTTTCCTTTATTATTTCTATTTCTAAGTTCCTCTTCATAACTTCCATTTTTATTTATTTTAATTCCTATTTATGTGATCTCACTAAAAGATTTAATTGTTTCTCCAGTCTTCAAATTTAAATTTTGTTCTGGTTCACGAATTGATAAATATTTTTTTTATGTTCAAAATTAATCCCCATTTATCATGTTCTTCTATTCATTTTCTAGTCATATATTCTAAATCTTCATAATATTGTGCAATTAATAATTATTAATTAAATAAAAATAAAACGTAGTTTTATTTGATTTTCATATGTATTATATAATTCAGTGTTAACATGTCTGAAGAAGGTACAGTGTACCGAATCAGCTGTCACTGAATTACCCTATATAATACATATGAAAATCAAATAAAACTACGTGTTATTTTTATTTAATTAATAAATATGGATTTTCATCAAGTAAACACCAACTCAATTGATCAGTTAATAATTGATTATCTGCAAAATATAAGTTGTATAAAATAATAATAATAATAATAATAATGTGCGCATGCGTCCCCCCCCCAATTGGAGTTAAATTGACGAAATTCAGTTTATGAATTTAAACTTCAACAAATATGATAATTAGAATGCTCGAAGAATAACTGGCAAAATTTCACGAAAATCTGAGCGTAGCCTACATAAATACCAAAATGTATCTTGGGGTGTAACTTTTCATTAATTAAATTCATTTGGTTTTGTTTCGGTACTTCATTTTCGTAAGTTGGTGATTAAATTTATTTATAGAAATTATATTATACACTCCACTTGTACTGTTATAAAATAAATAATATGTTAAACTCTTGTATAGTGAAATAATATCTACCTTTGAGCAGTACGTAGATTATATTCCTTCTGCCCGGGGACTGGGTTTATTCCCCTGTTGAATTCCCACCTTAGGTGTGGGTCTGTGCCGTTTGTCATGCACTGCCTTCGAAGGTGATCCTGCTCAGACCCAGCTAACCTGTTTGTTCCTGTTTCCTGCCCAGGAAAAGAGCGACATATGATGTGAACAAAGTGACCAAATTTTACTTGCTATTCATTTTAGTATTTGTGATAAAAATACAATTATGTAATCAATTGAGTTGGTGTTTACTTGATGAAAATCCATATTTATTAATTAAATAAAAATAAAACGTAGTTTTATTTGATTTTCATATTTATTATATAATTCAGTGACAGCTGTTTCGGTACACTGTACCTTCTTCAGACATGTTAACAAATTATGAATTGTGTTCCAACTGATCTAAGCAACAATACAACAATATTTATTTAAATTTTTTAATTTAACAAAGGGGATTCATTCAAATCAAGTTGAGAATTTAACAGTTTTTTACTACTTTTAAATTTATTAATTTCTACAGCCTCCAAAAGATCTAACTTCTTACCCTTATCACAAATATGTAAAATTTCAAAATTTGGATCGAAACA
This sequence comes from Diploptera punctata, assembly GCA_030220185.1. Lineage (NCBI taxonomy): Eukaryota > Metazoa > Arthropoda > Insecta > Blattodea > Blaberidae > Diploptera > Diploptera punctata. The sequence continues at coordinate 1,019,108 of JASPKZ010003861.1, read as the reverse complement.
ATGATTAAATTGGAATAGGTGGTTAGCATATTTTGAATATTCTAAATTTCTGGTATATGCTCTCATGTGTTCCTTTATCCGAGAGATAAAACTTTAAACATTTAAATAAATATTGTTGTATTGTTGCTTAGATCAGTTGGAACACAATTCATAATTTGTTAACATGTCTGAAGAAGGTACTACAGTGTACCGAAATAGCTGTCACTGAATTACATAATAAATATGAAAATCAAATAAAACTACGTTTTATTTTTATTTAATTAATAAATACAATTATGAATTGTGTGAAGCAGTTAAATAGCAGTGCCGCATCCCATTCAGGCCAGTCAATTTATTATTATGTCCTGGTACACATTATTCGCATCCCAAATGTCGTTTATTTTTACAAAACCTGAAGCACATACAAAAAAAATGCCTTAAACGTTTTACTCATTCGAAGTCCTCGTGGTGTACAAGACATTTGTCGCCATTTTGGTTTCCTGTCTAAAAATACTGCATGTGGCACGTGGCAGGACATGTGGCACATGTGGGGGATGAAAGAGCTGCATGGAAAACCAGAGTAAGCCAGATATAATGACAGTTAAGTCTCCTAGACTGCGATGGGTAGGACATGTGGCGTGAATGGGGAATGGAAGACGTGCGTGGAAGTTTCTTGTAGGAAAACTAGAGGGAAAACGCCCAGTTGGTAGACCAAGAATGAGGTTGGAGACTAACATTATCCAAGATTTCAGGGAAGTAGATTATACAGGGGATAATTGGAAAACATAAGCCCAGGATAGGGATGTATGGATAGCTTATGTCCACGCGGCTATGAACCTACGGGTTTGATGGAGCCAGTGTTAGTTAGTTGGTCTAAAGGTACTCAGACTTCGCTAACATAAGCTTTATTTTGACATGATTTGTTTTATTGACGGACACCGTTGTAGTTCTCTTAAAAATCCATTTGAAATGCCTTGTGAAGTGATACATTCAGACGTAAATATTACTAACATCTTGTGTGATGATATTTTCCTTGTTTTTCAGATATTAGAGACGGATTGAAGCTGTTTGGATCCACTGCTAATTTAACTGGTGAGTTGCCTGACATTATTACAACTAATGTGTTTATTATAAAATTACTAAAATTTTATTTTCTTTCGAATAATTATATCTGAAATTTGTGTTTTTTGTAAGTTTTCAAATCGTGCCATCTTAGATCGTGATGGTTCGCTTTACTGTCGGTGTATCTTGATTTAGTATAACGTATCTTTCACAAAAATATTTTTTTTAAATTAATCTAAAATTGAATGGGAATATTTTCTTCAATTAAAAGTAATTTATTTAGGGTAAACTCGGCTAAATTCGTGACTCGGATAATTTCGTTATATATATATATATATATATCCATCCATCCATAGTAATTCTGCCTGAAGGCAGGTCCTTCACTGCTTCATTTTCATGCTATGCTTGCAGCTTTACTAGGGAATTGTAGGTGTGGTAGCTTCCCGTTGCTTTCCACACCGGTGAAGGATGATGATGATGATAATGATAAGGATGACGATGATGGCCATATGATTTCGGGGACCATTTGGGCCTTAAAGTTTTCCTGATATTTGTCTTACAGGTGAGGAAAAACCCCGAGAAAAACTGCCCCGACCGGGGATCGAACCCGGGCCCGCTGCGTGACAAGGCAGCACGCTATCTCGAGACCACAGCGGTGGACATATATATATTTCGTTTGTAACGAAGTTGTACTGGCAAGAAAAACAAATTATTTTTCTCTCTTGTAGATGGCAGAAAGTGTACTTTGTTGCTGTTTTCATATTTGTGATAACAGCACTCCTCTAGTATATTTTGTTAAGAGTTGTAGAGAAAGTGTTTTCATTCATGTTAGCAGTTGTTAGATCAAATACTTGTCTGTAACAATAACGTTACAGCTACTACAATGCTAAAAAATGTTATTTTATTAGAATTTTGGTTGGTGGAATTTTATCACGAATAATGTAGGCTAAATTTTACAAATGAAATTAAATATGTTATGTGTGTTTTTAGATTGGTATATTTAAGTAATGTAGTTTCGGAATATCTATGGGGAAGCAAATTTTTAATGGAATTTGTGCCAATTTAGGACCGGTGCCCACCAAGGATCGTGAGTAATTACTATGACAGAATATCACTCCTGTACTGGTGGGATGTTTGTAAATGGCACATATAGATGTGAGGCAGCAGCACCTCTGGTACACCAAGGACCTCTCTAGGCCATTTTAGTTCTGGATGTGATAATTTCCGTGATTGATTGATTGATTGTACAATTTCTTGAAATTAGGCTTATTGGTGTTTATTAGCCTTTAAATTTGTAAAAAAAAAAAAAAGAATCAAATAACTACATACACATTGCCCGTCGCGCGTAGTCGGTAGAGTTCGTATCTTCCACTCCGGCGACCCGGGTTCGATTCCCGGCGGGGTAAGGAATTTTAAAATCTCCACCTTGGGACTGGTGTGTGTTGTGTCCTAGTTGTACCCATTGGGTTTAATTCCTCTAAAAAAAGGTAACTACACACAGTGCGGTATTCAAACGATAATTTCTCGTATCAATTATTGAAATGTGGCGGACCGCACTGAAAACGAAATCGTGCATAACTGTTATCATTATGTATGTTGTGTAATTCCACACACATTTCAGTAATTTCTTATCGTTAGCTTTTTTCTGTTCCATTAAAACTATTAGATGAATTAAAACAATTGATGTATTCTATAGGATAAAAAACTCCTGGCGCGACAGGCCTAGAAGACCCTTAGCCTACCAGCCTGCTGCTGGCCTCTATCCACATGTGTCTATCACATAGATAGATGATCATTCAGCCAGTGTAGAGGTGACATATGGTCAGTATGTCGAGTCCTTAAGCCGTTATAGCTGGTTTTCTCAACCTGGAACCGCTACTTATTGTAGCTACCCAAATGCCTCAGGATGCTGGGTGGGCATCGGTCCCATACTGGCCGAAATACCATCAGAAAATGTCTTCCCCCCATGGAGACTCGAACCAGAGCAAGTCCCGTAGCTCTGCGCCAAGGCTTCCTGCCTTAACCATTCGGCTACGGCGCGGGACATTCTGTAGGATACGTTGCGAAAGGTTAATAGGAATAGCTGTGGGTACAAATATTATATTGTGTAGACTTTGATATTATTACATTTCGGATTGAAGTTTTTAAATAGATTTTTGCATGGGATATTTCCAACAACAGAGTTGATTTACACGACGTTTTAAAATTATTTTTACTAATGTATGATATGTCCACCGCCTTGTCACGCAACGGGCCCGGGTTCGATCCCCGGTCGGAGCAGTTTATCTGGGTGAGGGTTTTCTCGAGGTTTTTCCTCACCTGTAAGACAAATGTCAGAAAAACTTTAAGGCCCAAACGGTCCCTGAAATCATATGGTCATCGTCGTCATCATCATCATCCTTCATCGGTGTGGAAAGCAACGGGAAGCTACCACACCTACAATTCCCTAGTAAAGCTGCAAAACATTGCATGAAAATGCTATGATTGCAGTGAAAGCCCTGCCATCGGGCAGAATTACTATGGATGGATGGATGTATGATAGGTCATCCATCTTGTACTAAGTTTGCATTGAACAGTGTGATGTAATTTGAATTGTGTAAGTTTTTGAATTTTGGGGAGTAGAGCAATGCAGGTCGAGCAACACCCAACCAAAATCCGAAGCCAAGCTAACCGAGCGTTACGTAATATCCGGCTTTGACATGGGTTGGGTTCTGGCTGCTGCAACATATACTGTACTGTATTCAGTGCTACCTATCGCTTTCACCCACTTTTCCAATCCATACACATACAATACCGTTTATTGTGACCTTATCACTGGATATGCAACAAATTTTACCATGGGTTCCAAGTTTTCTTTTTAACCTCTTGCAGTTTAATGAATGCAGAAAACGTTCCTCACTGCCTCACTTCACTTCATAAAGATAATAGTTAGGTACGCAACAAGGGAAGTAAGAAGTACATTACTAGGTTGAGGACGTGTTTAAGCTCGGACTAGCAAATAAGTTCGAGACTAGTAATGTACTTAGGCTACTTTCCCCGAATTACGTATATAATTTAGTTTACTCCTATACTAATAATTATGTTTAATTTTTATATTTCGTGTGAGTTTATATCTGTTTGAAGAGTTCAATTGTTTGATAGCAAGGGAATATTGATAAAACTGTGATTGTTTATTGTAGCCTGAATTATTGGCAGACATTTTAAATAACAGTTTCAGACTGCATATTAATTACGTATATTATTAATTGTGATGTAGAGGAAGCGGCGAATGCTGCGGTCCATTTTCTATTACCACCAAAGTCGAAAAATAGTTATGAAAAAATACAGAATATTTAAGAATGTATTACTCAACATTAGAGAAACACATTGAAATAAATAAGAAAAATACTAACGAAAATCGACCAAATTGTGTAGCTAATGTTAATATAATTGTAATAACTGTTCAATCACTATAAATTTGAATTATCAAAGTGAGAAATAAGTGTGATACAATAAAATTGTATTGTATTATTCAATAAAATGTTAAGTAGGTAACATTTTTACATTATTAAATAAGTCAATTGCATTTCTTCCCTTGCGAAGTAAGTTAAGCAATTACATGCCGTTGTCAATGGATACCAAGGCTTCACTGGTAAATTAAACCTGCTTCTCTAAAAACTGAATGATAATTAGGCCATTATTAGTATAGGAGTGAACAAATGATTGTATTAATTTCGAATCTATAATTCAACTAGCGGACCCGGCAGTCGTTTTCCTGCCCGAACGTTCAAATCTCGTGTTATGGCCGGACGATAAAAATGTAAGTTATTTTTTTAACCATAAAATTCACTAATTAAGACGTAATTAGAAATGATTAAATAAGTCGAAAGAAAATACCTCACAGCCATCTGTGGTGGTTCAAGAAGCGTGCATGATGACGTCACATTGTTGTGCGGAATGTGTCGATAATCCAGATGACTAGACATCTGACATAAATAAAATCCTATAACCGGATCGCCACATACCGAGTCCAATTGTGAATATAAACCATCCAGGGACCCACTCAAACACACACACATTTCATCAGAACTGGTCCTGTCATTTAGGCAGTTTTTAATTTCGGATTTCAAGTAAACCTCCACTTCTAATTGTCGGATTTCGTACATTTTTTGACAATGCCTACCTCCATTTATTTTAATACGATATACTGAGTTTCGTTGTGAAACATCGAACAATATGACAGTTCGAGCGATGTTTCTAATTTTGACTTCAGGTGGACTCCTACACCTAATGGTTTTAGAGAATCTAATTGTGAATCTAAACCATCAAGAACTCCAATAAGACACACACAAAATTTCAACAAAATCAGTCTAGTCATTTAAAAGGAGTTAGAGTGACAAACACACCTATAGAATAATCATATGTAGGACTATGTATTGTATTGTAAGCCTATGTTTTCCCTTTACAGAGATTTAGGCGCTCTTCCCCTAAAGGGAAGAATTTGAACCATACTAATTTAGTTACACTTGTTTTCGTATAGATGTCATTTTGAGTGGTACGTGGTCAGCGTTCCGCCTCATACTGACATCTAGGAAAACAAGTAGTACTAGGACGAGAAAATTCGGTAAATTTTGCTTAGAGGCCTTTTCATTCAGGCTTAAGGATTTTTTACGAGCCCGAAAATCTTCAGACTCGGGACCCACGGCTTAAAGTCCCTCCCGTAGGACTTGCTCCTTGGATTTTTCCGTCCTAAAAATCCATCGACCCCGGCCGGGTTTGAACCCGCGACCCTTGGGACCAGCGGCAAGGAGCATAACCACTAGTCCACCGCGGCCGACTATAGGCCTATATATAAAGATGAATAAAAAATACTAAAACAATGCCTTTTTTGCATGATATTCAATGCTTAACATGAAACTGTCCATCGCTGTGATCTCGAGGTAGCGTGCTGCCTTGTCACGCAGCGGGCCCGGGTTCGATTCCCGGTCGGGGCAGTTTTTCTGGGTGAGGTTTTTAATGGGTTTTTTTCCTCACCTGTAAGACAAATGTCAGGAAAACTTTAAGACCCAAACGGTCCCCGAAATCACATGGCCATCATCATCACCTTTATCATTGTCATCTCATCATCATCCTTCATCGGTGTGGAAAGCAACGGGAAGCTACCACACCTACAATTCCCTAGTAAAGCTGCAAAGCATAGCATGAAAATGCTATGATTGTAGTGAAAGACCTGCCCTCGGGCAGAATTACTATGGATGGGTGGTACATGAAACTATTTCAACTAAATTATTATTACTTACTTACTTACTTACTTATTTACTTACTTACTTACTTACTCACTCACTGGCACTATCGAACCCGTAGGTTCATGGCCGCACGGACATAAGCTCTCCATACATCGCTATCCTGAGCAAATGCTTTCCAATCATTCCCTGTATAATCTACTTCCCTCAAATCATAGTTAATGTTATTCTCCCACCTCATTCTTGGTCTACCAACTGGGCGTTTTTCCTCTGGCTTTCCTACAAGGAGCTTCCATGCAAGTCTTTCATTCCCCATACGTGCAACATGTCCTGCCCATCGCAGTCTATGAGACTTAACTGTTCTTATTATATCTGGCTTCCTATAAAGACCATGTAGTTCATTGTTATGTAGTCTTCTCCATTCACCTGTCTGTTCATCTGTCTTTGGTCCAAACATTTTCCTAAGTACTTTATTCTCAAATACTTATACTCTCCTTTCCTCCCCCAAAGGCTCAAATTATTATTATTATTATTATTATATTATTATTATTATTATTATTATTGTTATTATTATTGTTATTATTTTTATTGTTATTATTATTATTATTGTTATTATTATTATTATTATTATTATTATTATTATATTGTATTCATATTTAACTGAATGTTACATTTGCCAAATGTTAACAATTATGAATATTAGATAAGCAATGGCAGAGTCGTATTAATTATTATGGATGACAGAGATGATAGGAAATAAGTTAGTATGGAATTTTTCCACATTGACTTAATGAAGAGAATAGAAACACAGAGGTGCTTATGGTATTGGAATGCGCCAAATGTTTTTAGGCTGTGTAATAGAAAAGTTGCATGGCCGTGCGTAATACAGGAGCTAACAGGTAGGAAAAATGAAATAAAAAGTATACGGCAGAAAAAAAAAGGTTGTATTCCGTTTCTCTACGTGCTTCACCTTCAGGGACAATGATTCGACTCGGATTCGAGTGGGTTTTGTTTCTTTTATTTTGCTAACAAATTTCTATAGGTCCTTCATGATATCTGGTGCCTCGTGAATATGGACGGAACGTTCTTTTTCTATTTAAAAATCTGAAAAGTAATATATTGATACATTTTAAAGATGTCAGCCAAATTTTACATTTTCTGATAAATATGTTATTGATTATGGTTTCGCGTTATTTGAGATCCAGATTATTTTTGGAATGAGAAAAATTCGGATTTGCTGTTTCCTTCGGAGATAGGTAAAAATACCAGGTGTTATGGCATCAAAAAAGAATCTGGAATATGGAAGCATATTAATGGAAAATTTACTGGGTGAAAGATCCCAGTTCTTGGCATTTTAATATTAACTTCCCTCTAACAGAAAGGGACTGCATTAAACACTATTATCTTAATTATACAAAATTAAGGATTCTTGTCGTTTCAACTCCTTTCAAAAAGCGTTAAACTGAAAATATATAAAACTGTTATTCTACCAGTTATATGGATGTGAAACATGGACTCTTGCTTTAAGGGAGGAAAGAATATTAGGAGTATTTGAGAATAAAGTTCTTAGAAAAAAATGGGCCAAAAAGAGATGAACAGACAGGTGAATGGAAAAAACTACATAATAGTGAGCTACATGGTATGTATAGGAAGCCAGATATAATATGAACAGTTAAGTCTCGTAGACTGCGATCGGCAGGACGTGGGGAATGAAAGACGTGCATGGAAGCCCAGTTGGTAGGCCAATAATGAGGTGGGAGAATAACATTATACATAATTTGATGGAAGTATATTATACAGGGGATGATTGGAAAACATTAGCTCAGGATCGGGATGCATGGAGAGCTCGCGTTCGCGCGGTCATGAACCTACAGGTTCAATAGAGCCAGTGAGTTAGTTAGTTATACAAAATTAAGATACATTTTCGTAAGAATTAATATATCCCAGTTTTTAGGCCCCCAGGTTTTAACACTAGTATTCGAGTAATTCGGGACACGCCGTAGCGTTAAGGCAGTACGCTACAAGCCGGATGTTCGAGGTTCGAGTCCCGGTAGGATCAGGTTTTGAAAACTGACCCTAACCTTCTGGAAGCATACGGCCCTGGGGTGTCGACTCAGCCTCTAATGGAAATGAGTACCAGACGCTTGTTCAGGGGGGAACTGTAACCAGGCTGATTTCTGCTGCCGATTGTCTAGAAAAAATAGAGCCTTAACATCCTATTGTCTCAAGGGCCTCCCAAGGCCTTTAGTGGTATCACTTCACCTTCCTTATTCGAGAAATTCCCAACTTCATACCCTAGAGTCAAACTGACATTTTCTTGTTTTTCGCAGTTGTCAAGGCAAATTTATCATTTTCACAATACATGCATGCATACATACATACGCACATACATACGTACGCGCACACACACATATATATATATATATATATATATTATTCTGCCCAAAAGCAGGTCTTTCACTGCAAACTCAGCATTCTCCACTCTTTCCTTAACTCAGCTTTCCTTTTTGTATCCGCATACAAACCATTTATTTTAATATTGTCTATCATCCGATGTTTTTTTCTGTCTCTAACTTTCTTTCTGTTGGCCATTCCTTTTAGGGCATCCGTCAGCAGGCACTGGCCAATCCAATTTCTTTTCTTCTTCTTTATGAGTTCCAGCATTGTTCTTCCTTCGCCCACTCTGTCTAGCACTTCCTTATTTCTTATTTCGTCTGTCCATTTTATACGTTCCTTCCTTCACCATATCCACATCTCAAAAGCTTCCAGTCGCTTTTCCTCATTCTGTCGTAATGTCCACGTCTCTGCACATTACATTATAAAATAAAAGCAATATATAAAAAATGAATCTTGAAACAAAAACAGACACATTAGGAAAACAGTATAGTTTTCTGGTATAGTGTTACCCAAAAATATTATATACGATGTAATCTGATATATCGATGCTTTCATAACAAATAGGATACTGGCATACTATTTTTATTGCAACTTGTATCATTTGTTAAGATTATAAAAAGGAAAAGGTTTCGACTCTTTCTCGAGGTAGCGTGCTGCCTTGTTACGCAGGGTTCGACCCCAGTCGGGACAAGTTTCCGGGTGATGTTTTTTTTTTTCGGGGTTTTTCTTCACCTATAAGACATGTCAGGAAACTTCAAGGCCCGAACGGTCCCCGAACATCATCTGGCCATCATTAACATATGCATTAAGTTTAGGGTTAAGGCCTCTCCTGGTGCATCATTACCATCATCATCACCTATCATATATAATCGGGGCAGCGTAACTCCGCCTTCCAGGCGCCCAAACCTCAGACGTGGATTACAATAACGTCATGCGAGGAGAGAATACCAGAATGTGGAAATGACAACGTGGTAGCATTGAGTATAAATATATATCTATAAATGCATTAGAACATGTAAAAATATTGTATCTAATAAAAAAAATGTGATACTTACAATTATTTATAAACAGGACATATGATCCTATAGAGCGAAGTTAATTCATTGATGAATTTTTTCAAGTAGATTACTGGGGGACATTCAGTTTAAGACAAGAATTCTCTCTTCTAATTCCACGTTTAATTTTAGATATGCCCTGTAATTATTGTGAATTTTGTATTAATTGGATAGAAATTATCTTCCTTCGAATTGCACTGGTCAACATCATTTTTGTCTCATGAGTACCAATAGTTGTACCTAATGCAGTTTTTTATCGTGTTTTCAAAAATGTATTCGGAATTTCTCCATCACCCACAGTTTTATTTATTTCAATTCAATTAATGGATTTAAATAATTATTTTTTTTAATAAACCTAGATTTCTTCCCGGAAAATCGTGGCGCAGTGAACAATGAGCACGGGGAACACTTTCTTCGGGAGATTTCAGCTATGGAAAAGAGATATCAAGGCAAATGGAATCCCAATATGCTGGCTGATTATTGTTGGACCATTAAGAGGGATGCTCCACAAGCGAAATATAGCAGAACGCCGTCATTTCTTATTTACTAGGTGAGTCCGAATGTTCGAATATTGTGTAGTTACGAATGTAGAAAATATTAAAATGTTTGAAATTATAAATTCCTGTCTCTCGGAAACCTTGCGTGATGGAGAAAAACTGATATCATATTTGAATTCAGGAGAAAAAAACACTATCAGAATCACATATGTTTCTTTCTGAGGCAAAAAAAAAAAGTTTATTTTTTGTTGCTCAGTGTGATTAGGTCCAAGAATACACTGAAATATGCACATTACAAATGCACTATGAAACTATTGGATAGAAAAGTAACGGAAGGCCTATGAGGTAATTAACTACTGCCTCTACTTTCAATAAATGAAACGACCAAAGTAAGAAAATGCTACTTAATAAACATGGACATATTTATTTGTTTATAATATGTATAATTAATAGGGAAAGGATTTTGAGGCGAAGCACCTTTCCAAAAATGTACCTGTTTTCATACCAATAAAATTAAATATATGTATTTGAGGGGATGAAATGAAGCGAAATGAACACAATCTGTTGCACCTTTTTGCACTTTTTCGTGAGATTACTACATTTCGCCCCTTTTTCCCTCTTTTTTTATCCTTCAGCACATTTTCATCCTCTCTTGTTTGCGTTTTTAAAATATAGGACAGAAAATTCTATATTTTTTTTCTTCTTGAACAGCTTTTTAAAATCTCAATCAGAAGTCAACAATATTAAATAAACATTAAAATATAATATATGTAATTTATACCCAGAAACAATGGCCAATTTGCAATGTTAAGTCAACAATAGTAAATTATGAATATTAAATTATAATTTATGTAAACCATCAGTAATTTATATCTCGGCAACAATGGCCAATCCGCAGCTGTAAAATTAAATTTAAATTTCAACAGTGTTGCTGTAACAGTTTAAAATAAATTCAGTTAGAAGGGCTACTGGCAACAATGTAACAGTTTTCTGTCTACCGACTTGTTAACTGTGTTTTACTAGTCTGTTTTTTTTTTAGTATTACAACTGTGTTTTCACAACAATAACATGACGAATGTTAAGAAGGATAAGTTGTAGGCACTTTCAGAATTCAAAACGCAATTTATCGAAACTGATTATATAATTTTTTCGATGTACCATCTGCGAAGTAAATGTTACAATAAACTAAAGAACTATGAATTGCCTCTTATGGACTCTATAAAGAAGAAAAATGTGGTGCAAAAAATATGCATATTATATAAACTGAGTTCATGTAACTACTTTAAACCTCAATTCAATTGTTTCAAAAACACTTTTTTTTGCACCTTCTTGTATGTATTTTCAGAACCTTTTTTCCCCTTTTTTATGACCAAAGTTGCACCTTAAAATCCCTTCCCCAATAATTAAGATGTACAAATAATTCAAAATATAATTTGCAAATATGAGAATTGCGTCATAAATATCGTCCCGCGGGTATTTCGTGTCTGTTTGGTAATTATATATAACGTTATTTCGTGTTCCTAGAAGTGCGCCGAGGTGATGTGTAGAGTGGATGTGCATCCGGGAAAGGATCAAGTAATTAATGTATCCTGTGAGAGATCCAGTGCGCGTGCGCAAGAACTGATTCTTTCCAGAATGAACTGTAGCGTAATTCAACCATATAACATTCATTTGATGTTTGATCCATAATAACACAGGGTGTTTCAGAATAAGTATTACAGACTTCTAGGAGTTGTAGAAGGGACGTAGTAGATGAAGTTTTGATAAGGAATTATTGTCTGGAAACGTACCATTTCGATGTAAAATAAGTTTGAAGAACGAGACACAATGGGCTGATACAGTGTGTATCTGTGACGCATTTTTTCATATACACGCCCCACAAGACATCGTGTGTGCTGAATCATTTCTGTTGCCGCCAGAATTAGTGCAAGAAGATCTTCCTCCGACTCGACAGGTGTAGTACAACCCCTTGAAGTCTGTAATACTTATTCTGAAACACAAAACACACTATCAGCCAATTGTTTCGATTTTCAAACTTATTTTACATCGAAATGGTACATTTCCGGACATGTGTTCCTTATCAAAACTTTCTCTACTAAGTCCTGTCTACAATCCCTAGAAGTCTGTAACACTTATTCTGAAACACCCTGTATACACTCTAAATCATCACTGGCGTCACGCTCCCTGGTTAGGGTTTTAGTCTGATTCATTGGTATTCTTTTCAGCTCTCTATTGTATCATGAATGCCTGAAATTTTAGATTTTTAAAACAATGACTTATTATTTTCTTAGTAATATTTCTTTCACCACTCCGAGCTACATTGTTCATGTTGAGTTGACAACACTGGACTGCAAGTGCAAGTAATCTGTCCCCCAAGAAGGCTCAAAATTGTGAGTAGTGGGAGGGGCGAAAGAAAAGAGGGAGATAGGAATGCAGGGAGGGAAATGATTTACCGAGGCAGAAATGGGATTACTGTTTAGTTCGCATATCTTACGGGGGCAAAGATTAATTTGTCAGACTATACTTCGATGTTATTTACATTACACATGGAGGCACTTCCAGCCACTCTAATGCAGTGGTTTACAAAAAATAAATAAACTAATGTCCAGTTCATGTTGTGCCATCAATTGTCAACTGAGGTGTCATAATGTTTGAATAATAAATTCATCAAAAGTACGAGTTCGTTTAGGAACACACATTAGTTGTGTTCTTTCATCGAGAATAAAAAAAAAAAAACTCCGTATTGCAGATGTTACCCAAATAAGTTTGACAATAAAATTGATTATTAAAACTCGACACGTGCGCAAACGGAAACCAAACCTTCAATATGGCAACAGGAACTAACTTCTACTTCCTTTTCCTGTTTCACTATGTCCAATATTTCGAGATTGTCATCTATGTGTTTGTGGCAGTAGTTTAAATAAAATTTGCATCATTTTGCATACGTTTTGTACAGAATTTAAAATTTAATACCGGTACTGAACGGTACCGGTGTATGATCTGATGAAATTATAGCATTTCAATTATTTAATTATACATGTATACATGATTAAATACAATATTGTGGAATGCATAAGTGACCAACTTTTATCGTTCAGACACTGTTTTTAGAACATTCATTCAGTCCCATATATATATATATATATATATATATATATATATATATATATATATATATACTCTGATAGCAAGTCATTATCATAAGTAATGCTAAGAGTGATTTCCAATTTATCTAGAGAATTTGGAAATCAAGAGTGGCATTTGTTAGGACTATTTAACGAATAAAATTAAGCTCTTTACTAAAAAATAGTTATTTGAATATAGTTACCGGTGTTTTAAAATATGTATATGTTAATGTAAACGGCGATTTTTGAAAACAAATTAGAAATGAGGGGTTATGTATATTCACAGCAACTCGATCATATTATTTATTGCCAAATAGGATCGCAATATTGTAAGAATGCACTCTAGTGGAGAAATAATGAAACACATCAAACTATTATAATCAACATTATAGGTTAATCATTTATATTTTGAATAAACAACTCAATAAAATCACTGAATCTATTAATTATTTGCTATATTCAATGTATTTGTTGGAGAAAAATAATGGTCTAACCTGTTCAGAATATTGAAAAAGGAGGAGCTTTCTTTATCATAAAAGCAGGAGCTGATAAAGAGAAATCGTTAAAGAGCGAGGTGAAACACGACTGTCATTGGTGTAAAACAGAATTCATTGAAACGCGATTGGTCATTGACTACCATTTGCGACATGAGTTAAATAGTCATCATCATCACTCCAAGGATTAAGCAATTGCCCATTCCGACTTCATAATATATCAGCCCAACGTTTTCTAGGTCTTCCGACATCACGTCTTCCTCTTGCTAACAATGGACATTACTCCTTACTCATTCCATTCAAGTGATCAATCCACTTTTGTCTATAGTTCATGACTTAGGCTGCACCTTTAATTATTCTATCAAGTTTTGTACATCCTTTAACTTGTCTGAGGAACCTCTTCTCTGCCGTTTGTATTCTATTTTTTTTCGTTGGAGCTCAAGTTTCATTTCCATACAATATTGTGAGAATTGCCATAACTTTATACATTTTTTTTTGTTTCTTTTTTAATTTTATTCTTGAATGTTATTTGTATTGTTCCACATGCCGTCTTAAATTTATTTATTTTGGAATCAATATATCTTTCCATATTGAAACTAATATCGAACCCCAAATGTTTGAAACTAGGCACCTGTTCTATACCTGATAGCAAGTAATATTGAATTTCATTTTTGAGTTAAAGGCCTAAAGAGAGATATTTACTTGCAGGCCTACACATTATTTTTCTATTTTCATACTGATATTTGTCACAATTTTGGATGTAGACTTGAAATGTTCCGTCTCTGATTCGAAGCTTGATCCTTGGGACTGCGAGCAATGTATAAGATACACCTTGAAGTGGGTTGCTAGCCCGTTTTCATGACGGATTTATTATTCGGGGTTCCTCCCTATGCCGATTGCTTTCACCCGCTCCAGAGCTCAGCCTGTTCCGTTTTATTTCGGAGTTGTCTCTCCTAGATGGGTTGTGTTGCAGTACTAACGAACCCCATCCGCCCGTTTGTCAATCTACAAGGCAGTAGATAGAGTTGCCTCTTCCGTCAGGTACACCGTACCGAAGGACTCCTCCGCTGTATCTGCCGTTGAGGTCTTCACCGTAACCCTGGCAAGGGGCCTTCACAAGGTACTATCAGCTGGGCAAACTGAACCAAGGTTTTTTTTTTACGAGGCGTTACTCCTCTCCCTCACCCTCTTTCAACCTGGCTTGGGACAGACTAGAAGGGTCATATAGAAAGAATAGAAGAAAACCGACTTGCAAAAAGAGCTAAAGAAGATACACTAATGGGCGGGAGAAGAACAAGAGGAAGACCAGCCAAGAGATGGATAGACAGTGAATGCACATCCAATACGTCTTCCTCCGAGGAGTGGTTTTGGAAATAAACAGGATGAAAATCCTACAAATTAAGTTTAAGAAGAGAAGAAGAAGACTTGAAATGTTCAGTTTGTAGCATAATGATAATGAATGAAGAAGTAGGATTGTGTTTGTAATAGGGAGCACTGTCCCGACCTTGACTTTGCATTCTCAGATTGAATTATAAAACAGATCTCAAAGTTAGTTAAAACCAAGAAGCGGCCATCCGCGCAGAATGAATAAGCATTCAGTTCCATGGTACCAGTTCAATATCAGATATTTAATTTTCTTTGAGCATTACCAATCTCAGTTGTTATTGAAATTGACAGTTCCATTGTTATCGAAAGTTTTATCATAAGTAATGCCACTAGTGATTTCCAATTTATCTAGATGATTTGGGAATTAACAGTGGCATTTGTTGGAACTATTTAACGAATAACATTAAGCTGTTTACTCACAAATCATTATCTATAGTTATTTTAAAATATTTATATACTTAATGTAAAGTGCCAAGTTTTATCGTAAATAATGCCACTAGTGATTTCCAATTTATCTAGATGATTTGGGAATTAACAGTGGCATTTGTTGGGACTATTTAACGAATAACATTAAGCTGTTTACTCACAAATCATTATCTATAATTATTTTAAAATATCTATACACTTAATGTAAAGTGTCAATTACAATTTAAAATCCTCAAAGAAGAAAATTAAAATTTTAGCATTTAAAGGACATGATACCTTAAGAGCAAAAATAGTAATTGATAATACTTTTTAGAGCAAGTGAACAGTTTTAAATATCTAGATTTCCATTTATCATATGTTAAAATTGAAGATATTACTGACAAAATAAATAAATTTAATCTAATGGCACTATTAAAAGACCCTTAAAAACATGAGAAAAGATACAAAAATGAAATGTTAAGTAATGGCTGTTCCTGTATTGATCGGAATGTTGGACGATCACTAAAAGACAAGAACAAAGATTGGAAGCAGCTGAGATGAGATTTTTAAGAAATATAGCAGGATATACTCTGTTGGATAAGAAAAGAAATGAAGATATAAGAAAGGAACTAAATATTTTCAAACTTACAGACCGAATAATTAAATATAGGAACGCCTGGAAAAGACACATTGATAGAATGCCAGAAGAAAGATTTCCAAAATTATTGCTAAATTATAAACCGCACGGAAGGACAAATGTTGGACGCCCATACAGAAGGTGGTCTGAACAATTTTAACAATTCTAGCTTTCATGAAACCAGAACGAGTCAACAGGCTTAATCCCTGGATTATGATGATGATGATACTTAATGTAAACGGCGATGTTTGAAAACAAATAAGAAATGTTTGGTTGTATTTCATTTGTTCACCACTGCCACTTGATCATACTATTTATTGCCAAATAGGATCGCAATATTGTAAGAATGCACTCTAATGGAGAAAAAATGAAACACATCAAATTGTATATTATAACCAATATTATAGGTTATTAATTTTTTTTCGGAAACGACTCGGTAAAATCATTATTTAAAAACACAATTATCAAATGTATAGGTCGAAGGAATCTGTTCATTATTTGCTATATTCAGCGTATTTGTTGGAGAGTCAGTCACTGCAAATAATGATCTGACCTGTTCAGAATATTAAAAGGGACGAGTTTTCTTTATTTTGGTAATCAAAATTCGATAATTATCGAGGTGAAACACGGCTGTGATTGGTTGTAAAACAAAATTCATTGAAACGTAATTCGCAATTGACTCCCATTTGGGACATGAGTTAAATAATCACTTTAAAGAACCCTCGAATACAGGGTGATTCACAATAAGTGTTACAGACTTCTAGGGGGTTGTAGAGGGGACTTAGTAGATACAGTTTTGATAAGGAACCCATATCCGGAAACATACCATTTTAATGTAAATTAAGTTTGAAGATCGAAACTCAATGAGGTGATATCATGTGTCCTGTGTTTTAGAATAAGTATTACGGACTTCTAGTGGCAATACTACACCTATCGAATTGGAGGAAGATCTTCTTGCATGAATTCTGGCGGTAGCAGAAATTATACAGCAGGTGTATGAAAACATGCGTCGCAGGTACACTTTGTGCAACGGAAAACAGGGTCACCACGTGGAACCACACTTGTAATACAACCCCTAAAAATCTGTAATACTTATTCTGAAACACAAGACACGCGATATCAGCCCATTGTGTTTCGATCTTCAAACCTATTTTACATCGAATTGATACGTTTCCGGACATAGGTTCCTTATCTACTAAGTAAGTTCCCTCTACAACCCGTAGAAGTCTGTAATACTGATTGTGAATCGTCATGTATACAATCATGTATCTGGCATATGGTATCTCCCAGCAGAAAAAGGCGATCTCGAACTAAGCGTAGGAACGAAAGTAGCGCGTCGTATCTGGACAAGGTTTACTGGTTTTCTCTCTGCATAGACCGTTTTAACTATCAACACGTAAGTGAACACTAAATATGCAATGTTGGTGTAAAATGCCTTCAGAATATACACTACTAAGCATTAGCGTTTGAGATTATATTCTGAAGGTCCCGTATTCAAACCCTGCAACCATGTGCAGTGGGTAACTGATTTATTCCGCACCGTCTATATTGCTACGAATCAAACATGGCGGTTATTAGGCATTTTTTATTTCGGGTTTTAGGTAAACCTCCACTTCTATTGGTCGAATTTCGCTGATTTTTCGAGAATATCTTCCTCGTTTCATTTTAATAGCACATACTTACGTTATGAAACATCCAAAATTTCGACAGCTACAGATTTTTTTTTTAATTTTTGTATCAAGTAATCCGCTACAACTTATGGTCCGATTTTTCTCGTTAACAAACTCGACCTTAGCTTTTTAATTATTATATGCCAAGTTTGGACCTGAAAAAAATTGCGGCCGCTAGAACGTTTTCGATATCTAGTAGATATCGAATCAGTTAAGATCTCTAAACATTTTCAAAAAATAGTTTAATGAGAACAACCGCAATAGCTTCATTCCTTCGGAATTTGCTAAAATGAAAATATAAGTTAAATAAGCGTGTGTACAGAATCTGTAGAAGAGAACCGAAGTACGTGGAGAAGATGTATACTTCTGATTGGTCTGTGCTCTGTAGTTCGCTCCTAGAGTTACTTACAGCAATGGCGACATACCATAATAAAATAACTAAACTGTAATATTACATATTACAAACCATGTGTGGGAAGTAAAACCACTGCCCTCTATGTATACTGCATACAATGTAGACATATAAAATATATCAAGATGGCAGTGTTAATATACAGTTCTTAGGACAATTTTCGGACTAAAGAGAGATGAATATACAGGTGAATGGAGAAGACTACATAACAGTGAACTAACTTAGTCTTTATAGGAAGCCAGATATAATGAGAACAGTTAAGTCTCGTAGACTGGGATGGGCAGGA
Source organism: Diploptera punctata (assembly GCA_030220185.1). Taxonomy (NCBI): domain Eukaryota; kingdom Metazoa; phylum Arthropoda; class Insecta; order Blattodea; family Blaberidae; genus Diploptera; species Diploptera punctata. The sequence goes on along the minus strand of JASPKZ010003861.1, from coordinate 1,000,481 downwards.
CATGTGGCACGAATGGGAAATGAAAGAGGTGCATGGAAGCTTCTTGTAGGAAAACCAGAGGGAAAACGCCCAGTTCGTGGACCAAGAATGAGGTGGGAGAATTTGAGGAAAGTAGATTATACAGGGGATTATTGGAAAACATTAGCTCAGGATAGGGATGTATGGAGAGCTTATGTCCGCGCGGCCATGAACCTCCGGGTTCGATAGTGCCAGTTAGTTAGTTCGTGTTAATATACATTATATGAAACAAATCACTGCATTTTATATGAACTGCACTTAATTTGAAATAATATAAAACAATAAATACGTACTTGCCGCCATTGTATCACTAATATTGTCTCACGGCCTCCTGTAGTTTCAGGTAATAAACATACCCACACTATTAACGTTAGTCAATTGTTTATAATGAACGCAAATATTTCCAACAAATGTGTTACTATTTTACTATTATTTATTATTTTGAAAACACCATCGCGCAAAAAATAATGTACAACGTACTTTTGTGAAGTGTTTTACAGAATCTCGGAAATTAAAAACCTCGCTATCGCTCGGTTTTTTAAACATTTTCCTCGGTTCTGTAGAAACCACTTGCCAACCTCGCATTATTATTGTTTTTATATTATGGTAATTAAACTGAAGCATGTTTTTGGAATTCGGCGTAAGGCTTGTGTCTCTAGAAGGATGCTGGGACCAGTATGTTTAATCATGTTGCTCTCGGTTGGCTTTGAGAAGGTCGACTGCCTTTGTGAAGAGAGAGAAAGAGAGAGACTTGCTTCCCTGCTCCTTGCTTGTGCATGATTTGGTCTAACGTCTTCCACTCGTTTGTCTTTTTGAAAGTTCCTAAACGTACCACGTCCACTATCTATAACTTACCCTCCCCAATATACCACAAAATTGTAATAAACTCTTGACAGTAGGCATGTAAAAATGTTTCCCATGCGCAACTCTACATTTTGTGAAGATACAATTGCTTTTTCAAATAAATTAGAACAAATTTCATTGTATAAGTTGTTATATTGACTCAGAAATTACTTGTAAGAATGACAACCATATGGAGATTCAGAAACGCATAATAACTGCAAACAGATGTTTCTTTGGACTAACAAAATATCTAAGATCGCACTTAATAAGAAAGAAAACTAAATTACTGATTTATAAAACTGTTATAAGACCAGTATTTACATATGTATCAGAAAGTAGACTCTTTTAAAGTCAGATGAGAAATCTCTGACTACTTTTGAAAGAAATATATTAAGAGCTAGTCTTATCATTGGGGCAGCGTAACCCAGCCTTCCAGGCGCCCCAACATCAGAAATGGGTTACAATACGCCAATGCCAGGAGAGAATACCTGAAATGTCGAATGACAAACAGGTGGCATTGAAAAAAAAAAAAAATATATATATATATGTTATAATTAAATATTTAACATTGAGCAATGCAAGCTTAATATGGTATGATAAGAAAAATAAATGCCTGGACGGGATTCGAACCCGGATCTCTGAGATCCGGGTTCGAATCCCGTCCAGGCATTTATTTTTCTTATACCATATATATATATATATATATATATATATATATTAAGAGCTTTTTTTCGGGTTGTGAAAGAAGGTGATATTTGGAGAGAAGGAGAAATTCTGAGTTGTATATAAAGATTAATAGATTGGCCTGGGCTGGAAATTTGATACGTATTGACAATAATAAAAATATTAAACAGATCTATATGGCACAACCAGAAAAGTAGGAATACCAAAATTAAGATGGGAGGGTGATGTCTCGTAGGATATTATAATTAGTAAAATTAGAAATTGGAAGAAATTAGTAACAAATAGAGTCTCGAAGGACATTCTGAGGAAGGCTAAATGCCCAAAATGAACTACTATGCCATATATGACGGTGTTATATTGACTGTTAATATAGGTCTACATATCATTTTCTTGAAAACAGTCTACTCTTAAAATGCATATTACGTACCTAAAATGTCTTTATATGTCTATGTATAAGTTATAAATACTTGCAAAAAATATGTTTCATACTGTTTATTTTAATTAGTTCATTTTAGCATAATATATAGATCATCGGTTGATTAATGTCTTTAACGTCCATCCGATTCCCAATAGCCAATTTTGTCGGTCCATCCAATCTCCTGGTTGTAGATGTTTCTCCTTCATGTATAAATATATTCCCTGACTCCAGGAGGTTTTAGGTCTTCCTCTGCCTCGTCTTCCCTCAGGTTTCCATTCCAAAACAGATTTTGGTAGCCGATCCTCTTCCATTTGCTGGACATGTCCGTACCATCTTAATTGCTGAGTTTTAATATAATCTAAAATAGTGTCTTCAATCTTCATTTTCTTCCTTATAACTAATTGTTTCTCTTCTTGAAATTATTTCTGCCCTTCGTATAAAATCCATCCTCCTGGTTGTAGATGTTTCTCCTTCATGTATAAATATATTCCCTGACTCCAGGAGGTTTTAGGTCTTCCTCTGCCTCGTCTTCCCTCAGGTTTCCATTCCAAAACAGATTTTGGTAGCCGATCCTCTTCCATTTGCTGGACATGTCCGTACCATCTTAATTGCTGAGTTTTAATATAATCTAAAATAGTGTCTTCAATCTTCATTTTCTTCCTTATAACTAATTGTTTCTCTTCTTGAAATTATTTCTGCCCTTCGTATAAAATCCATTTCCGTTGCCAAAAGATGGTCAGCTTGGTGAGATATTGACCGATACTGTATTACTTCCACTTCCATATCATATCTCCTTTTATATTTGCTATCCAGTCTCTCTGGACTGAACACTTGTTGTTTTCCGACCCCGATGGTATTAGAGTATTCGAGGCCTAGGGAATCATTTCATCTCATCTTTTCTGAAAATGCTTCCATATTAAGGGCAGATCAGGCTCTTAGCTGTAGTGAAAGCAACTGATCTAAGGATGGACGCCTGAAAAAAAATCCCTGGTCATCCAGGTTGTGGGTTGAAGCGGTAGGCCAGCTCCCTCCCATCAGAAAAAAAAAGTACAATGCTAAAAAAACCTAATGGAGATCTTAGCATAATACTTTTAAAAATTAGCATTTTATCATTTCCAGTATTTTTTTCTTTGCTTGCACATCAGTTAATTCTGTAGACTATTCGTACGCCGACTCTTCTCCATTCTCATAATATTACATTTACTCCATTATTCTATAACTCTAGTTATGTTAATAAAACATGTTTTAAAACTGAACGGGTTTAACAAAATGGCTCAAATATCCTTGTAACTGTCGTCTAAGGTAAAAGGAACGATATATATATATATATAAGCTAATGCCCGGTGTGCGCTGCTACGCCTAAATAAATTAAAATTAATGTGCTTTTATGTTTAGTTGAATAAGTAAAGGGATAATAAATATAAATTTATATTTTTAGATACCCCGTGCTGATTACCCGACGTTGCCGGGGAATCTACTTATCCCGATCTTCTTGACATAAATGAGCCGAAATGCGATTATTAATGTGTTATATGTTTAGTTAAATAAGTAGAACGAAACATTTATATCGTAATTATTTTTAGATACCCCGTGCTGTTTACCTGGCACTGTCCAGGAATCTTCTCATTCCGATCTTCTTGGCATAAATGAGCTGAAAGACGAAAATTAATGCACTTCTTATGATTGGTTGAATATGTAAACTGAAAAATAATTATAAATATATAGGGGCATGCCATAGCTGTAATGGTTAAGACATTGCTCTACAAGCCGGAAGGTCGAGTAATCGAGTCCCGGTGGGGTCAGAATTTTTAAACTGACGCAAACCCTCTGGCGGCACTATGCTTGTTCTGGGGGTAAAGACGGCCGTCACGCAGGGCTGACATCAAGTGCCGATTGTCCACAAATGTGGGAGCCCTAACCTTCTACTACCCCAAGAGCCTACTGAGGCCTGTAGTGGGATACCTTTTTACCTTTTTATCGTAATTATTTTGATTCCCCGTGCTGGAATAAATGAGCTGAAAGACAAAATTCATTGAGTTATCCGTAAAAGAATACCCGCCATGTACTATGTTTGCACATTAATCTACGTACTTGTCTGGATCTTCTTGGCATCAATGAAAGACAAAAATGGTTATTGTGATTTATCCATAAGTGAAAAAACATCGCTCATTTGCTGCAACAACGTCATAACTAAAAAAACATAGTTTTTCAGGAGAAGCATTTAAAGGTTTGAAATCCATATACCTTTATCTGTATTTGTCATAAATATCAAATTGCTATACCAACTCATTGTATATAATAGCTTATGTCGTTCTTCCTGAATATAGAACTGAGTTTTGTCTTTTATGTAGTGCCAATAACTCAAAATCGACAATTTTTGAGTCATGACGTGTTGCAGCAAATGAGCGATATGCTGTCGCGGACTTTCTTGTAGAGCTTTTTGAGATATTCAATAATTTTGTGTACATTAATTTTGTATATTTGTTATGGTTTAGGCAGCATAAGCCGTTTAAGCGTCCAAAGAGCTACTTTTTTCACGTTTTCCACTACAAAGGGCGATTTTTAGGGTGTAGGAGTTGAGTATCACAACTTTCTTATAGCCTATGTTCATCCCGGGAATCTCCTGAACATTTTGCAAAAAGCAGCATCACAATCGGATCAACGGTATGGCCGCGCATAAAGTACGAAGAAACAAACATTAATTTTTATATATTAGATATATAATAATCCATCCATAGCAATTGTGTCCGAGGACAGGTCATTCTTTGCAATCATAGCATTTCCATGCCATGATTTGCCGCTTTACTGGGTAATTGTAGGTGTGGTAGCTTTCCGTTGCTTTCCACACCGATCAAGGATGATGGTGATGATGATGATAAGGATGATAATGATGGCCGGATGATTTTCGGGGACATTTGGGCCCCAAGCCTCCTAACACTTCTGTTACAGGTGAGGAAAAACCCCTGAAAAATCCTCACCCGACCGGGAATCGAAACCAGGCCTGCTGCGTGACAAGGCAGCACGCTACCTCGAGACCACAGCGGATCCGATAGACGTTGTCCTGCCCGAACGTTCAATTCTCACGTCATGGCCGGACGGTAAAAATATGTTAATTTTTTACCATAAAATTCACTAATTAATAAGTTCGCTAGAAAACTCCTCACTGCCATCTGTTGTACCTCAAGAAGCATGCATTATGACATCACATTGTTGTAGCGCGGAATATTGTCGGTAATGCAGATATTACACATCTCACATAAAAATCCTATAACCCGATCGCAGCGCCAGTACCGAGTCCAATTGTGGATGTAAACAATCCAGGCACCCACTCAAATACACACACACACACACACACAATTTCAGAAAAATCGGTCAAGTCGTATAGGCATCTTTTAATTTCTGATTTCAAGTGAACCTACACTTCTAATTTGTCGGATTTCGCTCATTTTTTATAATACCTACCTCGGTTTATTTTAAAAGGATATACTGAGTTTTGTTATGAAACATCGAAAATTGTGACCGCTAGAGCGATTTTTAAATTTTCACTTCAGGTGAACTCCTACACCTAATGGTTTTAGAAGGTCTAATTGTGAATATAAACCATCGTTGGACCCAATCAGACACACAAAAAGTTTCATCAGAATCGAATCAGACGTTTAGGAGAAGTAGAGTGACAAACGTATGGAAGCATTATATATATATATATATATATTATATATATATATATATATATATACACAGAATTTTAATGTTTATACAGCTTTCTGTGCCTAAAGTTTTATTTTTCTTCTCCACTCGTCTCTCTCCATCTAATCCATGTCCTCCAGTCCTCTTGCTCTCATTCCAGTTCTTATTTCCTGCATCCACGAGTTTCAAGGTCTTCCTCTCCTCCTTCTTCCAGGTTGACTCCATTCCAATGTTTTCCTGGGTAATCTTTCTTCTTGCATTCGTCGTACGTGTCCATACCAATTTAATTGCTTATGCCGTATATAATCTACTATTGAATAACCAATATTAATTTTTTTCTCTTTTGGCAGTATTTCTTATTTTGTCTAATTTTGTACATCTTGCTGCACTCCTCAAGAAATCCATTTCCATCGACATAAGTTTTTGTTCGAAGTTTTTGTTGAATTTCTAAACTTCAGCTCCATATGTGACAGTACTTCTCACTATTGAATTATATATTTGTAACTTATTTTTCCTGGTTATATGTCTGTTCCATAAGACTCAATTCATCATTGCTGTTATTGCTCTACCTTTATTTATTCTGTTCGTAATATCACTTTCTTGTTTATCCTCTTTATCTAATTTTACTCCCAGATACTCAAATTCTTCACATAATCTAATATACCCCTTTTTATCTTCTAATATCAAATCATCGGTTTCGGCTCCACATCCCATATAAAATGTTTTTTCTAAATTTATTTTCAACCCCCAGTTATCGTATTCGTCCAATAATTTTCTGATTATAAACTCCATGTCTTCATATTCTTGAGCAATTATTATCTGGTCATCCGCAAATAATAGTGTATATATTGTATCTGTTGATCCATCTCCAATTGGTACTCCCATGCCTGTGTGTGTGTGTATGTATATATATATATATATATATATATATATATATATATATATAATTAGACTTATGGTACTTCCTTTCGAAATAAGGAATCGTTTTTAAAAACCTGAACATTTTTTCGCCATTGCATAATGCTTGTTTAATTTTCAAATATGAAAACTATATCTTGGTTGTTTATAACTCTATCTGTACAATTCTAAGTTCCGAGCTTAAATTCTACTATAGAAATGTTCATATCCACTATTTTCTTGGAAAACTCCACTCCAAGCGCGACTGGCCTCGAAGGCCCTTGGCCTACCAGCCGGCTGCTGGTCTCACATCTACGTATGTTTATCACAGAGGTAGATGAACATCTAGTCAGTGTAGGGATGACATATGGTTAGCATGTCGGATCTCCCAGCCGTTATAGCTGATTTTTTCTCAACCTGAAGCCGTTGCTTATTGTAGCTACCCAAATTCCTCACGATGCTGGGTGGGCACCTGTCCCATACTGGCCGAAATTCCATGAGAAAATTTCTTTCCCCATGAAGTCTCGAATCAGAGCAAGACCCGTACTCTGCGCCAAGGTCTCTTGTCTTAACCACTCGGCTACGGAGTGGTACATACGGGCATATCTCAACTATTTTTTGTATTTGCTTGTAATAGTATTGTTTGGTTTACGTATTTATTAAGCTAGTCGTATATTTACAGAATATCATGAAGTATAAATAAAATGTTAATAAAATCCTAAGCAAAGTATCAGTATCGATTGTTTCCTACGTTACGTTGTCAGAAGTATTGCTACTATTATTTTTAAAACGGTATTATTAATACACAATAGTATATTACAATGCGTGGTTGGGAAGTGGTTTTTACAGAAGCAAGAAAATGATTAAAAACCGAGCAATAGCAAGATTCTAAAAACACTTCACAAACGTGCGTTGTACATTATTTTTTTTGCACGATGGTGTTTTCAAAATAATATATAATAGTAAAATATTTATTAGAAATATTTGGGTTCATTATAAAAAACTGACTAACTTTAGCAGTCTGGCCAATGTTTATACGGCAAATGCCGAAAATAATTTAGTTGAGACTACAGCAGGCCGTGACACCAATCAGTTATAAAAAGGCGGCAAAATTATTTCAAATGAAGTTCAGTTCATTTAAAATGCAGTCATTTGTTTCGTATAATGTATATCAATACTACATTTTGGATATGTTATTGTATATACATTGTGGGTAGTATACATAAAGAGCAGTGGTTTTATTTCCCGCACTAGGTAGGTAATGTTTAATATTACAGTGTAGTTATTTAGTTATTTATAAGTTGGCAACCCCGGAATTTATGAAATTGAACTTTCAATCATGGTCGCCATACCTGTAAGTACGGCAGAACACATTATCTTGCAAAAAAAACATACTGTGGTGAACAATTGGTGCGGAATGCGAAAATTAAAAAAAATACGTTTTTGCACGATAGTGCGTTTTGTCGTGCTTACAGCAATGGCGACCATGATTGAAAGTTCAACTTCCTACATTTCGGGCTTGCCAACCTAAATACGAGCTATGCTGTAATAAAATAACTATGCTGTAATATTACATATTACAAACACGCGTGTGGGAAGTAAAACTACTGCTCTCTATGTATACTACATACAATGTATGTACAAAAAATATCCAAAAGGTAGTGTTAATATACATTATACAAAATAAATCACTGCATTTTAAATGAACTGAACTTTATTTGAAACAATACAAAACAATAAATACATGAATGCCGTCATTTTAAAACTTATTGGTTTCACGGCCTCATGTTGTTTCGCTGTAAACGTTAGTCATTCGTTTGTAATAAACGCAAATATTCCCAATAAGGATGTTATTATTTTACTATTATTTATTATTTTTAAAACATCATCGTGCAAAATTAATGTACAACTCACGTTTGTGAAGTGTTTTACAGGATCTCGGAAATTAAAAACCTCGCTATCGGTCGGCTTTTAAACATTTTTCTCGACTCTGTAGAAACCACTCGCATCGTAATATTCTATTTTTAAGTAGGTAAGTATATTGTTTTTCATTCACTGTTAAATTATTGTATGTATTGAAAAATTACACTGGTGAACATGGTTTTTGTCTCATGAGTACCAATAGTTGTACTTAGTGCAGTTTTTTTGTCGTGTTTTCATATGTGTATTCGGAATTTCTCCATTTCCCACAGTTTTTTTTATTTAAATTCCAATTAATGGATTTAAATAATTATTTGTTAATAAACGTTTTTTCGTCCATTTGTCCATTGTAAAATAAAACGGGAAACACTTTCATCACGAGATTTCAGCTATGGAAAAGAGATATTAAGGCAAATGGAATCCTAATATGCTGGCCGATTATTGTTGGGCCATCAAGAGGGATGCTCCACAGGTGAAATATAGCAGAAAATCGTCATTTCTTACTTTCTAGGTGAGTCCGAATGTTCGAATATTGTGTAGTTACGAATGTAAAAAGTATTAAAGTGTTTGAAATTATAAATTCCTGTCTCTCGGAAAACTTGCTTGATAGAGAAAAACCGATATCATATTTGAATTCAGGAGAAAAGAATACTATCCGAATCACATATTTTTCTTTGTGAGACAAAAAAAAAAAAAGGTTTATTTTTTGTTGCTCAGTGTTACATGACTAGTGTAGATATCTATCTTCAGAGACGATATGTAGCAGAAATAAAGTAGCAACCCATTAATTGGATATGATTTTTTTTGTCGAATCACATCTCAGTTTCTATAGAAACAAGACAAACATATACCAGTTGCGACATAGTCCTTGTAATGATTTTCCAGAAGAATACAACAACCTGACTAAGATGGAGTCTCATTTCAACATGTCCTCTTCTTCGAATTAGACATAGAAAAAAAAAAACGTTTCGAAGAAGGACCAACACAGTATTTTTTAACAGCATCTCCTGCTAACACTGTACAGTTCTCGACAGGTCCATTAAATTTTATATAAATAGTAAGTTCTGATATTCTGAAGTATATGTGTACATTAATTAGTACGTACTCTGTTGGCTGCACTGGAACACGTCTTTGTTATTGCATATAATATTCGTTAAAATCAATATGGCTGGCACGTCTTCATGTAGTTACATATTATAGAAAAATATATTGAAATAATTGTTAGAAAAAATGTGAAAATTGTTGTAAATGGTGGGAAATAATTTGAAAAATGAAACCGTAAGAATAAAATATGGCAGGAGTTTATGAAGGAATTTAAAAAAGTCGGGTCACAGATTTTAAAGTTTAGCCGAAGGTTCTATTTGAGAGACATTGTTCCTCAAATTAACTAACTCACTGGCTCTGTCGAACCCGTAGGTTCGTGGCCGCGGACATAAATTCTCCATACATCCCAATCCAGAGCTAATGTTTTCTAATCATCCCCTGTATAATCTACTTATCTCAAATCATGGATAATGTTATTCTCCCACCTCATTATTGGTCCACAAACTGAGCGTTTCCCCTCTGGTTTTCCTACCAGAAGTTTGCATGCACCTCTTTCATCCCCCATACGTGCCACATGTCCTGCCCATCGCAGCCTATGAGATTTAACTGTTCTTATTATTTGAAGAGAAAAATTATACGCTCAGACCGGGACTTGAACCCGGGGCCCTTGGCTCTCTAGACCAAGTGCTCTACCAACTGAGCTACCTGAGCAAGTACCGATCTAAACGCAAATCTTTCTCTATATACATTGTAATTCCCAATGTAATTGTTCTTATTATATTTGGCTTCCTATACATATCATGGAGCTCACTATTATGCAGTTTTCTTCATTCTCCTGCCTGTTCATCTCTTTTTGGTCCAAAAATTTTCCTAAGAACTTTATTCTCAAATACTCGTAATCTTCTTTCCTCCCTTAAAGTAAGAGTCCATTACGCAGCCATATAACTGGGAGAATAACTGTTTTATATATTTTCAGTATTTAAATATCTTGGATATTATCTCTCTATCTGGAATGAAAAGGATATCCCTGAAAAAATAACTAGTTACAATAAAAGTTATGAAACCATTCCTTGTACAAAAAAAGCCAGATACGTTTATATAACACTTTGGCTAGACCAGTGTTGACCTATGGTACTGAAGCAAGGACACTAAAAAGACAACATGAAAGCAGAATAACGGCTTGTGAAATGAGATTCATGCGCAGAACAGCGGGTTACACCAGATGGGATCGGAAAAAGAACACCGATATCTTAAAAGAATTGAAGACTACGCCAATTTTGGAACATATGAAACAGTACCAACTAAATTGGAAACACCATCTTGAAAGAATGAGTTCAAATCGGATCCACAAAGCTGTTTATAATTATATACCAAGAGGACGAAGATCACTGGGCCGTCCAATGAAACGCTGGAGGGAAAATTTTCTATAGGATCGCAACAGGCCATTTTTTTGAAAGGACCTGGGAAGACAATAGTCCCTATAATTATCTTTGAAATGAATGGACACTAGAATGGAAAATCATACTAAAGATAAAGGTAAAGTTAAAAAAATAAATCATAGATAATTCTAAAAATACATTAAATATTATTAAATTCAAGCGGGAATTTATCTTTTGTTTTATACTTATTAGCCTCTTTACCATTATTGGTGGGGATTATGTATACCAACTCTTTTCTTTAAGAAAATGAAATAACATGAGAGTACTTGACAGTACGCTATAATTTTTTTGACCCGTTCATGAACTGCATTGAGATAGGCCTATACTGTTTTATTGCTTAAGTTGATATGAAGTCTGTGTTATAGAAGGGCGAAGAGTAATGAGACACTTATCTCTTCAAAGATCGAACACTAATGATATATAGTAAGTCATTGAGGTCAGTATGTTTGATATACTCCATTTTATTTATGAAGTCGACAACTTACATTACTCATTTAGGCCTACAGTGCAGAGTTCCCAACCTTAACATCATATCCATACGTCCTACATTAGTAAAATGGAATATTTACCAAGTAATGATCTATTAATGTTTAGGTCCAATATATTACTGAAATAAATGACATTAATTCTGCAATAAGGTATTTAATTATAAAATTTGTAGCTGGTAAGTCAGTCATCCTCAACTAAATGATTAAACTTCAATAAGTAGTTCCAATATGAAGGCCTTTCAAAGACAATGTTTCATCTTCTGCATTTTAACTGGTGCTAGCTACTTAATGAAGTTTAATATTTTAGTTGGGGACGACTGACTTACCAGGTACCAATTTTATATTTAATATCTTATTACATAACCTCAACGGTGCTTTAATGTGAATTTAAAAAGTTTTGATTAATACTGCAGTACGCCAAAAATAAAAAAAAATGTTTAAATATTTACTTTTTTATAATAGTATTATAAATTGGGCTCGAAAGTTCAGGACACATAAAAACCTTTAAAAACCTATAAAAAAGATCTAAAAACTTAAAGAAAGGAAAATGTCTATAAAAGACCTTTAAAACTTAAAATTATCCTAAAAAGACCTAAAAACTGAAGAAAAAGGAAAATACCTATAAAAGATCTTTAAAAACCTGAAAATATCCTAAAACACCTAAAACTGAAGAAAAAGGACGTAGAAAGGCAATTGAACATAATAAAATATGTTTAAAAAGTTCAAGATTGTAGTGAAATGCAACATACGTTTCGAAAAAAACAATTGATGACTGAAAATGCTTCTGCTTTCATACATTTTTTAAAAATTTAACATCGTTTGATAAAGGAATATGTGTTCATTAAAAGAAAGTTCTTGAAGAATTTAGAATGAAAGATTCTTTCCCATATACAATGAATTCAGCGAACCTCCAATGGATATCAGGCAGTCAGTAGGCTGGTATATTTTGTGAGGATACAATAGTTTCTCGCGGAACAAAAGAGTTTGCAATGAGGAAAGTCTTTGAAACTAAAACTAGAGTGTTTTTAAAAGAAGTTGGAGTTGAGACTAGACTCTTCTGGTTCTTGAATTATACAAATGGTGTAAATGTAGTCAAAATAAGGTAGAGATAAAAAAAACCGTTAATACCTAAAAAAAAGACTAAAAGAGGACAAATAAGCCAAAAAAATCGAAAAACGAAAATAAAGACAAATAAAACCCACCAATTTCTGGCCTACAATGACCGAACATGTATATAAACTTAAGTTGGGCCTTGTCTTCAGACATAAAATGAAAAAAAAAAATCCTCAACTTCCGAGCTCTAATCATAAATATACTGGGTGAATCATAAATATGGCTATACGTTTGATCGCGTTGTGTGAAGAAAATATTACCATTACAGGAAATATGAAATTACCGTTGGAAAGGCAATTATTCAAATTACAACAATGGAATAAAACAAAACAGTGTAGAACTTATTAGTCATTAGTCAAAATGGCGTTGAATATGCAACAGCAAACTACAATTGCTGCATGGGCAATAACGTATGTTAATGACCGTGAGGCCGCAAGACAGGCAAGACATGAGTTTAACGTAGCATTGCAGCCGTCGACTGTGGGGAAGTGGAGAAAACGACTGCTGGAAACGGGAAGAATGCAGAAAATCAAACCTCCTGGAAGGCCTCGCATTAGCACGGATGCAGAAACAATGAAGAGAATTGTGGAGGCGTTCGACGCTAGCCCAAAAAATCAACCCGCCAAGCTGCACGTGAGCAGTGATTTGTTTTGTTTAGTTCTATTGTTGTAATTTGAAGAATTCCCTTTGCAATGATAACATCATATTTACTTTAATAATAATATTTTAGTCACAAAATGCGATCAAATGTATAGCCATATTTCTGAATCACTCTGTAGAAATGTGGTTAGGAGTGAATTCTACCAAATAAATTTACCTCTCTATACAATAATTGAAGAGAAATTCGGGTAGTGAGGTCAGGAACTTATGCGAAAGATCTATGAGTCACCTATGGTCCCGCTCTATGCCTGAGTGGTTTAACCCTTAAATTGTCAATACGATATTTCCTCGTGCCAGTTATTTAAATGTTCCGGACCGCAAGGAAAATAAATTCATGTAAAACTGTAAGTTATTATTGTACATTATTGTGCAATTTGACATAAATTTAAATAATTTTTAATCGTTTGTTTTTCTATTGATCTAAAAACAATATCAAATAAATGAAATCAATGTATCCAAAAAAGATACATTTTTAATTTAAGGGTTAAGGCATCATTGCCTTGATGCAGAGGTACGGGACTTGCGCTGGTACGAGTTCCCCATGGGGATAGAAATTTACTCATGGTATTGATGCCAGTATGCACACCCAGCACCTTGAATAATTTTGGTAGTTGCTATACATAGCGACTCCAGATTGAGAAAATCAGCTATAACGGCTGGGGGACCCGTGGATCCGACTTACATGTCACAGCTATTCTGGCTTGTTGAAAGTTTATCTTTACTAGTAATGCATGTGGATGTGAGACCAGCAGCCGGATGCTAGGCCAAGGGTCTTTTAGGCCTATCGAGTCCAAAGAGACGTAAACAAACTTTTCCTTTATTTGTATATGATATATAGTATAGGCTGCAATATTACCAGTTCTTTCGTAAAGTAATTACTTAATATCACCTTTTGTAAATTTTATAAACACCAACCATGGGATCGAAAAATGCCTGGATGTACTGTTGTATCTTTATTAGTTGTACTTACTTACTCACTGGCATTATCGAACCCGTAGGTTCATGGCCGCGCGGACATAAGCTCTCCATACATCCTTATCCTGAGCCAATGCTTTCCAATCATTCCCTGTATAATCTATTTCCCTCAAATCATAGTTTTCTCCCACCTCATTCTTGGTCTACCAACAGGGCGTTTTCCTTCTGGCTTTCCTACAAGAAGTTTCCATGCACGTCTTTCATTCCCCATACGCACAACATGTCCAGCCCATCGCAGTCTACGAGACTTAACTGTTCTTATTATATCTGGCTTCCTATAAAGACCATGTAGTTCATTGTTATGAAGTCTTCTCCATTCACCCGTCTGTTCATCTTTCTTTGGTCCAAAAATTTTCCTAAGAACTTTATTCTCAAATACTTGTAATCTCCTTTCCTCCCTTAAAGTAAGAGTCCATGTTTCGCACCCATATAATATAACTGGTAGAATAATAGTTTTATATATTTTCAGTTTACGTTTTTTGAAAGGAGTTGGGACATCAAAAGTCTCTGCAATGCATAATAGCATGCAATTTCCAGAATTGAGCCTATGTTTATTTTCTTTGTGCATCTCATTCCTATTTGTGATTATTGTTCCTAGGTATTTGAATTCAGCCACTTCCTCAAAATTTCCCTCATTTGTCCTTAGCTGTCCATTTCCATTATATACTGAATTTCTACGTGTGACCATATATTTAGTTTTACTGATATTTACTTCCAGTCCTAATTTCTTAGTGTTACTCAATAGTGTGTGCGTGTTGGCCTTTAGTATCTCCTCGCTATCGGCCAGTAGTACTATATCATCAGCACAAACTAACAGCTTATTAATACCATTCAGTTGTAAGCCTTCCTCATTATCTAAAGATCTCCCGGAAAATTCGTCCTTAAATCTGTCTGTTTATATTAGTAATAAATTGTATGTGTTATTCTGCCGGTTATATGGATGTCAAACATGGACTCTTAATTTAAGGGAGGAAAGATGATTACAAGTATTTGAGAATAACGTTCTTAGAAAAATGTTTGGGTCAAAAAAGAGATAGGTGAATGAAGAAAACTACATAATAATGAGCTACATGATATGTATAGGAAGCCAGATATAATAAGAACACTTAATTCTCGTAGACGTAGACTGAAATGGACAGGACATGTGGCACGTATGGGGAATGAAAGAGTACATGGAAGCTTCTTGTAAGAAAACCAGAAAACGCCTTGTTGTTAGACCAAGAATGAGGTGGGAGAATAACATCCATGATCTGAGGGGAGTTGATTATTCAGAGGATGATTGGAAAACATTAGCTGAAGATTGGGATGTATGGAGAGCTTATATGAACCTATATATTCGATAGAGCCAGTGAGTTACTTTGTTTGTTAGTTAATAAATAGTAAGTGGGCCAACAAACCATGGATAAATCCAGAGTGCACAAAATGAGTGTTAACGTAACAAATGTGGTGTTCATAAAGATGGTGGTATGCGCACCACACTGTGGCAACCGTTCGGTGGTGTGACTGTTATCGCTGAGTTGTTATCAGCAACTAAGTTATGTCTACAGTTGTGTCGGAACATTTCTGCCCACGAGTTCAGTAAAATGCAATAACATTCCTCTTGGATTATTTCGCGTGTTCTAATTTCAATTGTTTTAAATAATAAATAAAACTTTATGGTCTCGAGTGCACAGCGGGCCTGAGTTAGGGTAATTTTCTGGGTCAGTTTTTTCTCACCAAATATTAGGTTTTTTCTCACCAAATATCAGGGGTTTTCACACCAAATATCAGGTTTTTTCTCACCAAATATCAGGTTTTTTCTCATCAAATATCAGTTTTTTTCTCGCCAAATATTTTTTCTTCTTATCAAATATTAGTTTTTCTTCTTATCAAATATAGTTTTTTTTTTTCCACCAAATAACAGGGGTTTTCTCACCATATATCAGGTTTTTCTCGTCAAATATTAGGTTTTCTCATTAAATATCAGGTTTTTTTTCACCAAATATCAGGTTTGAGCGATTATTTGGAAAATTAGCCACAACCTAAAGCTCCACGCCTTAGCTACAAAAGCTAATATAGACGGCGTTATGCATCAACCGGATATGCACCATTATGTAAGTTTTGAGAAAAATACGTTTAAAGTTAAAGTCAGTGTTCAGTATTTATTGTAGCGCCAAACCTACATTATTAAATATTGCAAGTTATTTTTCTTGATTAACAGTTATGCATCATCAATCTAAGAGCGGAAACATTCGGCGCTTAGCTGCATGTTACAACATTTAGATTACCATTTATGAAGATCTGGTGTCATAGCTGTTTGTAGCAAAACATAAGATCTCTTATAGGACTGATGGCGTTTACATTTTTCTTTAAAAATGTCTATATTTAAATATTTGACCAGCCTCATGGACTAGTGGTCAGCATTACTGACTACTGTCCCGGGTTCAATTCCCGGTCAGACCATAGGAGTTTTTCCTTAAAAGGGAATTATTCCTGTGGTTGCCCATGGTCTGGAATGTAGGTTAATAACTCTTCTGGTGCTTCATTATCATTTATCACCCATCGTATCATCGGGGTAACGTAACTCCGCCTTCCAGGTGCCCCAACCTAAGTAATGGATTACAATTCCGCCAATGCCAGGGGAGAAAGCCAGAAATGCCATAAAATACAACCTGGTGGCATTAAAAAATATATATATTTTTAAAGATTTAGCGCTAAAAATGTGCATACACTTCCTTCATGAGCCAGTCCAACAGATGACATCGAAATCTCTTCTTTTTTTTAATGGCACTCAGCCGGTTGATGCATAACACCGCCCATATAGCAATTGTGTGACCAGTCAAACTGAAAATACATTAAAAAAGCTACGTTTTCTCAAAATAGCGATATGAGCGTTCGTAGTGTTGGTCCCTCTGTGTGTCTTGCTAATGTCTAAAAATCACATATTTCACTTTTTAAGTCCGTAATATACGATAAGAGTCGTACGTCATCATGCATATTTCGAAGTACGTACAGTTGAGGAATGTTCGCCTTTAAAAAAAAGTAATAAATCCGACTGGTTTTGAACTCGCGACCTGGAATCCAAAGGCAAGTGTGGTAGCTTCTAGCTTTCACTGTTGGCAGATGCCGTCGTCCTCAACATGTTGAAATAATGCATGTAAAATATTAATTGGAGGCCTTTCGGAAGTTAATTTCCATCATCAGCAGGATGAGTAAGCGCTGCTGTAGTGTTGATGGTCTTGATGCGTCTCAGTAGGAACTGATTGGTTTTTAAGTATGTCATATAAGGGATTGTATGTTTGGGGTGTGTTCTCATTTAGTAGAAAGTTGTCGATTTGCTTCTTATATCTTCATTCCTTATCCGATCCAATCTTGTGCAGCCTTTTGTTCTTCTAAGGAAGTTCATTTCTGCTCTTTGTATTCTACTTTGCAATTTTTTGGTCATTACCCAAGTTTCGCTCCCATAAAGTAAGCAGGAACTGCCAATGTTTTATAAAACTTCAATCTAGTATCTTTTCTTGTTTTATTCTTTAATGTTTTATGTATAGTTCCGCATGTCATTTGAAATTTCGACAGTTTCATATGTATGTCTCTTTCAGTTGTGTTTATAGTAAAATTACAACCCAAATAATTAAAATTTGTTACTTGTTCCAAAGGTTTGTTGTCTATTACGATTTTGTTGTTTAATTTGTTATTGGTTTTATACGCTATGTTTATTTTTTCATCATCATCATCATCCGGTATCATGGCAGCTGTCCCGTCTTCCGGAAACCAAACGCCATTCCTCTCGGTCCATCCATTGGTCTACCTCCATTCCTCTGATATTCATAGCTGCTTGTGCCCCTTCTATTCAAGTTTTCTTCGGTCTTCCTCCTTTCCATTGGGATCCATTCCATAACAATTTTAGGCAATCTTTGCTCTGGCATTCTTTTGACATGGCCATACCTCTGTAATATTTTCTTTTCTATAATGTCTATGGTGTCCGGCTCCTCTTGTACACCCATAATTTCCCTTATTTCTTTATTTCGTATTCTATCCATTCTAGATTTTCCAGCTGAACTTTATTATTATTATTATTATTATTATTATTATTATTAATTTACTAGTGTACCCGGCAGACGTTGTCCTGCCCGAACGTTCAATTCTCATTTCATTTGCGATAAAAATGTTACTTTTTTACCATAAAATTCAGCAATTAGGACATTTTTGTCTTCATGAACATTAGAATTGTATCCTCCTTTGCAGATAAGTTAAGAACCGTCATATAAAAATTATATTAGAGTTAAAAAAAAAATAAAGATAAATTGATGAGAGTGAGTTAAAATAGTTTTTTTTTTTTTTTTCAGCTAGATATCATTTCTAATCCACTGTGCACCGGTCCCATACTGGCCGACATTCCATGAGAAAATTTCTTCCCCTGTAGAGACTCGAACCTGCGTAAGTCCCGTAGTTCTGCGCCAAGATTTCTTGCCTTAACCACTCGGCTACGGCGCGAGACTCTTGGTATCAATGAAAGAAAAAAATGGTTATTGTGAGTTATCCGTAAGAGATAAACATATGCTATCGCGGACTTTTTTGTAGAGCTTTTTGAGATATTCAATTCTGTGTACATTAATTTTGTGTATTTCTTATGTTTAGGCAGCGTGAGCCATTTAAGCGTCCAAAGAGTTACTTTTTTCACGTTTTCCACTACTAAGGGCGATTTTTAAGGGTGTAGGAGTTGAGTATCACAACTCTCTTATAGCCTATGTTCATCCCGGGAATCTCCTGAAGATTTTGCAAAAAACCCCATCACAATCGGATCAACGGTATGGCCGCGCATAAAGTACGAACAAACAAACAAACAAACATTAATTTTTATATATAAGATTTCAAAGTTCTAGCCAATTTTGTGGTTTAATTTCCTGTGTTTGTTAATATTATCCATGTTTTATTGTTAACGGATTCTCTTGAAGTTTAGTTATGTTAGGTATGCCATTTTTTCTTTTTTGTTTCCTTACCAGTTTATCATTTGTTTACTGAAACCGTTACTTTTTGCCATGTTTTAATATATTCCAATTCTTTGTTATAATTTATTTGTTTAGGAGTAACTTTAACAGTCTGCTAATTAAATTGTTAAATGTGCTGATTTTTTTTGCTGATATGGGTATCCAGTAGTGCATGCTCATCCTGCTGATGATGGAATTTAACTTCCGAAAGGCCTCCAGTTAATAATAGTTTACATACATAATTTTAATCATTCTAACAAAGTTGAGAACGACGGCTCCTGCCAACAGGTACATTTTACTTATGTTATGACTATTCACCTGAACGGAATTTTATATAAATTGTATTAGTATTGACCAAATCATTATGTGTGACCAGTCTTCTTCTTCTTCATCACGGTTTAGGCTTATTTACTAGCCCGTTCCGCCTCCAAATTGCTGCTGTTTCCATATTTTCTTTGGTCTTCCCAAACTACTTCTTCCTCCTGATAAATAGCCGTATGCTGCTTTTGGTATTCTATTCTCAGTCATCCTTGCCAAGTGTTCTTTCCAGTTTGTTCTGTATTTCACTATTGTTGTGTTTAATTCCTCTACTTTTAGTTGTCTTATTTCTGTGTTATGTTTTTTGTCTACTTTTTGTCAAAGTAGCGATATGAGCCTTCCTAGTGTTGGTCCCTCTGTGGACCGCAGTCTTACTAATGTCAAGAGTGACAGATTTCACTTTTTAAGTCCGTAATATACGATAAAAGTCGTACGTCTTTATGTATCTTTTGATGTACATAATGCTGCGAAATGTTCGTCCTCAACCCTTAAATTGACAACACACTTATTTCTCGTATCAGTTATTTCAGTGTGGAAGACCGCAGTGAAAACAAAATAGTGCGCAACTCTTATTAACTAAATTGTGAAATTCTAAAAAAATAGTAATCTCTTCTAGTTAGTTTTCATCTGTTTTTATTAAAATTATTAAATAAATGTGCTCTTTCCCAGCATCCAAGTTTCATTTTATTTATTTATTTATTTTTATTTATTTATTTACACCTCGTGTTCCTTTTTTCAGATGAAATTCTCCATCAAGCAAATAATGCAAACAAAATATCGGGATGATTAAACAATACTGTTTGGAAAAAGTAAAAATTTAAGAATAGATACAAAAGTAAGAATTTACAAATCTGTCATAAGACCAGTTCTAACATATGGTTGTGAATGCCGAACAGAAACTCAAAAAATAAAACAAACCAATGAAACAACCAAAATGAAAGTTTTAAGGAAAATCGTAGGAAAATCACTGAGGGAGAAAATTCGCAGCTCTGTTATTAGAGAAGAATGTGAAATTGAACCTATAAACCTCTGGATAAATGATGGAAGACTTAATTGGAACGATCACATAGATGGAATGAACAGTAGACTAGTGAAGAAGTACGTGACTGGATACCTCAGCAGAAAAGGCCTTTAGGAAGTCCACAACTACGATGGAAGGACGTCACCATACCCCGACCTGTAGTGAATGAACACGCAACAAGCTGCCAGCTTTCATGCTTAGAGGAAGAAGACAAAGAAGAAGAAGAAGAAGAAGAACATTAAATAAATGAAACCAATTGATGCATCGTATAGGATACATTTTGAATGTAAGGGTTAAAAAGAAGATAATAAAAATTGAATTCGACTGGTCTTGAACTCACGAACCTGAATCCAAAGGCAAGTATGGTAGCTTCTGGCTTCACTGTTCTCATAAAATGGCGAAGTTGAAGCCAAGAGACAAACAAAATAAAGCTCGGTAAAGGCGATTCTTTCCAATGTGTGTGTGGGGCAGTTTTCTTTCTGCAACTGTATCTGGAAATAGGAGAAAGTCCTAGAGGAGACAGGGTGAGATGAGGAAGAACAATATATTGTACGAGATGCACGTGGGAAGTGAGTTACCACCGGAAATGATCAAAACTAGAAATTGTTTAACTGCACCGGAAGTCTCCGTCCCTGCACGACCTTGAGTGAACAGAGGTTCAAGTGGTTGTCTCTCTTCGCCAGGTGTGGCACCAGATGTCTCGCTTGTGTCCATCACAATGGAAATGCAACATTCCAACAACTAGGACTTCAACTTAACTTCTCTCACAAATTTATATGGGCCTACTTCCTGTCATAATCCTTAGGAACATTCTCCCAAAATATTTTGACCTTTTTACAAGAAAGTCCATGGAATTCACTATGTCAAGAGAATTTCAGAATTTTCATAAGTAATGCCACGAGTGATTTCCAATTTATCTAGAACATTTGGAAATCAAGAGTGGCATTTGTTAGGACTATTTTACGAATAAAATTAAGCTGTTTACTCACAAATCATTATTTAACTGTGGTTATTTTAAAATATTTATATATTTAATGTAAACGGCAATATTTGAAAACAAATGAGAAACGATTGGTACGCTTCATTTGCTTCTTTTGTTTATCACTGCAACCAGATCATATTATTTATTGCCAAAGGATCGCAATGTTGTAAGAATGCACCCTAGTGGAGAACTTTATAACCAACATTATAGGTATTAATTAATTTCTGATGTCCTATGATCTAAATATGCCATTTATATTTTTCTGCAATGTCATTTCCTGCAAAATAATTCATTTAGGAAGTTGCAAACAGTATTTTTTTTGTCGTATAATCAATTGCTACATATCATCTCCCGCATGCGTTATCTGCTGACATTCATGCACTATATATACAATCTGGTAGCCGTATTCTTAGAGAGTCAGTCACTGCAAAATAATGCTATGGCCTATTCAGAATGTTAAAAAGGAGGAGCTTTCTTTAATATGATAAACTTCACTTGATAAATTCGAGGCTAAACACGACTTTGATTGTTTGTAAATAAAAAAATTATTGAAATGTGATTGGCCATTGACTCCCATTTGGGGCATGAGTTTAAATAGTCATGATAAACTTTATCTAACTATATCGCTCATAGATCCTGCAAACTCAGTGCCGCATTCTCGACAAACTGAATCTGTTTTAATCTCCTTATCCTTCCATTCGCGCACAGGCCTTTCACAAGGATTTCGCAAAATAATTTAGAAAACATTTCTACTATCTTATAACTAATAAATTGGTATTGTTGACTCAGTATTTAGCATACCAACACTGGCACGAACATATTACATACTACAGTAAAACTTGTTCAATCTGGAACGTGAATAATGCGGAAATATTTCCAATGTGAACAAATTTATTGGTCCCGGCGAAATTATATTAATTTTACGTGTATTTATTTTGCATAAAACGGAATCTGTCCAACGCGGAAACGGAAGGATATTTCTACACAATTAATAAAAAAATAGAAATTTATAAAGTGGGAAGGCAGAGAAATAAATTAGTTTTCACTTCATTGAATTCCCGTTAGGCCAAAAAAAAACAATAAGGAATTATTCCTGCTGCCGGCTGAATTACAGATTCTACCTGTACCTGAAATTTTAGTTCGCCGTCACTGCACATCCGTTATGCAAAATACAGATACCTGTCTGACAAATAACCATTGCACTGTAACATCTTAAATTAGTTTAAGTTCTTTCAGAGGTAACGTTCTGAATTTACTGAATAAAGATGGCTAAAACATATGTATCGTTGTCATTGAACAAAAAAGTGAAAGTGATTGAAGATAAATCTCCAAATTTCCTGACCGATGCTCCAAAGTCAAGCACTAGCTGTTGCTAAATCCCTATGGAATAACGATTTCAAGGCATCTTCAGTTGTCTGGACAGTTTTAAAAGACGACACAATGTAGTGTGGAAGGAGATTTGCTAGGAATCAAATGATGTGGAGGAAAGTGTAGTTAGTGAGCGGAAACCCAAACTGCATACTTTTATTTCAGGATACGCGCCTAAGATACATTTTTAACGCTGACGAAACAGGACTTTTTTTCGAGCGTTACCGTCGAAGTCGCTTATACATACTATAATTCACTTTTTTATAATGCGGGAATCTGTCTAATGTGGAAAACAAAATTGGTCCCATGCGATTCCGCTTTGAACAAGTTTTACTGTATATTATAATAATTACTGTCATTGTACATTTATACTGAACGTGGCTGGCAACCACGTGACATTCCAAAACGTGATGAAGAAACTAAAGTAGAACACTTAACATTAAAACAAAACACGCTTTTATCAATTTGAGTATGAAGTGATAACTTGTTTGCTGTCTTTTCTTTATACTGCAATGGGACTCCTAGAATTCATTTATTCATTTATGGATAAATTAGTTGTAGAAGTTGCATTGCACGAAAAAAATAATAAATAAAAGCTGTCGGATAAAAATTATCAGTCCATTTATCAGGAAAACAATTTTGTAGCGCCATTTCAATATATGTATAAAAATTAGATCTATTACTTTATCTGAAATAAAATAAGTTGTTTGATGTAATGTATTTAATAATACGTTTTTACCATTCTTGTAAGATTGGATTATAAATAAAATAAGTTAAAATATACCTTCTTAGGTAAAATCCGTCGTCCTGAACCTACAAAATATGTAATCTTTATGCCTGTAGGCCTTTCACAACATCCGTTCCATCCTCAGCAGGTCACTCTTCGCTACAACATCTAGATGATGGTTGATGCTGCTGGTCCTAATGTGGCGTTGTCATTAAGACCAGCAGCATCAACCATCATACTAGATGTTGTAGCTAAGAGTGAACTGCTGAGGATGGAACGGTTGTTCTGAAAGGCCTACAGGCATAAAGATTACACATTTTGTAGGTTGAGGACGACGAATTTTACCTAAGAAGGTATATTTTAACTTATTTTATTTTATGACTCTCCGCCTCAACGGTTTTAACAATGAATTTTATTAGTAGGCCTATAGATTATAAATATTTACCACCTTAAATTTTAAGTACTAAATATTCACATAATGCGACCCTTAATACGTTTTAGCCGTCGTTCTTCGTATACATTTTATATTTGATAAGGTGACCAGCCTCATGGGCTAGTGGTCAGCATTTCTGACTACAGTTCATGAGGTCCCGGGTTCGATTCCCGGTCAAACCAGGGGAATTGTTCCTTAAAGGGAATTATTTATGTGGTTGCCCATGGTGTAGAATTTAGGTTAACTTTAGTTAAGAACGCTCCTGGAGCTTCATTATCATTTATCACCCATCATATCATCGGAGCAACGTAACTCCGCCTTCCAGGTGCCCCAATCTAAGAAATGGATTACAATTCCGCCAGTGCCAAGGGAGAAAGCGAGAAATGTCATAAAAGACAACCTGGTTGCATTAGACAAAATAATAATAATATTACTCGAAAAGACAAAAGTTACAACGCTGATAAGATAAATATATCCACGTGGCATTGACATGGAAAAGTCATTTTATACGTTAATTATAATGCGAAGACATTATTGGCAGAGAACTGTTTTTAGTTTTTGGTGATTGGAGCGGCGTCTTAGAAGTCTCTAACAATTCCCCGGCTCTACCTGGTATTATCGCCTCACTATGATGCTTAACAATCGGCTCGCTTTGTTTCCCCGCAGCTGTTATTTATGTTATTAGAATACAAAGATCCCGAGTACCGCGAGTAAAACGTTGTTACCACATTGCTATTCTTCCCTAAGTTTCAATTAAAACTCGGAACGTGGAGCAGTCGCTCCAGTTATAAAATTGTATACCGTAATTAATTGTTATAATTATCAGTGATTTATTGTGATATGTAGCTCGAATAATAATACAATATCTATATATTATATTTGTTTAATATATAAGTGATTTCAACTTGTTCTTGCCATGGGAAAATGTTTCAGACCCGAACGGTTAATAATAATTATAATAATAATAATATGTAAATTTCAGCATGATGTTGTATGAATATTAAATGTATGTAGACCTACAAGCTATATAATGTTGGAATTAGATTATTTAATAAATAATAACATATATAATTTTAATTTTAATTGTAAGTTCAACAATACCAAATAATAAAACAAAAATTAAATAATAACTAATAATAATCAATGTCTTCTGTCCTTGTGTAATAAACGCCCATAGCGCTATGAGAAACGTGACAACACCGCATGTCAAGTATTGCCGCGCGGCACCCGCTTTTATATAAACGGTTAACCATCAGAGTGAGGCGATAATAGTAACAATGTATTTTTTTAAACCAGGGGGAAACAATTGCCTTTGATGCCGCCTGAAAAATAAAATATCGAGTCCACCATAGTTAATATTAATTCCTTTTATATTCTCGTGTAACAGTGAACTACATGGTCTTTATAGGAAACCAGATATAATAAGAACAATTAAGTTTCATAGACTGCGATGGGCAGCACATGTGGCATGAATAGGGAATGAAATGTGTGCATGGAAGCTTCTTGTAGGAAACCCAGAAGGAAAACGTCCAATTGGTAGACCAAGAATGAGGTGGGAGAATAACATTAACCATGATTTATGGTAAGTAGATTATACAGGGAATTATTAGAAAACATTAGCTCAGGTTAGGGATGTATGAAGAGCTTATGTCCCAAATCACCCCACGAAGGAAGACGTATTGGATGTGCATCCACTGTCTATCCATCTCTTGGCTCGTCTTCGTCTTGCTCTTCTCCTGTCCATTGGTCTATCTTCTTCAGCTCTTTTTTTGCAAATCTGTTCTCTTCCATTCCTTCTATATGATCTTTCCAATATTTTTCGACTGTCTATAATAAATTTCGTTGTGTCTTGAATTTGATATTTGTCTCTAATTTCTGCATTGTGTATCTTATCAAATAATGTTTTCCCCTGAATAATTCTTAAGATCTTCATATCACATGCGCTTATTATTTGTTTAGTTTTTGTTGTATCAGCCTTAGTTTTATGACCCACATATGATAACTAGTCCAACTATCGTTTTGTATATGCGGATTTTGTTTTCTATTAACATAATTATGTTTATTGCGCCAAATTAAATGTTTTATATATCCTCATATTTGTGCTGATGTAAATTTTATGTGTGTTAAAAAATTGAACTTATAAATTTTGTCATTGTTCAACAGGAAATACTTATAGATAGTGATCAATTGATAAGCATTATCTTGAGATTGTAAAATATAAGCTTACTCATTATTTTTGACAACCTTTGTCATTCATATTGAAGACCCACGTTCAGGATGTATAACCCACTTGAGACTGTCTGCCACTCCGGATATTGGGATCGTGATTAGATAAGCACATCCTGTGTTTTATGTGCCTAATCATAATCACAAACTAATCAATCAGATGATATTCTACACATGGCAAAAATGAAACTGGTCGCTGTCTTCAAATCGGAGGTTCGTTCGAGTGTTTTCGCTACTAATCGCAGAAGCCAATGTTACACGTTGTTGAATCTCGGCCTGAAGTATCCTGATAATCTGTAAGAGTGCTGCAGGTTAGTGGTATAGTCGGCTCAATAATTTAGTTCACAGGCGGCATCAAAGGCAATTGTTTCTCTCTGGTTTAAAAAATGCATTGTTACTGCCATGTACAGCGGGGAGTTTTCGTTAGAGGCTTCTAAGTACTCCCTCCAATCACCAAAAACTGAAAACAGTTGTCTGCCAATAATGTCTTGGCATTTTTAAATGGCGTTTCCATATCTACTCCACGTGGATATAATTATCTTAACAGCGTTGCAACTTTTGTCTTTTGCAGTATCTTTAGGTGGTAAAAATGTATTCTAGTGAATAAAACGTGACAACGCCACTTGATATGTTAAATACTTATGCGTGCAAAATAGACCTACCTAACCACAATGCAAAGCGCCTGTAAACTAAATGACTGAGCCGACCATAACGTTGTGGACTGGTATTCATGAGGATGTGCCTTCATTGCTGTTTCAACATAAACTTAATGAATTTATTGTGCCATGACCTTATCATTATTTATTTTTACATTATGGCTTTAAATAGAAATAAATGTTTTTATTCCTAGCAAAACTATATTTCGTGACATACACCAAGAACAGTACTGGCGTCTTGTTTGGAAAATTCAAACAATTAGACATCGAAAAAAGAATAATAGAGACAAATAAAATTATTGGCATATTAAATTATATTTTATGGAATAAGCATATAATCAAGAGGACTGAATTATTAATGTATAACACAATTGTGAAGAGTGTTTTATTATATGGTATGGAAACGTGGACTTGAAGCAAAAACACAGAAATTATTAGTCACAGAAATTGACTTTTTAAGAAGATCGGCAAGACTATCAAAATTAGATAAAATAAAAAAAATATTACAATAAGAGAAATAATGAATGTAGAAAGGGACATTGTACAAGAGATTGAAAAAAATCCAACTAAGATGGTATGGAGGAAAAAGAAGGGGCACAGAAACAAACAAAGAAGTATTGAAATGGATATCTCCTGAAAAAGGGAAACGTGGTAGACTAAAGCCAACGTGGATAAAGATAATTCAAGACACCAATGAAGAAGAGAAATATGACAGACACAGGCACGCAAGACCGGGAAGTGTGGAAGAAAAAAGTTGTATATTTTGGTTAATGATACTTGTGTAAATAACAAAAACAATCCTGAAATAAAAAATGTAAAACAAAAATCTAATATTTGGTCTATCAAGCTCCCCACTCGATGATATATTGGAATCGAGTAGACATGAAGTCGAGTAATATTTTCAAATAACGACTTTTGTCAGCCATGACATCGCATTCATATATATTAATAATACTGGGCATGCCTTTCTTCAGAAGATATGTAAAGTTGTGGTGGGTTCCGAGCAGGGGTTGTAGCAAACTTGTTATAGAAATTTGGACACACCCGATTCGCTTTGGTAAATAAAATTAATCATAAAAATAATGTTTATATTTAAAATTGGTCAAAGAGGCAATTCTCTATAATTAAAATTTACTGACGAAGAAATTATTCTTCGTATAATTAAAATAAATCACAGAGATAATTCCTAACACAATTACAATCACAGAAACAGAATTAAAATTGATTATGAAATAATCCATCGTATAATAATTATAATTAATTATTAAAATTGGTAAGACATAATTCATCATAATTAAGATTGGTGAGAGATAATGTAACATTAATAATAAAATTGGGCAGAAATGATTTGACATAATTAAAATTGTGCAGAAGTAATCTGACATATAATTAAAATTGGGCAGAAATAATTTGACATAATTAAAAATGGGCACAAATAATTTGACATACAATTAAAATTGAGCACAAATAATTTGACATATAATTAAAATTGAGCACAAATAGTTTGACATGTAATTACAATTGGACAGAAATAATTTAACACATAATTAAAATTGAGCTGGAATAATCTGACATATAATTAAAAATGGGCAGAAATAATCTCACATATAATTAAAATTGGTAAAAAAGTAATTAGTAATATGATTAAAATTTGTCATAGATAGTTTATTATGTAGACCTAATTAACATTGGTCACAGAGAAATAATTTGCCAAGAAACAAAATAAAAATGGAAACTTGAAAAGGCTCTAACTCACAAGCGCGTTACCACCATTCCACGAGAGTTACACGCTGTTTGATTCCTTCTTAAACACCATAGTTTGAACTCTGTGCATGCACCGTGTAACAGTGCCCTAGTTCAAAGTGGAACTTCAAATATATTAACATCAGCTGTTCATTTATTCAAGAAACAAATTGTACAGTTGTGGCACGTGTGGGCGTCTTATCAGTCTGTCACTCATTCCTAGATTTTAAAGATAACAAAATGTAGTCATTTTACATAATCACAATGTAATATAAGTGTTCACACATACGCCTTCAAACAGCGCAGTACGCTTATTCAATAAGGTAAAGTTATTATCTTCATATAATTCTTCTGTACGTGTGTGTCACTGCACTAACTACTCCTGAACGACTGGACTGATTTTGATGAAATTTTTTTGTGTGTGTTTGAGTTGGTCACTGGTTGGTTTAGATTTATATTTCGACTCCCTAAAACCATTAGTGTAGGAGTTCACCTGAAGTGAAAATTTAGTAATCGCTCTAGCGGTTACAGTTTTGGATATTTCACAACGAAACTCTGTATATCATATTAAAATAAACCGAGATAGATAATATAAAAAAATAGGGGAATCCGGCAATTAGAAGTGGCGGTTTACTTGAAATTCGAAATTAAAAACTGCCTAAACAACTGGAACGATTTTTTTTAGTGGGTCCCTGGATGGTTTAGATTCATTATTGGACCCTGTAAAACCATTAGGTGTAGTAGTTCACCTGAAGTGAAAATTTAGTAATCGCTCTAGCGGTTACAGTTTTGGATATTTCACAACGAAACTCTGTATATCATATTAAAATAAACCGAGATAGATAATATAAAAAAATTAGGGGAATCCGGCAATTAGAAGTGGCGGTTTACTTGAAATTCGAAATTAAAAACTGCGTAAACAACTGGAACGATTTTTTTTAGTCGGTCCCTGGATGGTTTAGATTCATTATTGGACCCTCTAAAACCATTAGGTGTAGGAGTTCACCTGAAGTGAAAATTTTAAAACTGTTCTATCAGTCACAATTTTCGATTTTTCACAACGAGAGTCAGTAAATCATATTAAAACAAATCGAGATATTGTCAAAAAATGAGCGTAATCGGACAATTAGAAGTGGAGGTTTACCTAAAATCCGAAATTAAAAACTTACTAGCAACCGCCATGTTATGTTCGTCTCAGCGTACACCATACAATTTAATTAAACTCTAATATTTAATTGATTTAGGTGTAGCAACGCACGCCGAGTATTAGCTATTGCTACTTATTTTATTATATTTTGAGATTATTAAATATTTTTTTATCATACCGCGTGTACGATAATTGGGTGTATATAGTCGGCTCAGTCATTTACTTTGTGGTTAGGTAGGTCTATTTTGCACGCATAAGTATTTAGCATATCAAGCGGCGTTGTCACGTTTTATTAATTAGAATTTTTTTCCCTTTTTTGCAAATGCCCCAGGTTGTCTTTCGACATTCCTAGTGTTCTCTCCTGGCATAGCGTACTTGTAACCCACTTCTAAGGTTGGGCGCCTGGAAGGCGGGTTTACGTTGTCTCGATTATATGATGGGTGATGATAATAGTGGTGCGCCAGTAGAGTCCCTAATCCTAAGCTTAATCTAAGATGATTATGAATGATGATGATTGCGATGGCCATATGATTTTGGGGACCGTTTGGGCCTTAGTTTTCCTGACATTTGTCATACAGGTGAGGAAAAACCCCGATAAAAACCTCACCCAGAAAAACTGTACCGATCGGGGATCGAACCCGGGCCCGCTGCATCACAAGGCAGCACGTTACCTCCAGACCACAGCGGTGGCCTTTTTCTACCAATTAAAGATACTGCAAAAGACAAAAATTGCAACGCTGCTTAAGATAATTATATTCACGTGGAGTAGACATGGAAACGTCATTTAAAAATGCGAAGACATTATTGGCAGATAAATGTTTTCAGTTTATGGTGATTGGAACGGCGTCTTGGAAGCCTCTAACCACTCCTCGGCTCTACCTGACAGTAACGATGTATTATTTTAAATAAGAGGAAAACAGTTGCGTTTTGATGCCGCCTGTAAACTGAATTACTGAGCCAACTATACCAATAGGCCCAATATATATATATATATATATATATATATATATAATTTAGCGACGCTTGAGCGTGTGGTCATATCACTTGTAGGGTGTATGTTAGATAGGCTGTGTATATCGTCATCTGGTTGTCTTTGTATAAATGTAATATTATTAAATTATAAACGTATTTGTAATCATATAATGAATTGTGTTAATGAAATTCTAATCCAGCATTTACCTTGACCATTGAGAAAAATCATGTTGGCTGGCAGTAGGCGCCTGGTAGAATTCGCTTGAAAATTTCTATGCCTAGTCAAGATTTGAAACAAACTCTATTTTCTATGGAACTACACCACCTAGGGCAATAAAAAAATTACAGCCAATTAAGGCAGGTTTTCTGATGGTGCTACTGTCATTGATTTTTATCTAGCTTTAATTGCTTTCATTTTACTAGGGTTTTCAAATCATATAATTTACAAATATATATATATAGTAATTCTGCCCGAAGGCAGGTCCTTCACTGCAATCATAGCATTTGCATGCTATGCTTGCAGCTTTACCAGGGAATTGTAGGTGCGGTAGCTTCCCGTTGCTTTCCACACCGGTGAAGGATGATGATGATGATGATGATGGCCATATGATTTCGGTGACCGTTTGGGCCTTAGTGTTTTCCTGACATTTGTCTTACAGGTGAGGAAAAACCCCGATAAAAACCTCACCCAGAAAAACTGCCCTGACCGGGGATAATTTTTTTTTTCTTGAGAATAGTCTATTTTAACAACAAAAATTGTCAAGCTTCTATGTTACATAGTTTTTGAGGAATGTACACCTGAAACTTAAAAAATCAATTTTTATAATAAATAATTATAAATATATATTCGTTATTACTTTTAGATACCCCGTGCTGATTACCCGGCGTTGCCCGGGAATCTACGTATCCCGATGTACTCGGCATAAATGAGCTGAAAAACAAAATTCGTTATTTTGAGTTATCCATAAAAGAATATCGGCCGTACGCTGCTACGCTTGCCCGAGAATCTCCTTATCCCGATCTTCTTGGCATCAATGAAAGACAAAAATGGTTATTGTGAGTTATCCGTAAAAGATAAACATATGCTGTCGCGGACTTTTTTGTAGAACTTTTTGAGATATTTAATTCTGTACACATTGATTTTGTGTATATGTTATGGTTTAGGCAGCGTAAGCCATTTAATCGTCAAAAAAGGAATTTTCTTCACTACAAAGGTTGAATTTTAAGCGTGTACGAGCTGAGTATCACTCTCTTATAGCCTATGTTCATCCCGGGAATCTCCTGAACATTTTGCAAAAAACCCCATCTCAATTGGAAGAACGGTATTGGCACGCTTGAAATACGAACAAACAAACATTAATTTTTATATATTAGACTAGCTAATGCCCGGCGTACGCTGCTACGCCTAAATAAATGAAAATTAATATGCTTTTATGTTTAGTTGATTAAGTAAAAGGAAAAATAATTATAAATTTATATTTTTAGATGCCCCGTGCTGATTACCCGGCGTTACCCGGGAATATACTTATCCCGATCTTCTTGACATAGATGAGCTGAAATATGAAAATTGATGTGTTTTATGTTTAGTTAAATAAGTAGAAGGAAAAATTTATATCGTGATTATTTTTAGATACCCCGTGCTATTTACCCGACGTTGTCCGGGTATCTACTCATTCCTATCTTCTTGGCATAAATGAGCTTTAAGACAAAAACTATTGTACTTCTTATGATTAGTTGAATAAGTAAAGTGAAAAATAATTATAAATGTATATCGTAATTAGTTTAAGATTCCCCGTGCTGATTACTCGGTGTTTGTTGTCCGGGAATCATACTTATCTCGATCTTCTTGGCATAAATGAGCTAAAAAATCCGTTATTGTGAGTTATCCGTAAAAGAATACCCACCATTTGCTGTTATGCTTGCACAGGAATCTACGTACTTGTCTCGATCTTCTTGGCATCAATGAAATACAAAAATAGTTATTGTGAGTTATCCGTAAAAGATAAACATATGCTGTCGCGGACTTTTTGTAGAGCTTTTTGAGATATTCAATTCTGTATACATTGATTTTGTGTATTTGTTATGGTTTAGGCAGCGTAAGCCATTTAAGCGTCCAAAGAGCCATTTTTTCACGTTTTCCACTGCAAAGGGCGAATTTTAAGGGCGTAGGAGTTGCGTATCACAACTTTCTTATAGCCTACGTTCATTCCGGGAATCTCCTGAACATTTTGAAAAAAGCCCCATCACACCGGATCAACGGTATGGCCGCGCATAAAGTACGAACAAACAAACAAACATTCGTTTTATATATTAGATACGTCCCACTCGGGACATATGTTTTCCCCTATCGGGAAGTTTCTTAACCAGACAAATTCAGCTACGCTTATTTACCCACAGATATCAGCGAGGGGATGTGATTAATACATCGCCTCGAGGCGGCATCTAGTAGGAACTAAGGTATTTTTTGGATGGTAGAAGTTCTGTTAAATTTTGCTCAAATGCCTTTTTATTCAGTGTTGAGGTTCTTTTATGACCCCGAAATACTTAAAGATTAAAGTCACTCCCGTTTGAAAGGGTGTGGAGATCTCATAAGAATGGAAGAAGATCCTTAATTGGAAAGCTAATGGAAGAATTGGAAGAGGCAGACCTAGAGAACGTTGGATAGATGGAGTGAGGAGGAGTATGGAAGGTAGAGATTTGAGGAAAGAAGGTGCTTTAAACAGGAATCTCTCGCGACAAATCACTTTGGGTTGAAAGAGAAAACACTGTAGGTGTTGTGGAATATACCCAATAATAAAATAATATCATTTATAAACTACTATTCTATCTAAAGTCCCTCCAACAACTCTAATAGAAATTCAAATAAATTAATTTTACATCCATTTCTCATTAATAAAATTATACACTGAAAGTAAACCTACCAATTGGCATCTGATGGTAACCATTTCATTCTTTGGAATTTTAAGTGCTATGGATTTATTGATTTATTTTTGTGTATTTCAGATAATCATAAGTGAAGTATACATTACATAGTTCAATTAGATAATTTATTTACACAGACAAAAAAAAAAGTGCCGCAATCTCTGCGTGTAACATTAATGGTAAAAGAGATTGTTTATAATTCACGTGTGGCGATATTAACTCATCAAAATTTAAGTACACCATTTTGTAATGATGAAACTTAATAATTCTAGGATAAGATAACATTTTATTTTACTTTATATGCAGTAGTAGTAGTGGAACAACTTGACATATTTCGAGAGAGAATAAAAAGACAATACATAAGGTTCACTGCAGAACTGAAGTTCTTACGTAAATAGCAGGTGTGGCAATTTTGGATAGGAAAAGAAATTCAAATATCAGAAAAGACTTGAATATTTTAAATTTAACAAATATAATTGACAATATGAAAAACAACTGGTATGAACATGTTAAAAGAATGACTACAGATAGAATCCCTCAGCTGTTATTGAAGTACAAACCAATAGGACATACAAGTATTGGACGCCCATTTACTAGATGGGAAGATTAATTAAATCCCACTTGATGTGAAAACAGGTCGAAAGGCCTAATTTCATGAAGTACAAGAAGAAGAACTTAAGTTAATTTGCTTTTTCAAAGCGCTCTGCCCTGTTTGGCCATTCATGGTTATTTGTCACACACACACACACACACACACACACACACACATAATTATATTCTATGGTGGAAATATCCTGATGATTATTTAGCTAATTTCTCACAGTTCCCGTTAATTCACAAGGAAGCGTATAGTATTTCACACCTTTAAACAAAAGAATGAGGAAACTACAGTTCTGAGAAAATGTCTGAAGAAAAATGCCAACATATTGATCTCGTACTCCTTTCACTTCATTCGTAATTGTCTAGTTTCCCTCCCTTTTCCAGTCTCTCCCTTCCTCGCTCGAAAAACCTTGGCCGTATTCCTATTTAGCCTTGAGTATTATCAGTCCCTAACATTAATGAGTTACTTAACACCTACATTATTTTAACGTTATTTGTTTCAGATTTATGATGAGAGAATTTGTAAATTTTTATTAATAACATTCGCCTTACATTCATTCTTTGAGTATGGTTAGAATCGATGTTTCTAGTATGGTTAGTCTATTGCTCTTTCATTCAGTCAGTCAATGATGGCTGCCACTAAACCTCCCATTCATAAAAACGTACTAGTTTTCCTTGCAGCGCGGTAGATGGCTCTGTGCAGCTTGAAGGTTTCTTTAACGCGGCTATCGTAGCTTCAGTCTGGCGAGAGCAGTCGTAATATAAACTTATTGGGTGTTAATAAACGCTTTGTGTAGTGTGAATTATTTTTCGCAGTGGTTGATGTCTGAATCAAGTGATACTACGATATGATGTGGTGTTCAGTGAATGGTGTAGTTTGTGCGTGAAATGTTTGGAGAGATGTGCTTTTACGGAGACTATAGGCTACAAGCCACTCCATCTTCAAACCGGTTAACATTGCTGTATGGAAGTAAGTGTTACTTTTATCTGCGTAACCATTTTATAGCTATAAAAATGAACTTACCATATTTTTTGCCACGTATCAAAAGAAAAAAGAAAACTGTTATTGCGTATGGAAGCGTAACTAACTTTGCGTTTTCTGTGAATGAATAGCGGAAGACTGCTCGGCTGAAGCAGAACACTGCTCAAGGAAGGAAACGTCTTTCAGTTCAAATTTATATGAACGCGACAAAATTACAAAACGATTTTCCGTTACAAATAATGTATGATTTTAGTTTCGGAAGATAACAGCCTATTGTAATTATTTTTGCGAATTTTAGGGATGAGCACTTATAATTTAGAAAATATGATCCATATTCGTAGAAAATACATTTTTTTTTTGTAATTTGGTAAGATAGTTTATATTGTTTAGTGAGCGTAAATTATGTAAAAGTACGAAGTTTCCATACAATATTCAAAATGGTATAGTTTATTAATGGTTAGGAGGACATTTTTGTGGAAATTGTATAAAATGAATTAAACCATGTCATATAGAATCACAAAGAAAATTCGAGAAATCAAGATCTTATGAAAAAATAGAATGCTGTCTCTATCTACCAGAATGTGACGAACTTTTTTTATAGATGATTATTTTTACATTTAATCTTAGAGATTTTCCCTTTGATTCTTTAATAATGTCGTTTACTTTGTTAATATTTAAAATCTAACAATAGATGCAGTTTACATGCTATTCCTACTTAGATGCATCTTTATTTTTTGAGTTTCTAATTATTTGTACCAATTTACTTTAAATGGTACGAAATCGATATTGTATTAGAAACTTATTTTTCTCATTTGTAATGCAATTAATAGCATTGTTCTAGTATGCACGTAAAATTGAAGAAAACATTCCATCTTTTCATTACATATTGTTTTATTGTAAAAAATAAAGTTCACATTTTCTTGTTTAAAAAAGTAGTGATCGTTAATACACTGTACTAAAAAGGTTTTTTCCTTTAAAATTCTGCTTTTTGTTCTGGAATTCGCCACTAAACTCTGTACTATTTTCAAAATTAAGTTAAATTGGGTGATGTTACAAATAAAATTTGTTTTGATCAATTGGACGCATTACAATTAAATCGTGTTTAATTCGTTTTCCATAAATTAACGCAAACAAAATAGTAATAAATTAGCAAAACATGTTGTAATGTTATAATTTCAGGGGCGTCATCTGGATTCAAATTTAACATAGAATACAGTGCGTTGTAATGCTTATAATAAAATTTACTGCTGACGAAAATGACTTACGAACTTTCACCCGTTATTCTGAAATACGTATTTAAAATTGTGCACTCGTTGTAAAATCTTACAAGTTTTATTTCACAATTCAATATGTCGCATTGTTGTTTTATAAATATAATAGTAATAATAATACTTTATTCTAGCTGGTAGAGTTAAGGCCATAAGTCCTCTTCCACGCAACCAGCGAATAGTAAAATTATACAAAATTGAAATTCATTACAATTTAAAAATATTATTAAAATATGCACTAAACAAAAGACAATGCTGATATGATCTAATACTAGCTAATAATAACAAAAACATGGAATATAATAAAATAAAAATAATATGAAATGAAATAAAAAATAAGTAAAGCTTCCTAGATGATTAATTACAAAATGCTGAATATAGTTGTAAATGTAAAATCTGAAAGCAAACCATATTTTCGATTAATGATTTTAATTTAAATTGCTAGTACTAGTATTGTATGAACATATGTGTGGAAATACAGTGGATTTATTCTAGTAGAATTGTCTTTTAAAATATTCAAGACCTACCAATACTTCGGCTAAGACTCGAAAATAAAAAAAATAAAAAATGGAAATTAACTTACTAAATATATTTGTAACATTTCCATAGTCATTAGTTTTAAAAGTTATTTCAACCCGCAGTAGCAGTTGAAGAAGAAGCTATGATATTACAGTTACCTTCTCGGGGCTAGATGTTACCGGACGTTGTTCGGATTAACGGAAATCTGGATAATCCAGAAAATCAAGTAGACGCTTTAATGAAACTTAATAAGTAATTTTAACAAACAGCAGTACAACGATTTCTACTCCCCCGTAAAATTATATTTTGTCAATATGCTTACATTACTTCCGTTTGACATTCGTCTCCATTATTTAAAAACATCGAATTTCAAAGACTATTTAACTCATGCCCCAAATGGGAGTCAATGACCAATCACGTTTCAATGATTTCTGTTTTACAACCAATCAGAGTCGTGTTTCACGAAATATTTATCAGTGTTAGGATTATCATATATTAAACAAAGCTCCTCCTTTTTAATATTCTGAACAGGTCTGACCGTTATTTTGCAGTGACTGAGCCTATAACAAATACGGCTACCAGATTGTATATAATAGTGCTTACATGTCAACATTTGTAGCAATTGATTATAGCACCAAAAAAAGAAACCACTGTTTGCACTTTCTTAAATGTATTTTTTCCCAGGTAATAATCGAGAAAAATATAATTGTCATATTTACATCATACGACATCAGAAATGAATTAATATACAGATTGATGTGTTTCATTTTTTCTCCACTAGAGAGCATTCTTACAATATTGCGTTCCTTTGGCAATAAATAGTATGATCTGGTTGCAGTGATAAACAAAAGAAGCAGTAGAAGCGTACCTATCGTTTCTCATTTGTTTTCAAACATCGCCGTTTACATTAAATATATAAATATTTTAAAATAACTATAGTTAAATAATGATTTGTCAGTAAACAGCTTAATTTTATTCGTTAAATAGTCCTAACAAATGCCACTCTTGATTTCCAAATTCTCTAGATAAATTCATTCCTCACTTCGTGAGTCGTGAATTTATCGATAATTTGGAAATCACTCGTGGCATTACTTATGAAAAACTCTTTTCGCCAGGAATGTTTATTGCACTTCGTTTTTTTGAAGATATTTGAAATTACAAAAACAGTACAAATACGATCCGGATTAAAGATGACCGAATAAAGAGGTTCTTCTGTATGTAGTTGCTCTAACCAAAATCGATTTTGGGCCAAAATTTCTAGGTTTACACTATTTACAGTACAATAAACACTTTATGGGAGAGAAGAAATTTGCAGTTGCAAACCAGTACAAATTATTTTATTTCCCACAATTTTTATAAGTTAGATGTTCACTCTTTAAAAAACAAGATGTAAAGTGGTTCAAACACGGGCTCTAGGAGGTCTTTGGGGTAGTAAGAGGTGGGCCATGCGTCTAGAGACTTAGTCAGCCCCAGGGGGTGGTCTCATAGCCGGAAATTTTTTAATATTTCAACTTAATATTTATGTAAAGGTCAGAATACATGTACAGTGCTATTGTAGTCATGGAACTCTGTAGTCTTCAGCATTATTATTTATCAGAATAAGCAAATATAAAACAAATTCCATGATTCATGGAATCCGTAAGTTCTATTCTTTTAACTGTTAGATGTTGAAATTTGTAACATTTTACTATTAAAATGTCAGTTTGAGTTCTGCTTTTAAAAATATATTTATTTTAAATTTTGAAATAAAAAATGGCATAATTTTATTTTAACGTAATCAAAAATAGAAGCTGTAAAAGTTTTAGGGTAATATTTATGTACGAAACAATGCAAGTAAGTAGTACATTACTAGTGAGTGGACGTGTTTGAGCCCCAACTTTAGCGAGGGCTAGCAAATAAGTTCGAGACTAGTAATGCACTTACTTCTCGAATTGCCTATATAATTTTGTTCGCTTCTATACTAACATTTATGTTTAATTTTTATATTTCGTGTGAATTCGTATTTTGCTTTGAATAGTTCAATTGTTTGACAGCAAGGGAATGTTGATAAAACAACTGCAATTGTTTATCGTTTGAATTAGTGTCTGACATTTTAAATTACAATTTCAGACTACATATTAATTACATATACGATTGTGATGTAGAGGAAGCGACGAATGCAGTGGTTAATTTTCTATTAACAGCAAAATCGAAAAATATATATGTAAAAGTATATAGAATTTTTAACGACAGGTGTAAAATTAAAAAAAAAATTACATCAATTACTTTTCTTCT
Source organism: Diploptera punctata (assembly GCA_030220185.1). Taxonomy (NCBI): domain Eukaryota; kingdom Metazoa; phylum Arthropoda; class Insecta; order Blattodea; family Blaberidae; genus Diploptera; species Diploptera punctata. Next base: position 961,170 of record JASPKZ010003861.1, on the reverse strand, counting down.
CTAGGAAAGTAAGTTGAGCAATTACATGCCATTTTAAATGGATACCAAGGCCTCTCTGATAAATTCAACTCACTTCCCTAAAAACAGAATAATAATTAGGCCATTATTAGTATAGGAGTGAACTATATGTTTACGTAATAGAATGAAAGTAGCCTATCTCCGTATGTAATAAGTTAATGGAAGGAGTGTGCAGGAATACAATTACATGGTTTGTGCACTCGGGGCTGGTGAGTGAATAAAGTGCGTAGGATTGATTTTTTCTCAAGGCCTTGAACAAATTTGGCAGGCGCCTGGACTCCTGCCATGCCAATGGTAATTTTAAATAGCTGTTGGAAAAGTTAACATTTCCTTTCCTTTACTCGTACTTGTTCCACAGGTTTACTGTTCTTTAAATTAACCACTTCCTGCGGAACATCCCCAATAAATCTCACCATATGGGGAAATTAGTTAATGTTTTAGAAATTCTTCTGCTAGTTATCGCTTCTATATTATTCAATCTATAGAATTTAGGTCGACCTTCCTGAGGTTTAGAAGTTGACGAGGACTTGAATTCGATATCTGACCATACAAATTGTACTTCAGTATGAGGTCTGAGATAGTCCTTTACCCCATGAGAAATACTTGAAATGAGAAATAATACATCTGTTCAAAAAAAAGCTGAAACAGAGGTCGAAAGTCTTGACTCCGTGTATTGCAACCCCTTTATTCGATCTTGACTCTTCGGAGTTGTGTTATGAATAATAATAGTAATAAATATAATAAAATATTATTATTATTAGTAGTAGTAGTAGTAAAGTATTATACAATTATATAAAAAATATATTGCATTCTGCATATGCATGCTATTATGCATTACAGGAACTGTTGGCGTCCCATCACCTTTCAAAAAAACGTTAAACTGAAAATATATAAAACTCTTATTCTCCCAGTTATATTATATGGATGTGAAACATGGACTCTTACCTTAAGGGAGGAAACAAGATTACGAGTATTTGAGAATAAACTTCTTAGGAAAATTTTTGGGTCAAAAAGTGATGAACAGATATGTGAATGGAGAAAACTATATAATATTGAGGTATATGTTATGTATAGCAAGCGAGATATAATAACAGTTAAGTCTCGTAGACTACGATGGGCAGGACATATGACATGAATGGGGAATGAAAGACGTGCATGGAAGCTTCTTGAAGGAAACCCAGAAGGAAAACTCCCAGTTAGTAAACCAAGAATGAGGTGGGAGAATAGCATTTTCCATGATTTGAGGGAAGTAGATTATACAGAAGATGATTGGAAAACATTAGCTCAGGATAGGGATGTATGGAACGCTTATTTCCACGCGACCATGAACCTACAGGTTCGATAGAGCCAGTGAGTTAATTAATATGATATTGTATAAAATATGTTCAAGCTCATTATATATCTGACAAAAGATACTATAAAATTGCTGTCACAATTTGTAATCTCTCTTAACCTAACTATGGATGCTGCAATTGACAATACATTTTATGCTACATACAATACGCTCGGGAATCTCCTTAACATTTTGCAAAAAGCCTCGTCAAAATCGGACGAAAGGTAATGGCCGCGCATCAAGTACCAAGAAACCATTTTTTTTTAGAATTATAATTTTTATATATATATACATTGCCCATCACAAATTTTTATATATATAATGTCATAATTAAATGTTTTAACATTGAGCAATGCAAGCTTATATGGTATGATATGACGGGATTTATATGTATTTATTTTGTACTCTATTTTTACATTGTGAGTTTTTATTTTAATGTCGTCACTAAGTAGAAACTTGTAGAATGAACGTGTAACGAGTGATTTCATCTAACAATAACTTAACAATTGTGGAAAATTTGTAGTGTTGCTTTTTAGCGAACAAAGTTTCTGTTTTTTCTTAACCTCAAATTGACAATGCACTTATTTTCGTGTCTGTTATTTGAATGTTGACCGCACTGAAAACGATATCATACATAACTATTATTATTGGGTATATTATGTAATTCTACACACATTTAAGTAACTTCTACTCGTTCTTTTTTTCTGTTTTATTACTAATCTTAAATCAAATAAACTAATTGGTGTATCCGGTAGGATACATTGCGAATTTAAGGGTTAATTATAAATTTCAGTCGTCATCTGTTCCCTTGTTTGAGAATGACAACAGGTAGATATACCACGAGGTTGTTTTATGAATGGGACGGAAGTGAATCGCATGTTAAATTAATATTATGCACCAATTACGTCACAAGGTCTTGTTTCAGGTTTAACGCCACATCATTGATAGAAATATAATTGAAATTTGCAAGTACATTCATTGTGCAAGCAAAAAATGGGAAGTTGGAACTGGAGGAGATTGAGAGGCAGTGTAGAGAAAGTGTAAGAATTTTGAGTGTAGTAATGACAGTACCTGACCTACTTTAAGTAGCCAAGAATAGGATTGAAACAATTAGTGATTGAATTGATGGAAGGGATTTGGTTTTGGTAGAGAGGAGAAGGGGGAACCTCGACATGAAAGAGTAGCGGAGGTGCCCATTCAATAAACGTAGAGACCTGCGCACTAGAGTCGTACTTGACTCCCACGTTATGCGCCATGGGTTCGACCACTGCACTCAGTATAGCAGATCATTTCACATACAATTGCATATATATTTCAGTGCTGCATATTCTTTATAAGTTTTTCAGTAAGTTATGTGAAATTATAGTGTAGACTTTCCTAAGTTAAATACATCAATCAAACGAGAATAATTAATAGGATTTTGATTTTTTAAAGTGTTAAAATCGTAAACCTACTCACATTTCTCTTCTAAAATTAAAAATAAACACAATAATTATTACAAAGTTTCTTAAGATTGGAGCTTTTAATGATTCAGTTAATGCATGTAGGATAGGAACTGTGCTATAACACTGCACAAACAAATCCAGACGAGTTTTAGCGGCGATCCATGATGAGATAGTTTTTACGTTTTTCTATCAATATTCGGGTTGCTAAGGGCAACGTATATTATTTTTCATGACGTGTTGTTTAATGCATTTATTTCTTGCAGTTTTGTAATTGTGCAAAAATAAACTTTTAAAACTTGGGAACCGTTAAAATTTGCATTATCGTCATCGTCACGAATTAGGTCTTTGTAGACCTGTTTCGGCTCCATCCAGCAGTCTAAGAGGTCTTCCTGGTTGACAATGTCCTTTGGGTTTACGTTGCATCATTTTTGGGATTCTTGAATTATCCATTCTTTATTACATGGTCTAGCCAATTAAATTTATATCTGTTGAGTTTTTCTTCTATCGATTATATTTCTAATTGTTTTAAAATTTCATTTTTTTTTATCTGAAAGGGTGTATGTTGCTGTCCTGAGAAATTTTATTTCCCTTGCTTTGATTCTGCTCCTGTCTCTTTTTCGTAATGTCCAAATCTCACTTTCTTATAAAAAAGGGTAAAGCTAAAGTATTATTTTATAAATTTATTCTTGTGATTTTTTGTACTAATTTAGGTTTTGGTGTATTATTTATTATTCCTAAGACTTGTGTAAATTTGGTGATGTTCTTGTTCACATCTTTTTCATTTTGATAAGATATTAACTAACTCACTGGTACTATAGAACCCGTAGGTTCACGACCGCGCGGACATAATCTTTCCATACATCACTATCCTGCGATAATGTTTTCCAACTATTCCCTGTATAATCTACTTTCCTCAAATCATAGTTATTTTCCCACCCCATTCTTGGTCTACCAACTGGGCGTTTTCCTTCTGGTTTTCCTTAAAGAAGCTTCCATGCATGTCTTTCATTCCCCATTCGTGCCACATGTCCTGCTCATCGCAGTCTACGAGACTTAACTGTTCTTATTATTTCTGGCTTCCTATAAAGCCCATGCAGTTCACTGTTATGCAGTCTTCTCCATTCACCTATCTGTTCATCTCTCTTTGGTCCAAAAAATTTCCTAAGAACTTTATTCTCAAATACTTGTAATCTCCTTTCCTCCCTTAAAGTAAGAGTCCATGTTTCGCATCCATATAATATAACTGGTAGAATAATTGTTTTATGTATCTTTAGTTTAACGTTTTTTTAAAGTAGTTGGGACGTGAAAAGTCCCTGCAATGTTGATAAGATATTTCACAACATAATAGTTGAAATGTACTATTTTGCTATTTTCTCAAATCCATCCATCCATAGTAATTCTGCTATTTTCATGCTATGCTTTGCAGCTTTATTAGGGATTTGTAGGTGTGGTAGCCTCCCTTTGCTTTCCACACCGATGAAGGAGGATGATGATGATGATGATGATGATGATGATGATGATGATGACGACCATATGATTTCGGGGACCGTTTGGGCCTTAAAGTTTTCCTGGCATTTGTCTTACAGTTGAGGAAAACCCCCGATAAAAACCTCACCCAGAAAAACTGTCCCGACCGGGGATCGAACCCGGGCCCGCTGCGTGACAAGGCAGCAGCTACCTCGAGACCACAGCGGTGAACGTAAATAGTGAAATAAAATTATTTTTCATAAAATAGGCCTACATTTCCATTTTAACACATTTATTTTAATCCGTGTTAATTGTGTGATTTGAGACTGAGTTTATTCTAAAATTCGCTTATCATGAAGATTTATAAAATAGGCTAATTTTACCGACCATGGCAAGCCTGGCATTAAGTAGGTTCTATAATTTCCAAAGTGCTGTTCTTGGCGTATGTACAGATATTTATAAAATTGCTAATTTTGAACAAATTTACATAAAACAATGCCCAAAACCCTACTATCTTCCTGACTTCAGTTATTCAATAACGGCGAAATAAATTATAAATACTTACTTATTTTAGGAATTCTCACTATGAGGTATATTCATTAAGGTAGAATATGTTTATCACTCACCTCATATTGTTCTTATTTGATTATAAACTAGTTTCGGAACATAGTTTCTGTTCCATCCTCAGTATCATCACGACCGTTGTTCTGTCGTCTTGAAGAGTTGTCCTTCTCTCCTTCCATTGGCTGACTGAAAAACCTCGAAACCAGGTCATTCTCACCGGGAATTTCAAAGTTCATTAATTTCTTCATTTTTAGATCTCAACTTAAAAAGGAATGAAGAAAATAACATAGAATTTGGAATTTACAGAAAGAAGACACATATAGATAACTACATAAAAGCTTTAGGTTTCAATCACATAGCTCACAAAGAAGCAGTTTTCAATAGTTTGACACATAGATTAGTGAACGTACCAATGAACAAAGAAAATTATGAAAAAGAAAAAGAACACATAATCAATGTAGCCACGAAAAATGGTTTTGCTATAAAAATGATACTCAAAAAATAAACAAGTTCAAAAGACAAAATTTATTAATCAAAGCACTCTTCTAAAAGTAAAAGAAGATAATGTAAAATTTAGAAAATTCACATATCATCCATTAAACACCACAAGTTTCAAAAATTTTTTAAAGATTTCAACATAAGGTTTAGCACCCAAAATGACTACAGCATCAGTAGACTGATTAGACCTAATAAGAATGAGAAAATTAAAGAAGAAAACAAATCAGGGATTTATCAAATTAAATGTGAAGAATGTGAGAAATTCTACATAGGAAAAACTAAAAGAAATTTGAAACTAGAGTTAAAGAACATCTCAGGAATGTCAAGAAAGGGGAAGTAGAAAAATCTGCAGTGGCTGCCCATGCATGGTCTGAAAAACATCTTATCGAGAAAGAAGCAAAATTATTAAAACAAATAGAAAAACCAAAATAACTTACTGTTTGGGAAAAGATCTACATTCAAAAGAGCGAAAATAAGAAATTAATGAACTTTGAAATTCCCGGTGAGAATGACCTGGTTTCGAGGTTTTTCAGTCAGCCAATGGAAGGAGAGAAGGACAGCTCTTCAAGACGACAGAACAACGGTCGTGATGATACTGAGGATGAAACAGAAACTATGTTCCGAAACTAGTTTATAATCAAATAAGAAGAACAATATGAGGTGAGTGATAAACATATTCTACCTTAATAAATTATAAATAATTGTAAAGAACAATTTTTCGTGAAGGATCATTGTTCGTTAGACTTCTAAATAAGATCTGTGTATACTGCTTTTAACACTAAGGAATTGGGACTGGAAGTAAACATCAATAAAAACTAAAAATGTGGTCACACATAAAAATATAAAATATGAGTTAGTATAGTGTTTTTTATTGTAATTTTATGGAATATTTTCCTTTTTAGTAGCCTTGACGACCCTCCACCATATTTTAGAATATAGTTTTAGGACACTTTTGTAATGAGTGTAAGTAAACGCTCAATATTTATGTAGATTTATGCTAAATTATTATATTGATTTGTAAGAATGACAAAAAATACGCCAAGTTACAGAATTTTACGCAAATTTCCATCATCGCAGGATGGAGAGATTTATCCTGTAGGATACATCATTTGGTTTAATTTATTTCATATTTATGGTGTTCTCTCCTGGCATTGGCGTAATTGTAACCCACTTCTCAGGTTGGGGCGCCTGGAAGGCGGGGTTACGTTGCCCCGATGATATGATTGATGATGATAGTGGTGCGCCAGGAGAGTCCTTAATCTAAGATGAATATGAATGATGATGATTGCGATGGCCATATGATGTGTTCGGGGACAGTTTGGGCCTTAAAGTTTCCTGACATTTGTCTTACAGGTGAGGAAAAAATCCCGATAAAAACCTCACCCAGGAAACTCCCGACCGGGGATCGAACCCGGGCCCGCTGTGTGACGAGGCAGCACAATACCTCGAGACCACAGCGGTGGACACAATTGCACAATATATCTGATATTACGTTATGAATGACTTCGTTTTCAGTGCGGTCCGTCACATTTAAATAACTGCCTCCGTAAATTGGTTGTTGCTAATTTAAGGGTTAAAAGTAATTAAACTGTCAGATTTGGGGTGGTGTCAAATTATGTTATGTTGATTTCCATGTAGTAGATATCTTAGGGCTGCCGCGCCCTATACTCTAATTCAACCCAGGAAGTTACTACAGACCTTATGGGCTACGCCAGTGTCTGCCTCGTACAGGGGGTAGATATTGCCAAACTATTTGTTTGTTTAGGGAGGGGTGGAGGGGCAAGGTTAGCAGTACTTTTTCCAAAGCTATGTAATAAATAAAAAAAATACTATACATTTAAAAAGCATAGTTCTTCTTTTACGGCATGCAAACTAGTTTATAGTAAATATGAGAGTCGACACTTTCAAACAGGATAGTACAGGTCTGCAAGAGCTCAGTGACAAGTGGTAACTGTTTAAGAGGGGGTGACATGGACGGCTACAACTTACAACTCTGTACCTGCTGTGTTGCATACTTGAGTTTTATATAAGGATTTCTCTCAAGAAAATATTGTTAAAATGGCAACCATGCGCCCCATTTCAAACACACCGTAACTTCCTGGATTGAATCTGACTGTAGTCGAGCGGTTTAAGGCATGATGCCTTGGTTCAGGACTAAGGGACTTGCGTTAGTAGAAGTTCCTATCAGGAAAGACATTTTCTCATGGAATTTCAGCCAGTATCGGACGGGCGCCGACCCAGCATTGTGAGGAATTTGGGTAACTGCAATAAGAAATTGTTGAGAAAAACAGTCATAGCGACTGGGGACCGGACATGCTGGTCACATGTCACCCCTATACTGGCTAGATGATTTTTCACCTCTAACACATTTGGATGGGACAAATTGTTCTAATTCCCAATCATATTCCGATTGAGGGTCTTTCCACTTTTCAGCGGTTGCCCTTTCACCAGCCGGCTGCTGGCCCTTCACATCCACATGTGTCAATCACAGAAGTAGATGATCAACAGCCAGTGTAGGGGTGACATGTGGTTAGCATGTCGAGTCCCCCAGCCGTTATAGCTGGTTCCTCAACCTGGAGCCGCTACTTATTGTAGCTACCCAATTGCCTCACGATGCTGGGTGGGCACCGGTCCCATACTGGCCGAAATACCATGAGAAAATTTCTTCCCCCATGGAGACTCAAACTAGCGCAAGTCCCGTAGCTCTGCGCCAAGGCTTCCTACCTTAACCGCTCGGCTACGGCACGGGACCCCAATCATATGCCATGCGCAAATAAACGCGAAGCTGTTTACCCCATGGAATCGCGGGATGCAGTCAACATATACACGATATTTAACTAACCTAAAAGCTAACATAACGCAATTTTAGTAATCTTAACCTGCGAAAGATCTACCTAAATGCTAACCTAATGCAATTTAAGCACTCTAATATGTGGAAGAATGCATCGCCCCAAAAATAAATAGTAAGTTCTGAAATTCTGAAGTATGTGTACAGTTAACTAGTACATACTCTTATGTTGGCTCACTAGAACATGTCTTTGTTGTTGCATAGAGTATTCGTTAAAATGAACATGGCTGCCACGTCTTCTACGCACGTAGTTAAATATTGTAGAAAAATATATTGAAATAATCGTTAGAAAAATGTAAATGGTGAGAAATAATTTGGAAAATGAAACACTAAGAATAAAATTTGACGGGAGTTTATGAAGGTTGTAAAGAATAGCCAATAATCGATTTGTGTTATTAAATGTTATTTTTCTTTATCTAAGTTTAACCTTTCATCTTATAGGTAATTTTTACGTGTCACTCGCCATTCGGGTTTACCTGTCGGGAGAGGGATTTTAAACTGTGCATCACATACATTGTTTTTTGGCCACATAAGGACATCGATGACCTCCCCGATTGAGTGATCAGAATGTCTGGGCTTCCTCTGGGACAACACAACATTTATACCAAACATGGCGAATATGATTGTGTTGGCCAGATGTTGTTTGGGACTTTTGTTTTCTGATTTTTATCTTACAGGTCAGGAAAACCCAAGAAAAAACTATAACTAAGGAAACTTGTCCCGATCGGGGTTCGAACCCGGTCCAGCTGTGTACGAGGCAGCGACACTACCCCGAGACCACCGCGGTGGATAAATAAATAATATGTTAGAGCTAATTTTAAAATAATTTGTGTTACGTTAGGAAAAAGTGACTATTGTGCTCTGTCAATACATTGCCATTCAGATAATATGTGTATCAAGTCTTGTTTATCGTAGATATCGAATGTAAGAAATTTAATTTAATTTAATGTTTGACATCATCAAAGTATCATTGTAAAAACTAGGAATAGCTAGGAAAGAAAAGCCTTTTTTTTAGACTTATGTACCTATCTACAACGTTTGCAGGCATGTAGTTTTTGCACAATTTTTTAAAGAATATGTGATTTTTTTACGTTGGATCAATCATATCTCTGTGTTATTCCTTTCTTAGTGCCCAGTATTTTTTCATTCTTTCTGATCTTCCAAGATAATAGATTTATATTTTTGTTTTGATTTATCTTGCAACCTTATGTTTTCATCTTGAATAATTAATTTTACTGCTCGATCGATTAGTGAATTTTCTGCAATCTTTAATTCTATTTATTTTAACCACTTGGGTTTTGTTTTGCGGTTGCGAAAAAAAAAATTTGTTAGGTAAATCCGTTAGATTTCATTCCGAGAAGACGACCGTAAAAATTCATTATTTTTCGCGTGATATCTGAAAGTTCTTCAATTTTTTGTAGTTTCATTCTTGATGAATATTATTTTATACCTCTAGATTATTATTATTAGTAGTAGTAGTATTACGGAACAGGCAACTAATGCCTAAACCAGGAAGTGAAGAAATTATTTATTATTATTATTATTATTATTATTATTATTATTATTATTATTATTATTATTATTATTATATTTGTCCATGATTATTTGTTGGTTATAACATAACGTTTGAAAATATTTTAACATTATTTGAAATCATTGAAAAAAATATTTGAAATCGGTTAAGGAGACGAATATACTTTCAATTAAATTTTATGCATATTGAGGCATCAAAGAAACAAACAAAAAGATTAATCGTACAAAATTTAATTAATTTTCAGTCGGAAGCTTCTAAATATTTACGGTATAACATAGCATTTGTCTGCTTCTACAATCGACATTACAGATTGGTGAGACTCCGGAAAGGGAAGGCTGATGCGATGCTGCAGTGTGAGATATTTAGAACAGGTGCAGACAACATCAGTGCGCGGCTCTGACATTCGGAACACGTGTGCGCGCGCGGCCGATGTTTCGTTACACAACGTCTGTCTTGAGCTTCTTCACATTGTTGATAATGCGCGCACAAGGCTGTTTTCAACTCGTTTCCTTATTTTTACAAAAAAAAACTACCATTGTCAAAGTTCGTAATTTATATTAATCGTTAAATTGGCAATTCAATTGGTTTAATTGATTTAGTATTTTAAATAAAACAGAAGTAAATAAACGATTAGAAATAACTTAAACGTATGTTGAATTAAACACTATATGCAATAATAACAGTTACGAATGATTTAGTTTTCACTGCGGTCCTCCACATTTAAATAACTGGCACGAGAAATTAATATATATATATATATATATATATCCATAGTAATTCTGCCCGAAGGCAGGTCCTTCACTGCAATCATAGCATTTCATGCTATGCTTGCAGCTTTACTAGGGAATTGTAGGTGTGGTAGCTTCCCGTTGCTTTATATATATATATATATATCCATCCATCCATCCATAGTAATTCTGCCCGAAGGCAGGTACTTCACTGCAATCATAGCATTTTCATGCTATGCTTGCAGTTTTACTAGGGAATTGTGTAGGTGTGGTAGCTTCCCGTTGCTTTCCACACCGGTGAAGGATGATGATAATGATAAGGGTGATGGCCATATGATTTCGGGGACCGTTTGGGCCTTAAAGTTTTCCTGACATTTGTCTTACAGGTGAGGAAAAACCTCGATAAAAACCTCACCCAGAAAAACTTCCCTGACCGGGGATCGAACCCGGGCCCGCTGCGTGACAAGGCAGCACGCTACCTCGAGACCACAGCGGTGGACATATATATATTGTAGACAAGGTCATTGTACAATGACAATCAAGTTTAACCACACATTTTAAAGTTGGCAATACAATTCTCAATACCATATTGTTTGCACACGATCAGGCAATCTTTAGCTCTTCAGAAGACAATTTACAAATAGCAGCGTATAAATTCAATATGGTAATCTCTGAAAGTAAATCGAAAGTAATAGCATTCAACGGGAAAGACCACACGATGTGTAAAATCAGCATTAATAACAGTACATACAACAGGTGAACAATTTTAATTATTTAGGATGCAATGTATGAAGATATTAATATTAAATAAGTTTTATAGAATTTGTGGCACTATAAAATGGACACTGAAAATAAAACTTTGAGGAGTACACAATTAAAATTTTACAAAATTATGCAAATGAAAATTGAACTCTTAACCGTTCAGACCGAAGAAAAATAGAAACTGAAGAAATGAAGTTCTTACGTTCAGTAGCAGGTGTGACAATTTTGGACAGAAAAAGAAATGAAGATATTAGAAAAGGGTTAAATATGTTTAATTGACAATATGAGAAACAACTGGTACGAACATGTTAAAAGAATGCCTACATGTAGGTCCCCGCAGTTATTAAAGTACAAACCAATAGGGCATAGAAGTGTTGGACGCCCATTTACTAGATGGGAAGATTCATTAAAACTCACTTGATGTGAAAACAGGTCAAAAGGGCTAATTTCATGAAGTAATCGTACAAGACAAATAAGAAATTAGTGTTTTGCCAATTTAAGGGTTAATATACGCCAACATTAACATGCCACTTGGCATTTTTCTCAAACTATGTAAAACATTGCGGGGGACATAGTCATAAAATTGTCAGACAATTTTTTTACAAATAATGTATTTTATGAAGTAGAAGGAAATAATATTAAATTTGTTAGATTATTTGACAAATATTGTGCTTTAATGTAAAGCATTAGTCTGGAGTTGAACTTAAAAAATAACAATTGCCAACAGAATGGGATTATTTCTGCAGAAAATATCTGACAAACATCATTTTTCCATAACTTCAATGTATTCTGACATACATTAACAGTTTTTTGTGGCTAATAACGATTGTCCAGCAAGTTGGCATATGGTATAATGAAAACGGCAGTTTTTAAACACTTTCATGCTTTATAAGATGTTAGAATTTACAAACTGTGTGTGCTAAAATTACTAGACTGTTGTCACTGGGGCTCGGAAATTGAGGAAAATCTTTTTTTTTTTTTTATTGTATGTCTTCAGCGGTTGACTAGTGGTTATGCTCCTTGCCTCTGGTCCAGAGGGTCGCGGGTTCAAACCCGGCCGGGGTCGATGGGTTTTTTAGGACGGAAAAATCCAAGGAGCAAGTCCTCCGGGAGGGACTTTAAGCCGTGGGTCCCGAGTCTGAAAATTTTCAGGCTCGTAAAAAATCCTTAAGCCTGAATGGAAAGGCCTCCAAGCAAAATTTACTGAATTTTCCCGTCCTAGTACTACCTTGGTTTCCTAGATGTCAGTATGAGGCGGAACGTTGACCACTGACCACTTTAAATGGCATCTGTACGAAAACAAGTGTAACTAAATTAGTATGGTTCAATTTCTTCCCTGTAGGGGGAGAGCGCCTAAATCTCTGTAAAGGGAAAACATGGGCTTACAAAAAAAAATGTCTGAAGACGAGGCCCAACATGTTTTTTTTTTTTCCCCCTACCCGCCCCCTACTGCCTACTGTTTGTACCATTAAGATATGTTTGAATTGCGTACTTGATAATGTTAACTTAATTTCTAATGCAATTTAGATTATATCTGCCTTCAAGTGAAGAAACTTGGTGAATTTGTACCTTGATATCTTGTAATTTGCACCTAATGAAAACAGATGAAACGTGTGAGAGCACAAACAGTAGATACAAACAATAAATCGAACTTTGCAATCATATGAACATTCACAAGGTTTAGTTACCATGGTAATTGATTATTGCAGTTATTTTTAAAACTGAATAACAGGTGGTTACCTTGTTCATCATCATCATCATCATCCGGTATCATGGCAGATGCCGCCGTCTTCCTGAAACCAAACGCCATTCCTCTCTATCCATCCATTGATCTTCCTCCATTCCTCTGATATTCATAGCTGCTTGTACCCCTTCTATTCAAGTTTTCTTCGGTCTTCCTCTCTTCCTCCTTTCCATTGGGATCCATTCCATAACTATGTTTGGCAATCTTTGCTCTGGCATTCGTTTGACATGACCATACCACTGCAATCTTTTCTTTTCTATGATGTCCGGCTCCTCTTGTACACCCATAATTTCCCTTACTTCTTTATTTCGTATTCTATCCATTCTAGATTTTCCAGCTGATCTTCTTAAAACATCCATTTCTGTACTTAAAATTATTTTCATTTTCCTGGTAGGAATTTGCCAGACTTCAGCACCATATGTTAAAATGCTCTGAATTATGGTTTGATATATTTGTAATTTTCTATTTTTTGTAATATTTTTGCTCCACCAAACAGAGTTTAAAGCATTTATTGCTTGTTTTGTTTTAATTTCCACTGTGTTATCGCCTGAATGGTCTAATTTTGTTCCTAAATAAGTGCATTCAATACTAGGTTTTAGCCCTTCTCCATTGTTGAAATTTACATTTTCCATTTCTTCTATACACAGGTATTTAGTTTTCTCAATGTTTATATAAAGTCCCCATTTTTCATATTCTTCTGTTACCTTGTTAAAAATAGAATAATATGATACATTTTGGGTCATTATAGGCTGGAAAATTGTGGGTTTTATTTGTCCTTTTCGAATTTTTTTGGCTTATTGGTCCATTTTTAGCCTTTTTTAGGTATTAACTGCTCATTTTGCAACCTAACTTCTTTTGATTAGCCTACATTATTTTATACCATTTGTATAATTGAAGAATCCGCAGTCTAGTCTCAATTCCAACTTATTTAAAAAATACTATCTAGATTTACTTTCTAAAACACTCTTCATATTCCAAGCACTTTGTTCTGCGAGAAACTATTGAATCCTTACAAAATACCCCGTTATTTTTAACCACCAACCTACTGACCGCCTGAACTATTGTATTTCAACTTCAAATTTTCTAAGAAGTTGCCACTTTGTTAAAATTGCCTCGAGCAGAGGGTGAAGGCAGCGAGATTGTCTTAATCCACTCGTTAGCAGCTGCAACTATTTTACGATCTTTTTCAAGTTATTAGGTATTTTGTATGCTATTGCTGTCTTTTTATAGGCATTTTATAGGCCCTCAACTTCCGTGCCCTATTTATATGACATTGTCAAATTGTATTTTTTTTTTAATTTTACTTTTAAAATATTTGATGGGAAGTGTTTAAGATCCTTGGGAAAACGATTTAGAGAGCTTCTGATATTTATTTAATGTAATGGCAGGGCTGAATTAAAATGTTTGCACGATAGTGTGTTCTGTCTTACAGCAATAGCGACCATAATTGAAAGTTCAATTCCGTAAATTTCGGGGTTGCCAACCTATAAGTAATTAAATAATTATACTGTAATATTACAAATTACCTACCTAGTGCGGGAAGTAAACCACTGCACTTCGTATACTTCATACAATGTATATACAAAAAATATATCCAAAAGGTAGCGTTAATATAACTTAAATTATACGAAACAAATCACTGCATTTTAAATGAACTGAACTTTATTTGAAACAATGTAAAACGATAAATTCGTACTTGTTGCCATTTTATGTCTGGTTGGTATCACGGCCTGCTGTAGTCTCAACTAAATTATTTTCGGCATTTACCATATAAATGTAAAACAATATCTATATTTGTCAAATATTTATTTGTATTTGTGCTGGTTGAGTGGAAGAGAGGGCCTTATGGCCTTAACTCTGTCAGAATAAATAAAGTATTATTATTATTATTATTATTATTATTATTATTATTATTATTAATATTGGTCAGGCTGCTAACGTTATCAACTTTTATAAGATTCATGATGTGTTCCGTTGAGGTATTATTCAAAATTAAAATAACTAATTAAGTTGAGATGGACCTTTCAGGTGAATATTCCATATAATTTTATCTTTTAATTCTGCTAACGTTGGTCAGTTGTTTATAATGTACGCAAATATTTCCAACAAAGATGTTATTATTTTACTATTATTTTACCGGCCGCGGTGGACTAGTGGTTATGCTCCTTGCCTCTGGTCCCGAGGGTCGCGGGTTCAAACCTGGCTGGGGTCGATGGATTTTTTAGGACGGAAAAATCCAGGGAACATGTCCTCCGGGAGGGACTCTAAGCCGTGGGTCCCGAGTCTGAAGATTTTCAGGCTCGTAAAAAATCCTTAAGCCTGAATGAAAAGGCCTCTAAGCAAAATTTACCGAATTTTCCCGTCCTAGTACTACCTTGGTTTCCTAGATGTCAGTATGAGGCGGAACGCTGACCACGGACCACTCAAAATGACATCTATACGAAAACAAGTGTAACTAAATTAGTATGGTTCAAATTCTTCCCTGTAGGGGAAGAACGCCTAAATCTCTGTAAAGGGAAAACATAAGCTTACAATACAATACATTTATTATTTTGAAATCACCATCGTGCAAAAAATAATGTACAGCCCACGTTCGTGAAGTGTTTACAGAATCTCGGAAATTAAAAACCGAGTGATAGCGAGGTCCTCGCTTCTGTAAAAACCACTTCGCAACCTCGCATTCTAATACGCAACAATTCTGTTCACACTGTGCTATGTATGCGTACAACTAGCTACTGTTCTGCAGTCTGTTTGAATCAGTGTTTTTCCTAATATTTTTACATGGCAATAAACTGGTTTAGAAGACGGACATTGAAAAATAAAGCCTATGACGAATGTGTATATTTTGAGCACGAAAGTCATGATGTTGAAATTGTTGAGAAGATAAATGAAGAAAAATCTACTATATCACAATTAAACGGTGGTTTATGGGTTCAGTATGTAATAAGTTCTAAAACAAAAACAATTTTTAAATGCAGTATTAAGGAATACAGTGCAGAAATGTGTGAATTAAAATCAAGAACAATAAGACAATTAAATTGTAACAATATTTTTTTTGGAGGTGTTAAGCTGGAATTTCTGGAAAAGGTAAAATAAGAAACAGTATAATTAAAATATGAATGTTCAATCTTCAATTGCGAATTTCATAAAATGGAAACTATTAATATATATATAACTCCTGGCGCGACAGGCCTACAAGGCCCTTAGTCTACCAGCCGGCTGCTGGCCTCACATCCACATGTGTCAATCACAGAGGATCATCGGCCAGTGTAGGGGTGACATGTGGTCAGCATGTCGAGTCTCCCAGCCGTTATAGCTGGTTTTCTCAACCTGGAGCCGCTACTTATTGTAGCTACCCAAATGCATCACGATGCTGGGTGGGCACCGGTCCCATACTGGCCGAAATACCATGAGAAAATGTCTTCCCCGTGGAGACTCGAACCAGCGCAAGTTCCGTAGCTCTGCGCCAAGGCTTCCTGCCTTAACCACTCGGCTACGGCGCTATGGTCGTGTAAAAAGAACGACAGAAGACAGATTCCCAAGAAGAATACTGATATGGATGTCACCTGGTAGAATAAGAAGATAACGGCAGAAAACTAATGAGGATTGACTGTGTTTGTTAAAAAGGATTGGACATTGGAAAGTAGAATGACATAAAAAAAAGGTCGAGGAGAATGTCATTGGGCCCAGGAAGATATGAAACCTACTAAATAAAGATTAAAAAAAAAATGTACGTGAACATTTTTAGGAAATATTTTTAATGTGTGGAGGAAAAAAATGTAATTTAGGGATACTACCTCCAGAAATCCTTACTTCATATCCTAAATGATATTACATTTCGCAGTCTTGCTTCCTCAGTTATAGACCGTATATTGAACACCTATGGTACGTTTGCACAAATAGTTACGTACGAAACAAGGCAAGTAAGTAGTACATTGCTAGTCGAGGACGTGTTTGAGCCCGAGCTTTAGCAAGGGCTTACAAATAAGTTCGAGACTAGTAATATACTTACTGCCCGAATTGTGTATATAATTTAGTTTACTCCTATACTAATAATTATGTTTAATTTTTATATTTTGTGTGAATTTATATCTTGGTTCAATTGTTTGATAACAAGGGAATGTTGATAAAACAACTGCAATTGTTTATTGTTGTTTGAATTAGTGGCAGACATTTTAAATAACAGTTTCAGGCTGCATATTAATTATATATATATATGATTACATGTGATGTAGAGGAAGCGACGCCGACGGTGCGGTTCATTTTCTATTACCAGCAAAGTCGAGAAATTGATATGAAAAGTATTAAGATATTTTAAGTAGGTAACATTTTTTAGATTATTAATTAAGTCGATTACTTTTCTTCCCCGGGGAAGTAAGTTGAGCAATTGCATGCCGTTGTCAATGGATACCAAGGCCTCTCCGGTAAATTGAACTTACTTCCATAAAAACAGAATGATAATTAGGCCATTATTAGAAGAGGAGTGAACAAAGGTAGTTTCTGATGTACACAACGTTAAATAGCGGAAATAGTATATTACGATGCGATGTTGGGAAGTATTTTTTACAGAATCGAGGAAAATGCTTAAAACCGAGCGATAGCGAGGTTTTTAATTTCCGAGATTGTGTAAAACACTTCATAAACGTGTGTTGTACATTATTTTTGTGCGCTGGTGTTTTCAAAATGATGAATAATAGTAAAATAATATCTTTGGTGGAAATGTTTGCGTTCATTATAAACAATTGACTAACGTTAACAGGATGGGCAATGTTTATTAGTTGAAACAATAGGAGGCCGTGAGACCAATATAGTGATAAAATAGCGGCAAGTACGTATTTATTGTTTTTGAAATAAAGTTTCGTTCATTTAAAATCCAGTGATTTGTTTCATATAATGTATATTAACACTAATTTTTGGATATTTTTTGTATATACTTTGTATATAGTATACATAGAGGGTAGTGGTTTTACTTCCCACACGCGTGTTTGTAATACGTAATATTACAGTATAGTTATTTTTATTACAGTATAGTTATTTAGGTTGGCAACCCGGAAATGTAGGAAGTTAAACTTTGAATCATGGTCGCCATTGCTGTAAGTATGACAGAACACACTATCGCGCAAAAAGGTTATTTTACAACGAAATAGAGCATTTCTGCATATATTTTCATGTAACTTGTTTGCGAAATGTAGATGTGGAACGTTTTCCCAAAATGTGTATTTTATGTTACATACTCTCGTTGTACGGACTGTTTGTTTTGAAGAGTGGGAACCTTGTACTTTTCCCGCTAAAAACACCGATAACAAGTTCCACTGCATGTAATGAAAGAAAATGATATCGCTTGATAGAACATTATACTGTAATTGATATAAAATCCAAAATACAATGAGGGGGGGAAACTTTATTTCCGAAAAATGAATCATGTACCTCCTGATTGGATTTCCCGCGCTTTATGACAGTAGAACATCGCTAGCATTACTGGATTTTTCTGACTTCTGTTCATGAGGTCCCGGGTTAGATTCCCGGTCAAGCTATTTCTCTAGTAAAGCTGCAAAGTGTACGAATAGCATGAAAATGCTATGATTGCAGTGAAAGACCTGCCCTCGGGCAGAACACTGTTGAATAAGGCATTGCAGTTTTTAATGTAATAGCTTTATAGTACCTATTACTTTTGAGAGGTGGATATGGAGAAGGGTTGAACGTATAAAATGGACAGGCAAAATAAGAAATGAAGATGTGCTAGACAGAGTGGGCGAAGGAAGACCAATGCTGGAACTCATTAAGAAGAGAAAAATAAATTGGATTGGCCACTTGCTAAGAAGAAACTGCCTGCTGACGGATGCCCTAGAAGGAATGGTCAACGGAAAGAAAGTTAAAGGCAGAAAAAATACATCCAAATTAAAATATATAGTTTATGTGCGGATACAAAAAGGAAAGCTGAGTTAAGGAAAGAGTGGAAAATGCTGAATTTGCAGTGAAAGACCTGCTCTTGGACAGAACACTATGTATGTATATATGTACCTATTTTTAAATGCTAGTCGCTATGAGGATAAAATATATTAATTTCTATAAATTCGACCTCATATATGTCCTCTATTCTATTTGTTATGCATTTCGATAAAATTGTATAGTGAAGAGGAAATGGCTTGTTGTACGCTACACACGGTCGGTCATGAGGATACACACACACATACACATGTTACGTAAATGTTACTTGAGCCACTGTTATCTTGAAGGTCTGCTCTCGGCACCGCACTGTTGCCACGTCTCGCTTAAGACAATTAGTATACTGTTTGCATACACACAACCATTCACAGTGTATCTTATCATTTTTACTTTTATTCTTGAACGAAAGAAGTACATGACCTCACTTCCTCTCTCTCCGTACATAACCTACTCCGCGCACTTTTTTATCCCATCAAAAGGAAATCTGGATCTTTTTGTGATTGATAATAAGAGAAATAAAAAAAAGCTTAAAACCTATAAAAAATAATAAATAATTTAGACAGTAGTTGCTGTATTGAATTAATTTCTGATTTTATATTCTACTAGCTCATACCTGGCGTGCGCTGATACGCCTAAATAAATTAAATATGTTTCTATGTTTAGTTGAATAAATAAAAAGGAAATAATTATAAATTTATATCGTAATTTTTTCTAGATATCTCTTGCTTATTACCCTGCGTTGCCCGGGAATCTACTTATCTCGATCTTATTGGCATAAATCAGCTGAAAAACAAAAATTCTTATTTAGAGTTATTCATAAAAGAATGCCCGCTATGCGCTGCTACGCTTGCCCGTGAATCCAGTCATCCCGATCTTCTTGGCATCAATGACCTGGAAGATAATACTGGTTATTATGAGCTATCCATAAAAGATAAACATATAGGCTACTATTCAATTCTGTGTACATTAATTTGGTGTATATGTTGTGGTTTAGGCAGCGTATGCCATTTAAGCGTCCAAAAATTCCGAAAAACGCGTTTTTTTTTTTACTTCAAATGGCGATTTTTAAGGGTGAAGGAGTTGAGTATTACAACTCTCTTGTAGCCTAAAACCTTCCCGGGAAACTCCTGAACATTTTGTAAAAAGCCCTATCACATTCGGATGAATGGTATAGTATTGCATAAAGAACTGTGACATACATACATTCGTTTATATATATATATATATATATATATATTCCATGGCGCGACAGGCCTAGAAGGCCTTATCCTACCAGCCGGCTCCTGGCCTCACATCCACATGTGTCAATCAGAGGTAGATGATCATTTAGCCAGTGTAGGGGTGACATGTGGTCAGCATGTCGATTCCCCCAGTCGTTATAGCTGGTTTTCTAAATGCCTCACGATGCTGGGTGGGCACCGGTACCATACTGACCGAAATACCATGAGAAAATGTGTTCCCCCATGGAGATTCGTACCTGCGCAAGTCCCGTAGCTCTGCGCCAAGATTTCCTGCCTTAACCATTCGGCTACATAATATGTATGTATGTGTATATATATATATATATATATATATTCATTGAATAATAGTTTACATATTGTGTGAGAATTTTTTTATCTGACCCGATATTTGAAACCCAAATCGTCAAATGTAATCTGTGTTTTACTCCCCTTAAACATTCTGAGGGGGTGTCATGTATCTTGGTCGCGGTGAACTAGTGGTTATGCTCCTTGCCTTTGGTCCCGAGGGTAGCAGGTTCAAAGCCGGCCATGGTGGATGCATTTTTAGGATGGAGAAATTCAAACCAAAAGTTATCCGGGAGGGACTTTAAGCCGTATGTCTCGAGTCGGGAGATTTTCACGCTCGTAAAAGAACCTCAAGCCTGAATAAAAGGCAAAATTCAACCGACCTTCATCCATCGAAGTAATACCTTAATTACCTACTAGATGTCTCATTGAGGCGAAATGTTAATCAAATGTCACTCATTCGCATCTTTAGGTTAATAAGCGTAACTAAGTAGCTTGGTTAGTAAACTCCTGCTACGGAGCATCCGTATTATCACGCGGCACGTATTTACATGCATTTATGATCATATGAATTGTAACAAATGAAACATTTTTTTAAAGCGTAGACTAATTACCGCATACTTCACGCATATCAATAAATTTTTAAGAAATCGTTTGCATTTCTAGTCATTTTAAAGGTTGTATCAAAAAGTACATCGACGTTTTAGTGAAATGTTCTTCACGTGTAGCAAGATCCTACACTTCAGATGTGAACACATTACATGTATATCTCTGGTATCGGTGCCCTCCCAGCATCCAGAAGAATTTGGGTGCTACAATAAGTAGCAGCAACAACTTGAGAAAACCAGGTATAACGGCTGGGAAACTTGACATACTGACCATGTTACACCTATACTAGTTGGTATATCATCCATCTCTGTGATTAACACGTTTGGCTGTGAGGCAAGCAGCCGCCTGATAGCCATGTCGTGCCATAGAGTTTAAGAATGGGAATGAGATGTTTTGAGTTTTAAATATTGTATTGATATAACACGTAGATATAGAACATTTTTTCCCAACCTGTGGTTCGCAAACTCCCAGGGGGTTCGCATAATATTTCAAGTGCTTCGCCAAAACTTTTCCGTAATGGCGGGCTTCGAGATTAGGTTTATTGTTTCCATCATTTCTGCAGCATTGTAATAATAATAATACTATTGTTATTATTATTTTAAAATTAAATTAACCCTATAATGCCCCTTGTTACATATGTGTAATATCGGGAATTTATCGCATTATTTCCGCAATAAATTAATATTTATCGCGAATGCCTAAATTACAGTAATGTAACTACATTAGGAATGAATTTGATTTCGCTACAACTAGGTCTACACGTTGTGTAATTTTTAAGCCGTAACTAGAGTAACTTTAGGTTTTAACCGTTAAGGGTTGCTTGGAATTAAATTTTATGCATGTTTACTGTATGTATATTTAAAAGTCTGTGGTTCACACAACTCAGATCGTAGTGGAAGGGGTTTGCGAGTCAAAAAAGGTTAAGAACCGCTGATATAGAACAAAAATTATCATGATAGGCACAAGGCATTTACTATTATTAATAAACAATATCCTCCCAGCAGTAGGTAGATAAAAAATGTGGTTGAGAATAACATTAAGCGTGATTTAGGAGAGTAGATTATACAGGGGATGATTGTAAAACATTAGCCCAGGATAGGGATGTAGTCCGTTCGGCCATGAACCTACGGGTCCAGTGATTTACAAGAATATCTCGGTTTCTAACTCATCCAGATAGGCGTATTTTATATCTCTCAAAACAGCGCCTTGCAGTTTAAATGCCCATAGTTTAAAGGGTGCAATATGACAATCGGTTAAAGCGATCACAAGTAACTAGTTTTTTTAATATAAATAAAATGCAGCAGGAATCAAGAAGAGGGGGGGATGTTATTGGCAGTCATTGTACCAAATAGTAAATGTTTGTGTCTTGTATTTAGTGTGACCAGGCATGACGTGTTATGACACCCAGGCTTGACCCAACATGGAACTGCTGCAGGGGTCAGTTCAGTGACCCATACTGTTCTGAGACGTGACTTTTGCCACGATACACTATATTCAATGCATTGCTATAATCATTTAAGATATGTTTATAACTGAAGTAAATGTAGTCTATAGTTAGAGAATTTATAATATCTACGTATAAAAATGTATTAATTACATAATAAATATGTCAGTAAGGTGCCCGGTGGTTTCATGTTCCATTCCAAGTTGGTAAACTGTTATCTGGAAATTTTAACACACTCCAAAAGTAGATCTTAAAAACGCATGTTGTTTACATTCTTTTGTATTTTCTTTAATACATATACAGGATGCAGAATAAGTTAGTTAACTTAAAATGCAAATATATTATTTTATGTAGCTTACAACATTTAGACAAAAAATTACTTCCATTGTTGTTTAAGCATTTATGACATAATTTTAACACTGATTTGCAAATGTTATCACACAATTTCCCATTACTACCAAATTCCTGTTCAATAAAATCCCGTAAATGTGCAGGTTTGGTGGTTTTGTACTGAAAACTTTGTCCTTCAAAATTCCCCATATTGAAAAATCACATGGCGTGAGGTCTGGTGATATAGGTGGCCAGAGAATATCGAGTTTCACATAACATGGTCTCCCTGGCAATACAAAAGATAAAAATATGTAACTTGAAGTCGTTTATAGATATGATACTGGACAATATGGGGTATTCCCTAGTTAGCAAATTACCTCAAGCAGTAATGTTTGAGATTATATTCTGAAGGTCCCGTATTCAAACCCAGTTTCAACCAATCTGATGTTTTCCTTCCAAGCATATACAGTGGTTAACTGACTTAGACCGCATTCTGTATATTCCGATTGAGGGTCTTTCCACTTTTTAGCGATTGCCCTTTTACCAGCCGGCTGCTGGCCCTTCACATCCACATGTGTCAATCACAGAGGTAGATGATCAACAGCCAGTGTAGGGGTGTCATGTGGTTAGCATGTCGAGTCCCCCAGCCGTTATAGCTGGTTCCTCAACCTGGAGCCGCTACTTATTGTAGCTACCCAATTGCCTCACGATGCTGGGTGGGCACCGGTCCCATACTGACCGAAATACCATGAGAAAATTTCTTCCCCCACGGAGACTCGAACCAGCGCAAGTCCCGTAGCTCTGCGCCAAGGCTTCCTACCTTAACCTCTCGGCTACGGCGCGGGACGCATTCTGTATATAATGAAGTTAATTGCATAAACATTTGTAACGCATACAAGATTCATCAATACTAACGATATCTGTATCCTTATAACGTAGGCTATATTTTTCGTAATTACTAGTATGAAGTGGAACGCTGACCACGGACCACTCCAATGACATCTATACGAAAACAAGTGTAACTAAATTACTATGGTTCAAATTCTTCCCTGTAAGGGGAGAGCGCCTGAATCTCTGTTAAGGGAAACATGGGCTTACAAGATACAAGAAGATTACTTCTGAAGATGGCTGAAACTCGTTACTTTACTTCAACCTCTTCCCTGGTTTACATGTCCTCCGCGGCTCATACAGGTGCACGACTATCGGAAGAGAATTGATCACTCACACACATACTTTTTATCCCCTCAAGGACATGGATGAGTGATCAGCTCAATGTTAGGGCCACCTTCGAGACAACACGAACATTTAAGACTAGGCACACAATTTACTCGCACATTCATATTAAATAGAACAAAAATTGTATTGTCACAGATGACCACGGTTTTTTACGTTATTTCGGCTTAAATGAATACATAGACGTAGTTTAAAATCTCACAGAACACTTTATTTCCTTCCACAATTTATCAGTAAACTTTTTATCACAATTTTCACCCACAATTAATATATTTTTTAATGTTTATCTCAATGACAAATATTTAACAGTTCAGATGATTTCGTTCACCACAACTTCTCGCTGACCACCACAAGACAAGACTGGCTTCCGTCTTCGCCTCAGATTTATATAAGTGGCGAGGAGATTTAGCTTCGAGATACTTAGAAGCGTAGAAGCCACTGGCCACTGATCTTTCCCGAATGGAGGAAGATGATGTTGGTAGAGACAACCCAAACACTTCGGCCGATTTGCACGGAACTTTTGACTCGCGATTGACGACTCGCAAATCTATTCTGACCAATGTGAGACCAACATTATCGCCTTGCTCGTTTACTTGAACATCGGCGTAACAATGCGGATGCTTGTGATGGTCGGTTGGTGTTGGGAGACTATTTCGGTTTTTAAGATTTCCTGTGATAATATAAAATACATGGAATACTTTATTATAAATTTCAAAAACTTTATTTTTTTTTATCGCCTCTTTTTTTTTAATAATTTGTCTAACTTACATCTTTAGGGCCCGTGTTCGTTTCCTGGCTATAACATATAATTGTCTCTGTATATATGTGTGTGTGTGTTTTCTGGTAAAGGATCCATTCACCCTCATACGGACAGCGCAATAGTTATTGATATAAGTAGCGGTTAAGAAAACTGAAATTGTGATTTAGATACAAAGTTGCGTTAATTACGTGACTTCTGGTACTGACCTTGACATTTCTGCGACAGCTTAATCGTATTTTACATAACATGACCTCGCTTCAGTTGTGTTCTATGCTGTAATTTCTTCCTTTCAGTTCCTGTTCGAGGATAATTCAGGTTCATCATTGTTATTGTTATCAATAACCTAACCCTTTTGGTATAGAAGATTTTTTTGTTTGTATCAATGTTGAGATAGTTCCTGTTGTGTGCTACACGCGATAATTTTGTGAATTGATAATGCCTAAACGACTAGAACCGATTTTGATGACTTTTTTTTTTTTGATTGGGTTTCCTGATGGTTTAGATTTACAATTCGACCTTCTAAAACCAATAGGTGTAGGAGTTTATCTGAAGTGAAAATTAATAAATCGCTCTAATGGTCATATTTTCCAATGTTTCACGACGAAGCTCGGCATATCCTATTAAAATACACCGAGATAGGTAATATCCAAAAATGAGCGAAATCGACGATTAGAAGTGGAGGTTAAATGCAATCCGAAATTAAAAAATGGCTAGCAACCGCCATGTTTGATTCGTCTCAGCGTATACCATACAATTTAATTAACCTTTAATATTTCATGTATTTAGGCGTAGCATCGCACCCCGGGTATTAGCTACTTTACTTATATATATTCACTAAACTGTTCTTGATAAATCGCATGAAGTTTAATATTCTTCAATATGGCTCCTGCACATCAAAATTTTGAGAATTTTGTTTGATATTCAGACTACCCGAGCATTGCGACCTGAAAGATCTATTGCGCTATCCCAGTTTTATGGATATGAGTGGAATGAAAGTCTACTCTACGGTGTTATATAAGTTATAGGTTGTCTACCAGGTCCAACACGATTTTCTATTCTCATGAGCCACACCGCCATTTTTGGGTTGAGCTCCTGGCCCAGAGGGGAGACTACAATCCTCCCGTTGACCCCTTTCGACCTTATTTTATTCCTCTGGCCCGCGGTCACCTTGCTGGGCATCCACTAGATCCCCGCAGTCATATACTTTCAACAATGTGGATTGCTAAATTAACATGAGACGAGGTAAAAGATGTAATGAAATGAAAATGACGTGAAGGGGATTAAAGAATGGAGTGTGTTGGTGGTATGAAACTTGGGAAACGGGAAAACCCAGAAAAATGCCGGTATGGCGCACCATCTATACCCCTCCGGAACCTCCAGGATTCGAACCGGGGATACCAGATGGGGCTGAGGATCACTTAAGAGTATTGTTTCCTCTAGTAAATTTTGTACATTCTGCAGAAACATTTAAATTGAAAGAGAAATTAGATAGAACGATTTCTTCCTCTAGTAAATTTTAGACATTCTGCAGAAATATTTTAATTGAACGAGAAAATAGGAAGATTTCTTCCTCTAGTTAATGTACATTCTGCAGAAACATTTGAATTGAAAGGGAAAATAGAGAGAAAGATGTCTTCCTCTAGTAAATTTTGTACATTCTGCAGAAACATTTGAATTGAAAGGGGAAATAGAGAGAAAGATGTCTTCCTCTAGTAAATTTTGTACATTCTGCAGAAACATTTGAATTGAAAGGGAAAATAGAGAGAAAGATGTCTTCCTCTAGTAAATTTTGTACATTCTGCAGAAACATTTGAATTGAAATGGAAAATGGAGGGAAAGATTTCTTCCTCTAGTACATTTTGTATATTCTGCGGAAATATTTGAATTGAACGTGAAAATAGAGAGAACGGCTTCTTCCTCTAGTAAATTTTGTACATTCTGCGGAAACATTTAGTAAATTTTGTACATTCTGCAGAAACATTTGAATTGAAAGGGAAAATAGAGAGAAAGATTTCTTCCTCTAGTAAATTGTGTACATTCTGCAGAAACATTTGAATTGAAATGGAAAATGGAGAGAAAGATTTCTTCCTCTAGTACATTTTGTATATTCTGCGGAAATATTTGAACTGAACGTGAAAATAGAGAGAACGGCTTCTTCCTCTAGTAAATGTTGTACATTCTGCAGACACATTTGAATTGATAGGGAAAACAGAGAGAAAGATTTCTTCCTCGAGTAAATTTTGTACATTCTGCAGAAACATTTGAATTGAAATGGAAAATGGAGAGAAAGATTTCTTCCTCTAGTGCATTTTGTATATTCTGCGGAAATATATTAATTGAACGTGAAAATAGAGAGAACGGCTTCTTCCTCTAGTAAATTTTGTACATCCTGCAGAAACATTTAGTAAATTTTGTACATTCTGCGGAAACATTTGAATTGAAAGGGAAAATAGAGGAAAGATTTCTTCCTCTAGTAAATTTTGTACATTCTGCAGAAACATTTGAATTGAAATGGAAAATGGAGAGAAAGATTTCTTCCTCTAGTAAATTTTGTATATTCTGCAGAAACATTTGAATAGAGAGAACGCAATTGTAGGCCATTCATTGGGTTGAATTTCCCGTGTCACGCTCTGTGTACTTTTATTTAAAGACTGCATGCAACGTTGAAGGTCATGCACAGACAGCCAAATAAATGAATGAATTGAATGATGGCGACTACAGCAAGAAGTCCGCATTTTTAAGCTTTGGTTTGCTACTGGTATGTTATCAAGGACGATAACAATAATTTTCATAAGTAATGCCACGAGTCATTTCTAATTTATCTAGAGATTTGGAAATCAAGATTGGCATTTGTTAGGACTATTTAACGAATAAAATTAATCCGTTTACTCAAAAATCATGATTTAAATATAGTTACCGGTATTTTAAAATATTTATATATTAAATGTAAACGGCGATGTATGAAAACAAATGAGAAATGTTTGGTTATGTTTCATTTGTTCATCCACTGCAACTAGATCATATTATTTATTGTCAAATAGGATCGCAATATTGTAAGAATGCACCCTAGTGGAGAGAAAATGAAATACATCAAACTGTATATTATAACCAACATTAAAGATTATTAATTCATTTTTCGGAAACAACTCAATAAAATCAGTATTAAAAACACAATTATTGAACACACAATTATCAAATGTGTAGGTAAAAGAAGGAATCTGTTCATTATTTGCTACATTAAACGTATTTGTTAGAGCGTCAGTCACGGCAAAATATTGCTCTGGCCTGTTCAGAATATTAAAAAGGAGGCGCTTTCCTTATTTTGGTAATCAAAATTCGATAATTATCGAGGTAAAACACAACTGTCATTGGTTGTAAAACAAAATTAATTGAAATCTGATTGGCCATTGACTCCCTTTGGGGCATGAGTTAAATAGCCATTTTAATCGTAAAAATACTCGTGATTTGTCTTTCATGTTCGGATACCATTCATCATAACTTAATAATAACCAGTTTAATAGAAAAATGTAATTAAAGAAAATTGTCATAGTTGATCTATTCTTCATGCTTGAGATATTCCTCCAACATCCCTTTTGACGTTGAAAGATGAATTCCATACATTTTATAAGCGTGTATGTAACACTAAGAAATCGGGACTGGAAGTAAATATCAATGAAACTAAATATATGGAAATGGACAGCCAATGACAAATGAGGGGAAATTTTGAGGAAGTGGCTGAATTCAAATACCTAGGGACAATAATCACAAATAGGAATGAATGCAAGAAAAAAAAAATAAACATAGGCTCAATTCTGGAAATGCGTGCTATTATGCATTACAGAGACACTTGTCCCAACTCCTTTCAAAAAACGTTAAACTGAAAACATATAAAAATACTATTCTACCAGTTTTATTATATGGATGCGAAACATGGACTCTTACTTTAAGGGAGGAAAGGAGATTACGAGTAATTGTGAATAAAGTTCTTAGGTACGTTTTTTGGACCAAAGAAAGATTAGCAGACAGGTGAATGGAGAAGACTACTTAACAGTGAACTATATGGTCCTTATAGGAAGCCACATATAATATGAACAGTTAAGTCTCATAGACTGCGATGGGCAGGACATGTGGCACGAATGGGGAATGAAAGACGTGCATGGAAGCTTCTTGTAGGAAACCCAGAGGGGAAAACGCCCAGTTGGTAGACCAAGAATGAGATGGGAGAATAACATTAACTATGATTTGAGTGAAGTAGATTATACAAGGAATGGTTGAAAAACAGGGCTCAGGATAGGGGTGTATGAACCTACGGGCTCAGTAGTGCCAGTGATTAGTTAGTATGTTGAATATTTAATTAATAGTAATTTATTATTTTATTATGTAAATGACAAAAAATACACCATGTAATCTAGGTTCCCTTAAGATAAATTCTTGCTTAGGATAAAGAGAGACTAACTTTATTGCTAACAAGTGTCGTAGATTGTGATGGGCACTTGAATGTTGAATGGAAAAGGTGCAAAGTTAACTGCTTGGAGAAAATCCGGAACATAAGCGAATGAGGTGGAAGTATAACATTAACCATGATTTCGATGTGAATTATACGGGAAATTATTGGAAATATTACTTGAGGATATGTATGTATGGAGAGCTTATGTCCAAGCGGGCTTAACACCGTGAAAATCACCATCTTTGTATTGCAGGGGAAAACTTTTTTTTTTTTCAAGAAAATCTTACATATTTGAGATACAAGTTCTAAAAAAATTTTAATGTTATTTATCGGAAGAATTGGTAATAAAAATTAGTATTTCCGCACTTTTATTACTTGAACTCTGTATTAATTGAATATAAAATAATTTACACTATTTAACTAATGCCCCAAATGGGAGCCAATCACGTTTCAATGAATTTTGTTTTACAACCATGGACAGTCGTGTTTCACCTCGCTCTTTATCGAATTATATTTACCAGCTCATGCTTTCGTGATACAGAAAGCACCTCCTTTTAATATTCTGAACAGGTCAGTGACTGACTCTCCAACAAATACATTAAATATAGCAAATAATGGACAGATCCCTTCGAACTACACATTTGATAATTGTGAGTTCAATAATTGTGTTTTTAAATATTTTACTGAGTTGTTTACTAAAAAAAATGACATGATGTTGTTTATAATATACAGTTTCATGTGTTTTATTTTTCTCCACTAGGGTGCATGTTTACTATATTGCGATCCTATTTGGCAATACATAATATGATGAAGTTGCAGTTAAAAACAAATGAAATATAACGACACATTTCTGATATGTTTTCAAACATCGCCGTTTACGTTAAATGTATAATATTTTAAAATACTGGTAACTATATTTAAATAATGATTTTTGAGTAAACAGGTTAATTTCATTCGTTGAATAGTCCTGACAAATGCCACTCTTGATTTCCAAATCCTCTAGATATATTGACGAGGCACGAAGTGACTCGTGAATTTATCGATGATTTGGAAATCACTCGTGACATTACTTATGAATATTTTTGTGTAAGTGCATGCAGTAAGTTGACAAATACGTATGTTGTGTGAATGATGTTTTCCAAAAATGTTAGCTGCTCGTTAACTGGTTGGCAGAGTATTGGACCACAACTTACGCCTACGATATATTTAGACTGGTTTCGTGCGTGAAGGTCACGTGTGTTCGCAGCTCCATGTGCTGCTTATCCGATTCCACGTCTCTCTCCAAATCACATTCTGATAATACTATATTTATTATATATGAAATTAACAGCCTTCAATGTACAGGGTGACCAGAAAACATTAAGTTACGTAATATTACAAACAGGAAATGGCAAAAATGTACACTGTAATAGTAAAACACTTGCTAATGTCTGTAATAATAAAACGTGCAACATAATTGGATGCTTCTTTTTTTTTAAATTGGGAATTAAATCTTAGGGAAAATTAACAATAGATCGTACGTCTCAAAAGGATTTTGCCATATTTTAACGTGTCTTACTTCTATTTCTATAGTATCTGGTACTCTGAAAATCTAATTTATGTGAAATATATATATATATATATATATATATATATATATATATATATATATGATCTTCAGTACGTGGTAATTGTCACTCTACTCCTCCTAAATGACTGGATCTATTTTGATGAAAAATTGTATGTGTGTCTGATTGGGTCCCTCAATGGATTTGATTCACAATTGGATCCTTTAAAATCATCAGGTGTAGGAGTTCACCTGAAGTGAAAATTTAAAAATCGCTCTAGTGGTCACATTTTTTTTCTATTTTTCATAACGAAATTCAGTATATCTTTTAAAATAAACCGAGGATATGCAATGTCCAAAAATGAGCAAAATCCGACAATTAGAAGTTCAGGTTTATTTCAAACCGGAAATTGAAAATTGCCTAAACGACTGGAACGATTTTGATCATCTTTTTGTGTGTGTTTGAGTGCGTCCCTGGATGTTTTAGATTCACGATTGGACCCTCTATAACCATTATGTGTAGGAGTTCACCTGAAGTGAAAATTTAAAAATCGCTGTAGCGGTCACAATTTTCGACGTTACTCAACGGAACTCAGTATATCATATTGAAATAAACCGATGTAGGTATTGTCCAAAAATGAGCGAAATCCGACAGTTAGAAGTGGAGGTTTGCCTGAGATCCGAAATTAAAAACTGACTAGCAACCGCCATGTTTGGTTCGTCTCAGCGTATATCATACAATTTAATTTACCTTCAATATTTCATGTATTTAGGCGTAGGAGCGCACGCCTAATTTTTACTACGTACAGTACTATGACGATATGTAGTAGAGAGTTTTGATGTACTAGATCCATTTCTTTGACCTGTTTCAGGATTTCTGATTGTTTGAATTTATGATACACACCTATTTGTTTTTATTTTAGAGAAGTTTTTTGAGAAAAAATATTTTTTTAATGTATTCAGATGAAGAATTATACAGCTTCCGTTTCAGACCTAAATCTAAAATTTCGAAGTGTCATAATGCTCCAGTTATCCGTAGTTGTGTTGGACAGGTACTTATATAATTAGTTAAATATTGGAAATGAGTGGCTTGTTCGCTCCAAAGAGCCTTTATTGATTGCTGTCACTTACTATCATAGTCTGACCTTAGTCTGGTTTCTTAATGTGTTTTCGCTACCTCTCAATTCAATTGACTGCATTAGGTAGATAATTTCTAATTTGTAATATTACAGTACAGTTAGTTAGTCCACTGCTGTGGTCTCGAGGTAGCGTGCTGCCTTGTCACGCAGCGGGTCCGGGTTCGATTCCCGGTCGGGACAGGCTCCTGGATTGGGGGTTTTCTTCACCTGTAAGACAAATGTCGGGAAGCTTAGGGCCCAACGGTCCCCGAAAATTATCGAGCCATTAACATCATCCTTCTTCACCGTTCTGGAAAGCAATGGGAAGCTACCACACCTATAATTCCGTAGTAAAGCTGCAAAGCATAGCATGAGAATGCTATGTTTGCAGTGAAAGATCTGCTCTAGGCAGATTTACTATGGATGGATGGACAGTATAGTTATTTATAGGTTGGCAACCACCGCTGTGGTGTCGAGGTAGCATGCTGCCTTGTCACGCAGCGGGTCCGGGTTCGATTCCCGATCGGGACAGGCTCCTGGATTGGGGGTTTTCTTCACCTGTAAGACAAATGTCGGGAAGCTTAGGGCCCAACGGTCCCCGAAAATTATCGAGCCATTAACATCATCCTTCTTCACCGTTCTGGAAAGCAATGGGAAGCTACCACACCTATAATTCCG
The DNA here is from genome assembly GCA_030220185.1 of Diploptera punctata. Taxonomy (NCBI): domain Eukaryota; kingdom Metazoa; phylum Arthropoda; class Insecta; order Blattodea; family Blaberidae; genus Diploptera; species Diploptera punctata. Next base: position 928,592 of record JASPKZ010003861.1, on the reverse strand, counting down.
TAGTAAAGCTGCAAAGCATAGCATGAGAATGCTATGTTTGCAGTGAAAGATCTGCTCTAGGCAGATTTACTATGGATGGATGGACAGTATAGTTATTTATAGGTTGGCAACCACCGCTGTGGTGTCGAGGTAGCATGCTGCCTTGTCACGCAGCGATTCCCGATCGGGACAGGCTCCTTAATTGGGGCTTTTCGGGGTTTTTCTTCACCTGTAAGACAAATGTCGGGAAGCTTAGGGCCCAACGGTCCTCGAAAATTATCCGGCCATCATCATCATCCTTCACCGGGCTGGAAAGCATCGGGAAGCTACCAGACCCATAATTCCATAGTAAAGCTGCAAAGCATAGCATGAGAATTGTAGTGAAAGATCTGCCCTCGTGCAGATTTACTATGGATGGATGGATGGATGGATGGATGGACAGTATAGTTATTTAGTTATTTATAGGTTGGCAACCCCGAAATTTAGGAAATTGAACTTTCAGTCTTGGTCGTCATTGCTGTAAGTACGACAGAACGTACTATCGTGTAAAAAATAATCTTTAACAGGGTATCATGAGACTAGTCTTCATACAAGATGACGTTACGCAATCAAGAAGCACTGTACAGTGAAGTGAAGATGGAGACAGCCCGCAATGGATTGACAACTGTTGATGAATTGAAGTGATAACATTGGTTAATATTTTTGGTTAACATGTAAAATGTGAGTCACGTGTGTTTTCCACAACAATCAGCAAATAAAATGGAGCTGACTTTAAATATAAATAGGATATAAAGTTCAAGGCTTTTGGAGTGTATAACATTTGAACTCCACATTACCAACTGTACAGTTCCCATAGTAACTAACTGCACTTCTTTGCGAAAAATCTGCTCTGCTACTTTAATATCATTTAAAATATTTATATTTCCAAGAAAAAACTCGTTACACTGAATTATGGCGTCTAATTAGATTCTCATTATTGGAGTTTTAATTAATATTGGTCCGGGTGGCGTGTAAAAATTTAAACTGAGACAAATATATTATCATTACATTAATTAAATAATTTTACTACCTTTATTGAAGGGCTTAGGGCGATAACATGATAAGCCATATATTTTTCTTTCTGGGTGTACACTTACTTACCACTCCCTAACGCCGATCCAAAAAGCAATAATCCAAACCAGCGATCGAAAAATCATAGACTAAGTAATAAGGATTCATTAATGTTTCAATAGTATATTACGATGCGAGGTTGGGAAGTGCTTTTTTTACAGAATTGAACAAAATGTTTAAAAACCGAGCTATAGCTCGGTTTTTAATTTCCATTTTTAATTGATGTGCATTGCAAATTATATTTTTGCGCGATGGTGTTTTCAAAATAATGAATAACATCTTTGTTGGAAATATTTGCGTTCATTATAAACAATTAACTAACGTTAACAGTGTTTGCAATGTTTATTAGTTGAAACTACAGGAGGCCGTGAGAGCAATTATTGATAAAATTGCGCGAGTACGTATTTATTGTCGTATATTGTTTCAAATAAAGTTCAGTTCATTTAAAATGCAGTGATTTGTTTCGTAGTATGTATATTAACACTACCTTTCAGGTATTGTTTGTATGTAGTATACATAGAGGGCAGTGGTTTTACTTCCCACGCGCGTATTGTAATATATAATATTATAGTAGGCCTATAGTTATTTAGGTTGGCAACCCCGAAATGTAGGAAGTTGAACTTTCAATCATGGTCGCCATTGCTGTAAGTACGACAAAACGTACTAACTAATCACTGGCACTGTCGAACCCGTGGACATAAGCTCTCCATACATCCCTATCCTGAGCTACTGCTTTCCAATCATTCCATGTATAATCTACTTCCCTCAAGTCATAGTTAATGTTATTCTCCCACCTTATTCTTGGTCTACCAACTGGGCGTTCCCGTCTGGTTTTCGTACAAAAAGCTTCCATGCACGTCTTTCATTCCCTATTTGTTCCACGTGTCCTGCCCATCTCAGTCTACGAGACTTGACTATTCTTACTCCATATGGCTTCCTATAAAGACAATGTAGTTCATTGTTATGTAGTCTTCTGCATTCGCCTGTCTATTCATTTCTCTTTGGTCCAAAAAATTTCCTAAGAACTTTATTTTCAAATACTCGTGATCTCCTTCCCTCCCTTAAAGTAAGAGTCCATGTTTCGCATCCATATAATGCAATTGGTAGAATAATTGTTTTATATATTTTAATTTTTACATTTTTTGAAAGGAGTTTGGTTGTCAAGAGTATCTTTAATGCATACATAAATAGCACGCATTTCCAGAATTGAGCCCATGTTTAATTTCTTTGTGCATCTCATTCCTGTTTGTGATTATTGTTCCTAGGTATTTGAATTCAGCCACTTCCTCGAAATTTTCCTCATTTGTCATTAGCTGCCCATTTCCATTGTATAATATATTTCTATATGTGATCATAGGCCTATTTAAATATGGCGTACCGCACTGAAAACAAAATCACGCGTGACTGATATTATTAGATTTATTGTGTAATTCGACACACATTTAAGTTATTACTATTCATTTCGTTTTCTTCTGTTTCATTAATAATACTAAATAAATCGAACCAATTGATGTATTCTATAGGATACGTTGCCAATTGAAAGGTTAAGTACATGAGTCCCAGTAGAGCGATTCTGCTTTATTTTACGATTTGGCTATTTCGGTTCCGGTTGTAAACCTAAATACGGCATATCGTTATTGTACTGAAAAGTATGAAGACTTGATATGTTGTTAAATCCTACTCGATCCGCAAGTTACGTGTTGAACTGAGTAGGGGTCATTCACACAGAATATACATTTTCATAACATACCAAAAATTAAGAACAAAACAGAAAGACTGGAGTTGGCGGCTTGATTAATGGATACGATTTCTTCCCTGCAGTTGTACTAGCTACCTGGTTTCTGTATGTTCATTCCCTCACTACAGCTCGGTATAGGCCTACATAGTGTTTCAGATTAAGTATAACAGACTTGTAGGCGTTGTACTACACCCCTCGAGTCGGATGAAGATCTTGCACGAATCGTTTTCTATTTAATAGTAATTCTGGCATTTCTGGTAAAAATACGTATATTTTCTGTTCATGTTGAGGCCTCTGTAAGAGGGTCAATAATTTTAGCAGGAATTCTGTTAAAGCTAGGAGGGTATGGGGAATTCTGGCGGCAGCAGAAAATATTGAGCGCACACCAGGTGTTGTGGGGCATGTGCATGAAAACATGCGTCGCAGATACACTTTGTGAAACGAACAACAGGGTCGCCACGTGGAACCACTCTTGTAGTACAACACCCAGAATTCTGTAATACTTATTCTGAAACACAAGACACACGATATCAGCCTATTGTGTTTACATCGAAATGGTACGTTTCCGGACATGGGTTCCTTATCAAAACTTGATCTACCAAGTCCCCTCTACAACCCCTAGAAGTCTGTAATACGTATTCTGAAACATGCTGTATAATAGTGAAAGTTCTGCTTTAGAGTCCAGTCGTGTAGCTTTCTTTCCTAAACAAGAATTGTTTGTTATATTAAGTTCAACATTCATATATCGTTACTGTAAATACATCTTTCTGTAGGGTTTAGAAGTCCTCAAAATTTAATAAAATTTCATGGAAATATCTCATGAAAGTTGTTATATTTACTGAAATTACAATGCATTTTTCTTGTTTCTATATTTTTTTCTTGGACCAGTCAGCACATAAGTAATCTATATTGTAGGAATGAATAATTTAACTTTTCGCCATATCCTATACTTCGTTAATCTATCTTCATAGGATATTATTTAGGTCACTGATGTGCAGAATATAGCGTTCGTTTTTTTTTTTTAAGGTCACTCGTTTAAGATTCACTCTCTAGGCGTCTGATCTAAATCATAATACAACAATATATGATATTATTATAACCAGCCTCATGCCTAGTGGTCAGGGTTTCTGCCCACAGTTCATAAGCTCCCGGTTTCGATTCTCGGTCAAACCATAGGAGTTTTTCCTTAAAGGGAATTGTTCCTTGTGCTTGCCCATGGTCTGGAATTTAGGTTAAGAACTCTCCTAGCGCTTCATTATGATTATCACCCATCATATCATCGGGGTAACGTAACTCCGCCTTCCAGGTGCCCCAACCTAAGAAATGGATTACAATTCCGCCTATGTTAGGGGAGAAAACCAGAAATGTCATAGAAGACAACCTGGTGGCGTTAGAAAAAAATAAGATTTTATTTATTTATCCTGGTGGAGTTAAAACCATGTAGCCTCTTCCACTCACCAGGACAAACATGTTACATTAGAATATAGCAATCACAATTATTAATTCTAATATTAAATACTGAATGAATATTTGATCAAAAAGATAATATATTATACAGGGCTATTCAGAAAGAAGGAACAGACTTCAAACATTTATTTATTCCAAACTGCAAAAAGTAGAAACATAAGTCCAACGTGTAAGAGAGAAGTTCAGATTTCACTATTTTATACCTTCAATATGATCACCATGTGTTACACGACAAATATCAAAACGGTGGTTCATTTCTTGCCACACACGAATCAGCTGGTCTGTAGTTATCGAATTCACAGCTTCAGTAATTCGATATCGTATATTTCAAGAGTGTCAGGCCATAGGGGGGATAAAACACGGTTTTTTATGTAACCCCACATATAAAAATCACACGGGGTTAGGTCAGGTGACCTGGGAGGCCACCGACGATGAAATTTATCTTCTGCTCCTCCTCTTCCAATCCAACGTCCTGTTGTGTAGCCATTTTGATACAAACAATCAACATGACAAGTAACAGCGCCAGTGCGGCTGTGATCGGAGCTTCAAACTTTTCACTTTCCAGGAACGTTGGAATTGTGTTTCTATTTTCTATAGTTTGGAAGAAATAAATGTTCAAAGTCTGTTCCTTCTTTCTGAATCTATAAGACAACCGTGTTAATGATAGTTAAGATGAAGACTGTCTAGTCAGTGTGTTCTCTTAAGACATTTCTAGCATTGGCGGAATTATAATCCACTTCTGAGGCTCGGACCCTGAAAGCGATTACCCCGATGATATCACGGGTGATTAATGATAATGAAGCAGCAGGAGAGGCCTTAAACCTAAACTTAACGTAAATTCCAAACCATGGCAACTATAGGAATACCTCCCTTTAAGGAGAAATTCCTGTGTTGTGAGCGGGAATCGAATCAGGGATCTCATGAACTGTAGTCAGAAACTCTGCCCTAGGACAGGCATTTCCATGCTATGCTTTACAGTTTTACTAGGGAATTACAAGCGTGGTAGCTTCCCGATGCTTTCCACGCCGGGGATAATGATGATGGCCAGGTGATATTAGGGGACGTTTTGGGCCTCAAAGCTACCTGACATTTGTCTTACAGGTGAAGAAAACCCCGGGACAAAACATCGCCCAGGAAGCTTGTCACTACCAGGAATCGAACCCGGGCCCATTGCGTGACAAGGCAGCACGCTACTTAGAGACCACAGGCGGTGGACTCTGACTATAAGGCTGGTCAATAAAATATCATTTAGCTATGAAATATGTTTATAGTCTGCTTTCAGCTTGATTACTAACCGGAGACCCGTACTCGATGTGCTATTATTGGGCACAGTAAACAGAAGATGGTGTCTATGGTTTGAAATTAAACTCGAAAGTTGTTTTACGATCCTGTCGCATTAGGGTAGAAGTACATAAGTCTGATTTTAGTGATTTTTATTTTGTAAATTAATATGTCAGAAATAAGCATTTTTATTCCTCTATCGTAAGGGTAAAGTTCTTAACTGATGGCTAATTTCTCTTGGTTAGAAGTAATGAAAATCTCTGATTTATTGATACGTTATATGAATATTCATAAGTTATCTTTTCAGACTTATGTGTGTTTACCATGTGGGCACAGAAGTAGTCTATTTGCGTAGCTTTCTGCTGATAATCAATAATGTCATAGCCCACTGTTGAGCCATAGCCTCTCCTTTGACAGGAGCCAATAGGCCAAGTTAATTTAGTTTATCTTATTTGCCAATAGATGAATGGCATGTGGTCAACACACCGACTCATTGAGGCATCTAGCAGGCAACTAAGGTATTACTAGGATGTTCAAGTCGGTAAATTTTGCTTAGAGGTATTTTTATCCAGGCTTAAGAAACGTTTACGGGCCTGAAAATCTTCAGACTCGGGACCCACGGCTTAAAGTCCCTCCCGGAGGAATTGCTCCTTGGATTTTTCCGTACTAAAAAAGAATCCATCGACCCCGGCCGGGTTTGAATCCGCGACTCTCGGGACCAGAGAGGCAAGGAGTATAACCACTGTCCGACAGATCACTGATGGCCCTCCCAGATTCTCAACCCATCTGCGACACTGCTTATCTTATTATCTTGACAACATTCCGCAGAAGTTCAATTTTCAGTTTAAAGCAGGTTAAATGAATCCCAACAACCATCAAGCAGACAAATATTTGAACAACCAATAATTAATAAAAATATGTATAAGTCTGCATACAAAACCAAAGTCAAATGAAAAACTTTTATCAAAAAACTGCAATTAATAGAACAGTTTCCAATGAACATGTAAGATCAATAACAAAGCTCTGGAACGAGTAACACATTTTAATTATTTGGGTAGTAATTTTACTACAAACACAAAAACTGAAAGAGACACAGATATGAAACTGTCGAAATTTCAAATGACATGCGGAACTATACATAAAACATTAAATAATAAAGCATGAAGAGATACTAGATTGAAGTTTTATAAAATATTGGCAGTTCCTGCATTACTTTATGGGAGTGAAACTTGGGTAGTGACCAAAAAATTACTAAGTAGAATACAAAGCGTAGAAATGAACTTCTTACAAGAACAAAAAGCTGCACATAATTGGATCGGATAAAGAATCATGATATAAAACAGAGAATATAGAGATAAATGGTCTAGACATGTAGAAAGAATGAATGTAACAAGATTACCAAAAGCAGCATTTAACTACAAGCCAAGAGGTTCAAGGAGTACAGGAAAGCCAGTGAAGAGACGGACAGAACTGAGAGGCGGAACAGGCCATTTACCTCGCCCGTGAAGTGAAGAAGAAGGAGAAGGAAAAGTTTCCAAGTCATATTTATTTAATACACTTTATTTGCTCATCGTCAAGCTCCAAGTTGATGTTTTAAGTCGACGACATGGCAGACCAAGATGGAAATGGAAAACCTATGTCAGAACTATAATGGATGATAGGAATTTTGGAAGAAGGAGATTGGAATGATAGAAATAAATGGAAACTGAAGACAGCAAACCTATAAGTGGGGGGGAAAGCCGAAGAAGAAGAAGAAGAGGATTGCTGGCACTGGCAGGTGTTCTAGAATCATGTTTGTAAATTTCTTGCGTCCAACTGATATTTTGAACCCCAAGTGGTTGCTATTTGCGGGCATGCGCAATCCACTCTTGTTGGAGGCGCAACAAGTACTTTCATTCATGAAGTTGGTTCATTCAGTAGCCACTGTTCATTAAACAACTCAACTCTACGCTGACATTTGAATTTTTATCAATCGCTTCACTTTAGAAGAAATTAAAAAATTGTATTGCTAACTAAAATATTGATAATTGATTTGTATCAGAAAATACTGAGTTTTCAGGTCCATATCATGAGAGATTAACTATCCAACCCGGATATTTATGGCCGTGCGGACATAAGCTCTCTATACATCCCTATCCAACCGTTCCCTTTATAATTCACTTCCCTCAAATTATGGTTAATGCTATTCTCCAAATGTCTAAATGGCACAAAGAGTAGGGTGCGTGTAGGCAAATAGTTTCCGGATATTTTTGAAATTTAGAATGTGTTGAAGAAATGAGATGCACTATCTCCTCTATTATTGAATGTTGTGCTACAGTATGCCATCAAATCTTTAGAGGATGAAGAGGGCCTACAACCCAATGTTATTAATAAGCTGCTTATGCTAATGATGTACTATTGGGCGATGGCGAGGAGATACTAAAGGCCAACATGCACACACTATTGAGCAACACTAAGAAATTGCGACTGGAAGTAAATATCAATAAAACTAAATAGCCTAATATGGTCACACGTAGAAATACATTATATAATGGAAATGGACAGCTAATGACAAATGTGGAAAATTTTGAGGAAGTGGCTGAATTCAAATACCTAGGAAGAATAATCACAAATAGGAATGAGATGCACAAGGAAATTGAACATAGGCTCAACTCTGGAAATGTGTGATATTATAGATTACAGAGACTCTTGACGTCACAACTCCTTTCTAAAAACATTAAACTTCAAATATATAAAACTGTTATTCTTTTTTTATATTGTATGGATGCGAAACATGACTCTTACTTTAAGAGAGGAAAGGAGATTACGAGTATTTGAGAATAAAGTTATTAGGAACATTTTTTGACCAAAGAGAGATGGACAGGTGAATGGAGAAGACTACATAAGTGAACAACTATATGGTATTTATAGGAAGGCAGATATAATAAGACTGCGATGGGCAGGACATGTTGCTCGAATGGGAAATGAAATACATGCATGGAAGCTTCTTTAGGAAAACCAGAGTGAAAACGTCCAGTTGGTAGACCAAGAATGAGGTGAGAGAATAACATTAACTATGAACTGAGGGAAGCAGATTATACAGGGAATGATTGGAAAACATTAGCTCAGGATAAGGATGTATGGAGTTCTTATACCCGCGCAGCCATGAACTTACGGGTTAGATAGTGCCAGTGAGTTAGTTATTATCCAATTTCATCCTTGGCCTAACTACCGGGCACTTAAGTTTCCATTCCCCTCTTTTATTCGTGTCAAGTGTACTGCCTATTGCAGTGTTTGACACTTAACAGATCTTATTACATCCGGTTTCCCATAAATAACATGAAACTCATTGCTATGTAGTCTTACCTATTCGCTTGTCTGTTCGTCCAAACATTTTCCTAAGAACTTTATTATCAATTACTTGGAATCTTTTCTCCTTCCTTGAAGTAAAAGACCATGTTTCCCATCAATTATGATCATATTTCCAAACACTTCAATAACCTCTCTCGGCTCCGTCTTACTGACAGGCGTAAATTGCACTCTCTTTCACTTCTTTTCAAGCCTCTGAATTCCTACACTCCCCCAGTTACCTGGTGTCCAGATTTGAGAAGTTATCTTCTTACTACAATATTGACACTAGGTCACAAGATAACAATCCCTCTTCATAGCACTTCTTATTCTGCTTCTTTCACAGTAGCCTCTGCCCGCTCCTGAAATTTCCTTCTCCAAGATATCAGGTGTTGCCGCACTCTTGGTACTTTTAAGTCACGCTTATACAGTTACCTGTTGTCAAATATTTTTTTTTCTCTAAAATTAAATTTATCCTATGCCATTAATAGTGTTTTTTTTTTAATTTTTCTATCTTATACATTTTATATTTAATTTGTTAAATCTAGATTAAATCAAAATATTTTGTAAAATATTAATTATATTGTAGACATACTATGAAATATTTATTTTTATTGTAATTAGATGTAAGAATCTTTTTTGTACTTTTTTAACCTGGTAGATTAGTAGACAAGGCCTTAACTCTGACAGGTAAAATAAAGCTATTATTATTATTATTATTATTATTATTATTATTATTATTATTATTATATGTCCACCGGGGGTGGTCTCGAGGCAGCGTGCTGCCTTGTCACGCAGTGGGCCCGGGTTCGATTCACGATCGGGACAAGCTCCTGGGCGAGGTTTTTTTTCTTGGTTTTTCCTCACCTGTAAGACAAATGCCAGAAAGCTTAGGGCCCAACGGTCCCCGAAAATCATCCGGCCATCATCCTTATCATTATAATCATCATCCTTCACAGGTGCGGGAAGCTACCACACGTATAATTCCTTAGTAAAGTTGCAAAGCTTGAAAATGCTATGATTGCAGTGAAAGATATGCCCTCGGGCAGAATTACTATGGATGGATTATTATTATTATTATTATTATTACTATGGATTATTATTATTATTATGGATTATTATTATTATTACTATGGATTATTATTATTATTATTACTATGGATTATTATTATTATTATTATTACTATGGATTATTATTACTATGGATTATTATTATTATTATTATTACTATGGATTATTATTATTATGGATTATTATTATTATTATTACTATGGATTATTATTATTATTATTACTATGGATTATTATTATTATTATTACTTACTTACTCACTGGCACTATCGAACCCGTAGGTTCATGGCCGCGCGGACATAAGCTCTCCATACATCCCTATCCTGAGCTAATGCTTTCCAATCATTCCCTGTATAATCTACTTCCCTCAAATCATAGTAATGTTGTTCTCCCACCTCATTCTTGGTCTACCAACTGGGCGTATTATTATTATTATTACTATGGATTATTATTATTATTATTATTATTATTATTATTATTATTATTATTATTATTATTATTATATATCTGGAAGAATAACGTTTAATATAATTTTAGTTAAGTCTTTTAAGAGAAGTTGGAATGCGTTTCCAGAGTCTAGCCTTTGTTTTATTTCTTTCTGCGCTTAATTTGTGTTTAATAAGTAGGGAGCGGATTTTTATGTTCTAAACGTTAAGATTGCAACATAGTATAATGAGAAGTTAGGCTTATGACATGTCTTTTGTTTTGGTTCCACACACAAAAAGTTGAATAGTATAATGAGAAGTAAAACTTTTGACTGTCTTTTGTTTCACACACAAACAGTTGAATAATATATAGGCCTACTATCTGCATTGCAATATTATCTTTTTTTACATAAAAATCCGCTCCCTAAAAATCACTGTTCCTAGGTATGAATTTAGTCACTTCTTTAAAAAATTCACTCATTTGTCATTAACTGCCAATATCCATAATATAAAATATTTGCATGTGTGACGGTACAGCTCGTTTTATTGATGTTCAGTACATCCAGCCTCAGTTTCTTCAGTACATCCAACCTCAGTTTCTTACTTGTATTTAATACAAAATGTGTTGTGGCTTCTAGTAAACTATCAGTACATAACAACCATTGATTTCTACGTCTTCTTTATTTTCTAAAAGATCGATTGCATGCCCTAGTACTATCTACAATATGGCAAAGAAAATAAATAAATATGTTTTTATAAATATCCATTTAGGCGGCTCCGTGGCGCAAGCGGTTAACACTAGTCTCTCGCCGCTGGGGTCCCGAGATCGAGTCTCGGTCATTCCATGTGGATTTCGTGGTGGACAAAACGGAGCTTGGGCAGGCTTTTCTGGGGGTTTCTCCCATTTTCTCCTGCCACAATTTCGTTCTACCATTTGTACTCGTCTTATCCATTTCGTTCATCTGCCCCTATGATGGTGCGTCAGGCGTGGTCGGCCGGCACTCTTGTCATTCACAGACCTCTATATATATAGGTGTTCATCTCATCCCATCCCTCGACCCGACCCTGAGTTGGACATGAGTTGAGGATATTTATTTATTTAAATTTACATTTACATTTTCTCGAGGTTAACAAATTAAAATTTAATGTGCGAGAACATTTTTTATACCCTTAAACACTACAACACGTGTCTTGAATGTGACAGTCGTTAACTTAATGGAAATGGACAGCTAATGACAAATGAGAGAAATTTTGAGGAAGTGGCTGAATTCAAATACTTAGGAACAATAATCACAAATAGGAATGAGATGCACAAAGAAATTAAACATATGCTCAATTCTGGAAATGCATGCTATTATGCATTGCAGAGACTCTTGATGTCCCAACTCCTTTCAAAAAACGTGTTTAACTGAAAATACTCGTAATATAAAACTATTATTCTACCAGTTGTACTATATGGATGCGAAACATGGACTCTTACTTTAAGGGAGGAAAGGCGATTTGCAAGTATTCGAGAATAAAGTACTTTGGAAAAATTTTAGACCAAAGAGAGATGAACAGACAAGTGAATGGAGAAGGCTACATAACAATGAACTACATGGTCTTTATAGAAAGCCAGATATAATAACAGTTAATTCTCGTAGACTGCGATGGGCAGGGCATGTTGCACGTATGGGGAATGAAAGACTTGCATGGAAGCTTCTTGTAGGAAAGCCAGAGGGAAAACGCCCAGTTTGTAGACCAAGAATGAGGTGGGAGAATAACATTAACTATGATTTGAGGGAAGTAAATTATACAGGGAATGGTTGGAAAGCATTAGCTCAGGATAGGGATATATGGAGAGCTTATGTCCGCGCGGCCATGAACCTACGGGCTCGATAGTGCCAGTGAGTAAGTAAATACATTGGTTGTGTGTGTATGTATGTATGTATGTGTGTGTGTATATATATATATATATATATATAACATGAAAAGAAAAATAAACGCCTGAACCGACATTTGAATTCAGGATCTCTAGCTTGATACGTTAGTGCGTTACCAGTTACGCTATCCAGGCATCATAGCACAAACATTTATTTTTCCTTTATATATATATATATATATATATATATATATATATATATATTCTGTATCTATTAATAGCATCTAATAAAAAATTCACAAAATGACTTTTTACAAATTAAAAAGTTGCCAGGTATTTTATTATAATGACATGTAACATTTGTACTCCATTATAAGGATAGTGTGCTGGGTTTTCGGAGTCTTTTCTCACCTGTAAAATAAATAAAAATTATGTTCAAAGTTAAATTCACTCATCCCTGAGAAAAACCAGATAAGTCGAAAACTGACACAAACAAGACAAATCGATATATTTTTTTATGTGAACTTCCTCTCTCTTATCCAAAACAGAAATTGTCTATTATAGCTAACTAGCTAATTTCCGGCATGAGCTGCTACGCCTAAATAAATTAAAATTAATGTGATTTTATGTTTAGTTGAATAATTGAAAGGGAAAATAATTATAAATTTATATTTTTTTTTTAGATATCCCATGCTGATTACCCGACGTTGCCCGGAAATCTACTTATCCCGATCTTCTTGACACAAATGAGCTGAAATACGAAAATTAATGTGTTTTATGTTTAGTTAAATAAGTAGTAAGAAAAAATTATATCCTAATTATTTTTAGATATCCCATGCTGATTACCCGACGTTGTCCGGAAATCTACTCATCCCGATGTTCTTGACATAAATGAGCTGAAAGACAAAAATTAATGTATTTCTTATGATTAGTTGAATAAGTAAAATGAAAAAATAATTATAAATGTATATCGTAATTATTTTAAGATTCCCCGTGCTGATTAACGGGCGTTGCCCGGGAATCTACCTATCTCGATCTTCTTGGCATAAATGAGCCAAACACAAAATTCGTTATTGTGAATTATCCGTAAAAAAAAATACGCGCCATGTGCTGCTTATGGTTGCACAGGAATCTACGTACTTGTCTCGATCTTCTTGGCATAATGAAAGACAAAAATGGCCATTGTGAGTTATCCGTAAGAGATAAACATATGCTGTCGCGGACTTTTTTGTAGAGCTTTTTGAGATATTCAATTCTGCGTGCATTAATTTTGTGTATTTGTTATGGTTTAGGCAGCGTAAGCCATTCAAGCGTCCAAAGAGCTACTTTTTTTTCACGTTTTCCATTACAAAAGGCGATTTTTAAGGGCGTAGGAGTTGAGTATCACAACTCTCTTACAGCCTATGTTCATTCCGGGAATCTCCTGAACATTTTGCAAAAAAAAACCATGTCATTCGGATCAGCGGTATGGCCGCGCATAAACAAACATTTTTATATATAAGATAGAATTAATAATTTACTTTTTTTGTTACCACATGAAGCAACATAACGAAAAGTATAAATTAGCAGCAAGAAATTAAGAAAAAATGGACTTATCTGGTTTTTCCCGGAATGAGTGAATTAGTTCCCTCCCTAAATCATATTTTATGTGAGAGTGGTGTGTTCTTCTCGGTGGTGACCCCGCCATTGAGCTTGGCCCTGTGTGTGTGATTCAGACCTTAAAATGTCCTCCCAGCAGGTAGACATGTGGTACGTAAAAATATCTAGAAAGGGAGAGGTTAAAAAAAAAAGCAGATATATATTCCTATATAATTTTATATTCTAACATTGCCCAATTTTTCGTATGAGAAATGAATCTACATACATAGTGTTCTGCTATGAGCAGGTCTTTCACTGCAAACTCAGCATTATCCACTCTTTCCTTAACTCAGCTTTCATTTTTGCATCCGCTTACAAACCATTTATTTTAATATTGTCTATCATCTGATGTATTTTTCTGCCCCTAACCTTCTTTCCGTTGACCATTCCTTCTAGGCATCCGTCAGCAGGGAGTTTCTTCTTAGCGAGTGGCCAATCCAATTTCATTTCCTCTTCCTCTTCTATGTGAGTTCCAGCATTGTTCTTCCTTCATCCACTCTGTCTAGCACATCTTTTTTTTTGTCCATTTTATACGCTTCATCCCTGTAATTGATAATTAATTTTGATAGAACCCATATTATGTTATGGCAGTGAGGCCTGGACAATTCGCAGTGTAGATGAACAAAGACTAACTGCGGCAGAAATGAAATTTATGAGACGTAATGCGGGCTATTCAAGGACAGACCATAAAAGGAATTCTGAGATTCTCAAAGAATTACACACACAATCAGTCATGGAATATGTACAAAAATACAGAAACAACTGGAAATCACGTACGAAGAATGAGCAGAACAAGAATACCACGTCAGATCTTAAATTACCAGTCACCAGGCAAGAGATCTTTGAGCAGACCCTTCAAACGTTGGATTGAGACCGTAACAGACCACTAGGTCTATCACATGAAAGGAAGAAGAAGAAGAATTTTGATAGAAAGACGATTGTTTGCAGTTTTGAATCTTAATGGAGGTGTAGAGGTTGAACCCTAATTGGATTAATAAAAAGAAATAATATTATGAACGTGATACCGAGAAACATGGCCAAGTGCAATATATATCTAGGATACAGTTATCATTCCATAGATGGAAAAGGCTTTAGGGAAATTGAAGATAGGAAATGGCAGAAATAATATGAAACATGGATTCTGAAAGTATATGCTCTGATGGGTAACAGAGAGAAGTAAATAGTTTGTTCTCAATTCGGAAAATACATTTAACTTTTCAGGAATCCGAAGGACAAGATAAATGGTTATATAACAAACAAGAAATCCGATGGTCTTGCTTCTAAACTAAAGTTCATTCACAGAGAAAGTGAAAGTTTGTAACTGTTAGATTGTGTAAAACTACGGTTTGTGTAGTTCCATTCATTCAAATAGGCTACTTCTTCACGACTTCCTTAAAGCTGTGAAAATATCTTGGTTGTTACACTTATAATTAGATGTTTTTTTTAATTTAGTAATACAGATTTTCAATTATATTAAAACACTCAATAGTATATTACGATGCGAGGTTGGGAAGTGGTTTTTACAGAATTTAGGGAAAATGTTTGAAAACCGAGCGATAGCAAGGTTTTTAATTTCCAAGTATAGTTATTTAGGTTGGCAACCCCGAAATGTAGGATGTTGAACTTTCAATAATGGTCACCATTGCTGTAATTAGGCCAACGACAAAACGCACTATCGCGCAAAAAAAATTTTTATATTATTTCTATAAGTACAACTTATAATGATAAATATGGCTTGTAGCGCCTACATTTTATCATAAATCTTACTTCTATTTTTGCTCTTCAAAATAGCCAAACATACACAATGGAGAGAAATCATAAAAAAATATACACAATTTTTCTAAAATGCATATTTATATTAGTATCGAGAAGTTGCCAAGTTTCATAAGTTTGTACATTTATTATTTTTTAAATGTATTTAAAAATGTAATATGAAGGGCGAAGCATGGACTCTTACTTTAAGGGAGGAAAGGAGATTACGAGTATTTGAGAATAAAGTTCTTAGAAATTTTTTTGGAGCAAAGAGAGATGAACAGACAAGTGAATGGAGAAGACTACTTAACAGTGAACAGTGAACTACATGGTCTTTATAGGAAGCCAGATATAAAACAGTTAAGTCTCGTACACTGCGATGGACAAGACATGCGGCACGAATGGGGAATGAAAGACTTCCATGGGAGCTTGTTGTAGGAAAACCAGAGAGAAAACCCCTAGTTGGTAGACCAAGAATGAGGTGGGAGAATAACATTAACTATGATGTAAGGCTAGTAGATTATACAGGGAATGACTGGAAAACATTAACTTAGATAGGGATGTATGGAGAGCATATGTCCGCGCGCTCATGAACCTATGGGTTCGATAGTGCCAGTGAGTTAGTGCTTAGGGCAATAACATTATAAGCCACATATTGTTCTTTCTGAGATATAAGGATTTTAATGTTTCAAAAAATTATAAATACTAATTATACGGTTTTGTTAATACATTGTGAATCTTATGTTTTAACTCATCACTGGTGTACTTACAATTGATTTTATGGATATTTCAATACATTTATTTACTATCATTGTTAATAAACGACATTTCTTAACAGAATGTGATTTACCGAGTTACTGTCCTAAGCCCTGCATATCATGAATGATTTTACTAAAAAGAAGACCAAAACACATGTTCAGTATCGTTTGATACGGTACTGAAATATATGCATATTTTAATTGTAAGTATTGAAGTCGACGGATACTAAACAAACACCTGCCCCAAATAATGTATATCCAATGGATAACTATCTCTTTGTTAACTGATAGTTGTTATATCATTAGTAACGTTATACTACTACCTACGGATCTCGTATTCATCCTTCATTATTTTAAGAAGAGATTCAAGTTGAATCTCAACCTCAAGTAAAAAGAAATCGGATTCCATTATTGTTTTAATTTCAGCCTTTTCAACTCTAGGATTAAATCTATATCTCTTTCATATAATTGGAAGTGAATGGGGAGAAATAGGTTAACAGTTAATAATTGAAGCGCTACCTCAATAATTACCTTGCGAAGTTGATGATTTTTGCCGACCAGAATGTCTATAGTATTCTCTAGGAGTGTTTGTCACTCTACTTCTCCTGAACGACTGGATAGATTTTGATTAATTATTTTGTGTCTGTCTGATTGGGTCGCTCGATGGTTTAGATTCACAATTGTACCTCTAAAACCATTAGGCGTGGAGTTCACCTGAACTGAAAATTTAAAAATCGCTCTAGGGGTTACAATTTTCGATGTCCCACAAATAAGCTCAGTATATCTTATTAAAATAAACCGAGGTATGTGCTATCAAAAAATGAGCGAAATCCGACAATTAGAAGTGAAGATTTCCTTGAAATCCAAATAAAAACTGACTAGCATCCGCCATGTTTGGTTTTCGTCTCAGTGTAGCCTATACCATACAGTTTAATTAATTTTAATATTTCATGTACTTAGACATAGCAACGCACGCCGGATATTAGCTAGTGTAACATCCATCCATCCATCCATAGTAATTCTGCCCGAAGTCAGGTCTTTCTCAGTAATCATAGCATTTTCATGCTATGCTTTGCAGCTTTACTAGGTGTGTTAACTTCCCGTTGCTTTCCACACCGGTGAAGGATGATGACGATGACCGGATGATTTTCGGGGACCGTTGGGCCCTAAGCTTCGTGACATCAGTCTTACAGGTGAGGAAAAAATCCTCACCCAGGAGCTTGTCCTGACCGGGTGTTGTGTAATGTGGGTACGGTAGCGTTTGGTTGGTGAAAAGGATAATTGTCGTAGGTTAATTCGGTAGATTCGAAGATTAATTATGGTATTATAGGTAATTATGGTGATTCGGGTTACGTTGAAGTCTTGAAGAATTAAAAGATAAAGTTAGTAACAAAACAAAGTGTAGTTTTATTCAGTAAATGTGCGTCTGTCCTGGACACACATAAAATACAAAAAGCCGAGATTCTTCTCAAGACGGTGAATATATTTTTTTTCAGCCCCTTCGCAAAACACAGTACAAAGACATTTTCTTAAAGTAAAGAATGAACATTTTTTTTTATATAAGTCACCCTAGCTTGGTCCTTTTTTTACATGTGAGAGGGTGGCATCTGACCAGTTTCAATTGGCCTGTCTCCATTACCTAGTCGTAAACCCGTTACACAATTTCTAAGTGTTTAAAATAGTAACTTCTCTTTAAAATAGTAACTTCTCTTGTTTAATACATTTTTACAGTACACGGGAATCGAACCGGGCACGCTGCGTGACAACGCAAGCACGCTATCTCGGGACCACAGCGGTGGACACTAATATGTAAGGTTTCGTTAATTTTGTATTTAATTTGTATAATAGAAATATTGTTAAGTGATTAATGCAAAATAATGTATGGCAATATATATATATTGTTGTAGGCTAGTGTAAAAGTTGAAGAGATGAAGGTTGAGGGTTTGTGGGTGGGGTGGTTAAATCCATTGAGTAAGATACTGAAAGTATGTACAAGTGGGCAGGGATACCGTAGGTGGCAGCGAGGTCATTTTCCAGCGCTCCTCATGGTGCAGCTGCAACTTCCCCAACACATCTGTTAATAATTTTTAAAATATGTAGCCATACTTTTAACTTATATAAAGTATTTAATACTACAGCCTTCCATTCTCCTGTTAATAAAGCATAATTTTGCAATTATGCCGTACGTTCCCTCTTTAACTAGAGGTTTGAACAAGATATTCAAAGGATTAGATACTAAATTAATTTTTACTCCCACTTTGGCATTAAATAGTGTACTTGGAAACCCTAAAGATAAAGTCGATTGTTTAAAAAAATCCGGTATTTATGAAATTGGATGTAATGACTGTGATATGAAATATGTTGGGCAAACCAGAAGATCCATTTTAACTAGATTTAATGAACATATTGCCCATTTTAGACTAACAGAATTGAAAAATCTGGAGTTGCCCAGCATATTTCTGATTACGGCCATGCTATCAATAAAACTAACCTTAGGCTGATTCGTTCGGTCATTGATTTCAAATTCCTTGACGTCCTTGAAAGTTTGGAAATTTATAAAAATAAGGATAAAATCATGAATAAAGACAAGGGCCCTATTCCGTACAGCGCCCTCTTTTCTTTAATTGAAACAAAAGAGGATTAGTTTTATTATGTTTTGTTTATTTATTTATTATCAATTTTGTCTTCAGTCAATATCTGGTTCTTGAGAATGACAGCTTGGCTGTAGAAACTTGTTGACCATTTTAAAACATTAATTGTTGAAATGGGCATATTGACTGTATATATATTTTTATATAAAGTAATTTGTACAACTGCTAATTCAGTTTACAAATACTGACATTTCAGCTCCGAACAGCCAAAGTCGATTGAAGTGATTGCTGCATATACCTAGAGATTCACTAAATTTCAGACCCTGATTTCAAAGAAAATTGGGTACGGTATAACTGGAAATCAAAAACACTGGGTCACATGTCATATTAACCCTGTCTATAATAATTCGTGAACGTATTGCAATTGTTAGCTCAGCGCTGTGGTCTCGCGGTAGCGTGCTGCCTTGTCACGCAGCGGGCCCGGGTTCGATCCCCGGTCGGGACATGTTTCCTGGGTGAGGTTTTTTCGGGTCTTTTCCTCACCTTTAAGATAAATTTCAGGAAACTTTAAGGGCCAAACGGTCCCCGAACACCATCTGGCCATCATTATCATCAATATCATATTCACCTAATTAGATTAAGTTTAGTTTAAGGCCTCTCCTGGCGAATCATTACCAGCATCATCAACTCTCATATCATCGGGGCAGCGTAACCCCGCCTTCCAGACGTCCCAACCTCAGAAGTGGGTTACAAGTACGCCATGCCAGGAGAGAACACAAGAAATGTCGAAATGACAACTTGGGGCATTTGGGGGAAAAAATGCAATTGTCCACCGCTGTGGTATCGAGTCAACTGCTGCCTTGTCACGCAGCGGGCCCGGTTTCGATTTCCGGTCGGGACAGGCTCCTGGGTGAGGTTTTTTCGGGGTTTTTCCTCACCTGTAGGATAAATGTCAGAAAGCTTAGGGCCCAACGGTCCCCAAAAATCATCATCATCGTCCTTCACCGGTGTGGAAAGCAACGGAAAGCTACCACACCTATAACCCCATAGTAAAGCTGCAAAGCATAGCATATAAATGCTGTGATTGTAGTGAAAGAGCTGCCCTCGGGCAGAATTACTATGGATGGATTGTGCAATTAGTGTCCCTAAATAACAAAATATAATCGGAAGGAACAAAATTAGAAGTAAACTAAATAACTTGCAAAAATGCACAGAAATTACACACACATATCCTAGCTCTTTAAGATGTGATGGGATGGTGCGGGTCCCCATGGGGAGACATGTGCTCACGGAAATTTGATTCAGTATAAGACCGCTGCCAACCCACAAGTAGCGGCTAGAGAGGCGACATGCTCACTGCATGTCTTCTTTTTCTTCCTTTGGCTCTACGGTCCTCTAAGAACCTTGGCCTTCTTCATAACAACAGTCCATTCATATCTATTACTAGTTTTCTTTCTCCATCTTTTCACCTTCAGTTGTCTTTAATCTTCCTCAACCTTATCTAAGCATCTTAGTATCTGTCTTCCAACCTTTCTTCTTCCTTCCGGTTTCCCTTCTAAAATATTTCTTGCGCCACTTTCTTGCTCCATCCGCAAACCATGTCCTATCCATTCTACTCTATTTTTTTTTAATATCTCTTATCAGATCTAAATCCCTATTTTTTTCAATTCCTGGTTCGTTGGCTAATTCTCGATATTTCTTTGACTACATGTCACCAGTTCTTTGTGATTAACACATGATAGTGTATGTGCCGACTGTTTGAAAAATTAATAATTTTGCACATAATAGTTTATTCTTCACTTTTGTACTGCATTTTCGTAATTTCAACATGAATGTTGTGGTGCTTGCATTGATGTCTCTGTACGTTTTGTGTTGCAGTTGGCACGGGAAGAGCCGTGAGATGGCAGCTGAGGACAATGGCGTTAAATTAACGTTATAAAATAGAAAGAAAGACTTACTTCATACATGGCCCATCATGGCGGACTGGCCCACGAGACGTCTGCGTCGCTACAACAACCCAGCTCGGTGCCGCCTCCGCGACCCCCTGTGCCGCGGGTTCACCGCCCTCGGATGGCGATAATGACGCCACCGCCTCCAACTACCATAATACTCCAGCCTCTAGGCTCCACGACGACGACGCCGGCGTCTCCAGTGAGGCGTCAGCCACCCCCTGCAGAAGTGACGTTGACGGCCCCGAGACCGGACGGCGATCGCGCAGTGAACGAATATGTGGAAACACCTTTCCGACCTGCTGCAGCGAGCGAACAACGCAGGGACCCTCCTCATCATCAAGCGCTTCATCTCCCCATACACAATCCTGCGAAGAAGAAGCCGGTGACCTTCAAGAAGGACACTCCGGGAAGCAGTTCGAGTGGCGGCGATGCCGGGACAAGTGGGGGAGACTGTTTTCGGGGCTCGATCATATGCCCCGAGTGCGGACGTTGTCGTTGCGAATCGTGTCGCCAGCCCAGGCCTTTGCCGTCGCGCTGGCTCTGTGTAACAATAAGTGCTTCTGTTCTGCGGAGACGAGTCTCGACTATGCCTCGTGTTTGTGCTGTGTCAAGGGCCTCTTCTATCACTGTTCCAAGGACTACGAATTGGACCACGACGACGGTTCTGCTTCTTGGGTGGACGACCCGTGTTCGTGCGGACCACATCGTCTGCTCGCGAGGTGGGGGTGTCTTGCCGCGCTCTCCCTCGTCCTACCCTGTCTCTGGTGCTATTGGCCCCTTAAAGGGTGTGTGGAAGTGTGCGAGAAGTGCTACGCGAGGTATAGTAGTCAAGGATGCCGATGCGAACCTCGTCGGGATCCCAAGCTCTCCGACGTAACGCCCGAGAAACGCTTACTAGACTCGAGCCCCGACTTCTGAGTGGCGTTGTGCGCTCGGAAAATGGCATCCTCACATTCTACATGGCTCATCCTGTAAGGTACATCCATTCTCTTCAACAAAATTTATAACGATCATTTCCCTGGGACAGATCAGTAATCTTAGACGCTGATTGCAAAGGTGTTTCAGATTCGGCAGTTCTGTAACATATGCTCAACCCTTCCAGGCACTGTTTTTTATTTTCCATTTAAAAGCTTAAATTTTCATGTTAAATTGATACTTCAAAATGCATTATGAAATGTTTACAGTTTCCAAAGATTTTACCTATAAGGATCATGTGGAAGATTGCACAGAAATCATTATAAAAACTAAATGTATTTTTAAAGAAGTGCAAAAATTGTGTACTATAAACTGTTTATTTAAAAAAATGTAATCAATTCAGATAAACCTACCAGGGATAGAAAGTTTGAAAGCATTAAATGTTCTCTATCAGTTCTAAGTTTCTAAAATTCAACTTCGCCAAAGATATTCCTCTTAAAAGCCAACTGGTATTAGAAGTAACTGTAAATATCCACAGAAATTGTATAAAGATATTTCCTAAAGAACATTTCTATAATTTATTGCATTACTTCATGTTTACCAATGTATTACTACACTCTTTTCCCTGGTGAGCTTTGACTAAAATCAACACTTTTAAAATTCATTTTAAAGTGCTGTTGAGGTTATGTCATAAGATATTAAATACAAAATTGATACCTGGTAAATAAGTTGAGCATGACTGATTTATCAGGTACCAATTTTGTATTTAAAATCTTTGACTAAAAGCAAAGTTGATCAAAAGATTGAAATAAGCATAAAGCATGTAATGTATCTAACCTCAGCAGAGATGAGTCTTAACAGCCAGCCAGGAGATTACTGTTATCTGTTCCATTCTTCTATAGATATTTTGACCTGTATAGTGTATGAATGGGCACCATTCCATATCAAAACTCCAATGTAAACACAGCATTGTATTTTGTATGAAATAAAAATTGTATGATTATGTATTGTGACAATCTTGCCCTACCATACACTGCCCACATGATCTTTAAGTATCAGATTCCCTTTAATAATGTTGTCATTATTTAATCCATTCTAATTTTAGCACGTCTGACATTTTATAGTAAATTATGTCTTTTCACAATTGCGAGAAATTTCTGAGCAGAAGAAACAGTAACAGCAGTTGTCCAAATGAATATTGCCAACATTACATGTGGTAGCAGAAAATCGCATCTTACTTTTTCCATTAACCACTGTCACATGGTGTAAGGAATCTTTATACATTTACCATTTTAAATAGCACGTCACTTTTAAATACACCAAGATATTAAATCATGCTTTTTGTTTATTTTAAAACGTTTGATAAGGAATGGAATGTAATACAAAATTGTGTAAGTTTCTTTAAATATTAAGATTGTTATTAATATAATTGAATCAGTCATTTCGAAAAGGGATCATTATTCCATGTTTAGATACCTACTTCCATCGTTTCCATGTGAGAATGGCTCAACTACACTATTCCTTTACCACTTTCTGAATTTATTCAGTAGCAATTTCAGATTCAGTGCTTTATCCTGAACAAGTTGAATCAGTTTTTTTTTTTTTTTTTTTCCTCCTGTAAAATTTGGTCAGCTGTAGATGATCCCTTTTCGAAATGACTTATTCAATTAAAGTAATGAATCTGAAGGTTTATAAGGTTTATTTATTTTAAAAATTGTTTTAATAGTAAAACTAATATTGATTCTAAGACATGAGAACATGGTATCCTAAGGTTAAAAATTCAATCAATTTACATCTATGGAATTCTGATAGTTTTTGTGTTAACTTGAAACAAAAGTGTTGTCCAATCCGCACATCAAGGAGGTACATAAGCCATCAGTAAGAAGGAAGTTCTGTTTACATCATTTGAATTGTTCTTGTTGCAAATAATTCCTATAATTAATGGTACCTTGTTTTATCTATTTCTAAACACAATATAAACTGCACCTATCAAAGTGCATGTCAACAATTCTCAAGTAGTATTCAATTTGTGCGCGAAGCAAAAATGGAAATATAATTAGGGTTACCTCTCTTCCATTTTTAACATAAAGAAAGCTACATAATTTACAAAACTCTTAGAATAAAAAATAAACATGTTTGCATGGGATGCAGCATGAAGATGCAGCATGACACTGAACATTTACTCCCTTACATTAACAATTTATTGTATTTTATCATGTATACATAGTAATTAATTATTAAATATAAAAAAAATGGTCACTTTGACGAGACCCTATGCCATTCAGTTTGGTTTATTTCTTACTAATAAAACTAAGACACTAATTAAAAGTTGAATTTCATAATTGACAAATTTTCTCACATTTTGTTTTTCTGTGCTTTGAGTTCTTGCAGAACTAAGCCTGTCAATTGTAGTTTTGTTAACATGTGTGCTTTTAGAGGATTTGTTGGTAGCCCCTATTGTAATTAGATAATGACTAATTACTAGTTTGTGATTGGCTGTAATGTTTCATTCTGTATTAGTTGACATTATGAAAAAATCAGAATTTTATAGATTTAAGGTGAAGGAATTTATGAATGCATATTTGAGGTTATGTCAGATTATTGTGCAAATGATATAGGATGAGTCATAAAGAGTGAGGAGGTATTTAACTGCTATTTTCCTATAATTACCATTCATTATTATTTAAATTTTTTATTTCACATTAAATTCAGGGAGTAGTAACGTTAAACTGGTACCATTGTCATATAAAAAAGAGTAGTTGGTAAGAGGGTGAATGTGTCCAGTATGTGTGGTTGATACGTTCAACGTTGGCGAACAAATTTCATGTTCTTTTAAATGGCATTTGGTAATTCTACTTTTCATTTGGAAAATTATTTTAATTCTACTGTTGTTTATATCATGAAGATTTTGAATTGCGGCTCAATGTTGATAAAACTAGCTATAACGGCTGGGGGACTCGACATGCCACCCCTATATTGGCTGCATAATTGTAATTAACACATGTGGGTGTGAGGCCAGCAGCTGGATGGCTGTGTCATGGAGAGTTGTGTATATAACATGTAATGTTAAATTATGTTTTTTCATTTACCATTTTCCATAATAATAATAATAATTCAAAGTATAATTTTAAACTGTACTCTAAATTTAAATTCTTTTATTTAAAATTTGGAAGGGCCTTGTATTTGAATTGGATCTTCAAATTAAATACATTGCAGTTGATGTACTAACCATTGGAGTTTAGACCTAAGTACAGTAATTAGTTACCATTTTTAACTCATTTTCTCCAATTTAAATGGTAATATTTGCCCTATTATGTTTTCTTTAACATCAATATAGTATCTGTTTTATCACATAAAATAATGATTTGCCATTTTTAATTCATTTTTTCCCCATTTTAAATGGTAATATTGGCCCTATTATTGTTTCCTTAGCATCAATGTAGTATCAATTTCACCACACAAAATTTACCATTTTTAACTCATTTCTCCCCAATTTAAACGGTAATATTGTTTCCTTAACCATCAATATAGTATCTGTTTCACCACATAAAATAAAAATCATTATATGTATATTTTCTTGCAGGCTCCCATGACAGACAAATGAGGTGATATTATTTTTAAGAGAATATTTGTTTGAATCATAACTGATTTTCGTATATTTTAAGAGAGATATGTGATCACTGACTCTTCCTTCTGTTGTATATATGCAATGCAAAGCATTACTTCACATTTGTATTCCTTAAATTCAGATAGTTTGAGTTGAGGAGTTTTGATAATGCCTACATAAAATTCTAATAAGATGGTGTATTATTGATGTTCACAATTCCCAACTTGTGCAGAAGTTAAAATGCATATTTTTAACGTACTACAATGCCATTTCTCTACAGAAATACCTATTAATAATAGGTTTAAAACGATAAGAGTAGTGTGACAACGTGATTTCAATGATTATTTGAAAGTATATAAAGTTTTTTCTATTTTTTTTCAAATGATTTTGCTAGTAAATAATGAATATGTTACATGACACCTCCTAAATGGAGTAATGGCTGTAGCATGTAATATCGTCAGGTTGATTGAACTCTAACTTTTTGATATGCCTGAATTGAGCCTTAGGCTGGTAACGTACATGCTAATAAATAATTACACAAATTTAAATTTGAAAGCTATCAGACTTTGAGGAAAATATCCTTAATTTCTGCAAAATTGAGAATGCTAGTGATTATGACCAGAATGATAAAGGTGTCTAAGTGAAAAAAAAAGAGAAAGTGATCTATGTTTATCAACTATGTAGACATGTTGACCCACACAAAAATATGTGACATCAATATCTAAAACTGCACATCTTAATTCAGTTACAATTTTTCTCTTAAAATATACATTTTGCGTAAAATATATGTGGAGTTTAATTTAAAAAGGGAGATTGTCCATAAAGCTTCTATAACACTGATTTTTGAGGACTATTTAACACGTGCCCCAAATGGGAGTCAATGACCAATCACATTTCGCTGAATTTTGTTTAACCAATGACAGTCACTCCGTATTTCACCTCGCTATTTACAAATTCTGTTTACCAAAATAAAGAAAGCTCCTCCTCAATATTCTGAACAGGTCAGAACATCGTTTTGCAGTGACTGACTTTCCAACAAATATGTTGAATGTAACAAATAATGAACAGATTCCTTCGAACTACACATTTCATAATTCTGTGTTCAATAATTGAGTTTTTAAATAATTATTTTAATGAGTTGTTTCCTAAAATAATTAATTAATAACCTATAATGTTGGTTATAATATACAGTTTGATGTGTTTCATATTTTTTTCCATTAGGGTGCATTCTTACAATATTGCGATCCTATTTGGCAATAAATAATATCAAGTTGCAGTGGATGAACAAATGAAACATAACCAAACATTTCTCATTTATTTTCAAACATTGCCATTTACATTACATATATATATATATATATATATATATATATATATATAATTATTTTTAAATGACTATATTTAAATAATGATTTGTGAGTAAACAGCTTAATTTTATTCATTAAATAGTCCTAACAAATGCCACTCTTGATTTCCAAATCCTCTAGATAAATTCGAAATCACCCATGATATTGCTTATGATAATCTTAGTACCTTGGTGACAATATTAATTTTAGAACTTACTGATTTCCCACTCACACATATGTCCCACTGTTTTATAATGAAAATAATCTAATTTACTTAGAACTTATCATAAAATAATTGTTCTGATCTGGTTGACTCTGGCAGTAGGATTTGAGACGCATGTTTCAAAATTTCAAATCCCAGAGCCAACTAACTTGAGTTATTTTTTTTCTCTGGTTTTCTTCAATTTTGCATTATCAATACCAATTTTATCAAAATCATATGATTACAATTAAATCAATGTCCTTCATTAAAGATTCATATTTATCAAACACTATTAGTAATAGAAATTCATAGCCTTATGGATACAACCAAACAATTTAGATGCAGTATAACTCATACATGCTAAAGCATCTATAGATAATAATTGAAGAAGGTATTGTAAAAATGACCTTTAAAAAGATCCAAGTTATTTGTTTCTTCCACCAAATATATTTTGTCAGCCCTAATTCTATTAAAGAGAGAAATAAGCTAATGGTGTTACAGCATTTAGTTAAAATAGTCAGTTTTGTTGTATTGAAATAATTATCTAGGTGACTAGTAGAATTACCAATTTAGTTGAAATAAGATTCCCTGTGTTTCCATTTCATTTCATCAAAACAAATTACATGTTGCCATCGAGAATTTATCTAATGTGTTTTTGAATTCAGCCGTAGTAGTTTGTCAGCTGTTATTTGTCTTAATCATGTTTTACATCTGTGTTGTAATGAAATTATTACATAAATAATTTAGAGTGAAAAAAATATATAAATAAATGTAAGAAGCCCATTGTGCTTGCCAAGTAAGGGATTATTAAAAAATGCATAATGGAATTTGGTTAAATTAGTAAAACTTTTAATAATGAAAGCAATTATTTTCTTGATAATAGTGAAAAGATTGTAAAAATTTGGTTAAATAGGCCATTAAAAGAGCAAAGTAATATAAACCTGCAGTTAATGCACAAGCTTCTAAGAGAACATATGGGAATAGTGAGATCTGAATTATGTTTGTTGATTCAAACATTTGTTCCAGTCCCTCATAAGTCTCACTATATTGCCAACATAATATAAAATGCATTTTTAATAGCTATTCGTTATAAAAAAATATTTTGAATTAATAATTCCTGGATGAGATATTTTCAAAAGTTATATGCTCATTTGATAGTTTTTATACTCTTAAAGTATTTGTATTTGTCATTTAACATTTAATGTAGTAAATTGAGTTTATATTTGTACTGTGAGCAGAAGAGAAAAAAAAAAACATAATGAAAAGGAAAACTTGATATATACGTGTGTAGGAATGAATCGTGTTTTGACTTTTAAGCATAGTAAATTATTAACACTTTTAAAATTCATGTTAAAGCACCGTTGAGGTTATGTAATAAGATATTAAATATAAAACTGGTACCTGGTGAGTCAGTCATCTTCAACTAAATTATTATACTTCATCTAGTTTAATAATTTAGTTTAGGACGACTGACTTACTAGGTACCAATTTTATATTGAATAAAGTAAATTGTGGTTGAGAATTAAATTTTGATACAAAAGATTGAAAACGTATTAATTATTTCATTTTAAAAAAGACTAGATGACAAAAATCTAGCAGAAAAGCCTTTACATAAATACATGGACATGAGTTGTAATAAACGTCATGAAGCTACCCAAGTCATTTCTATCTGTAAACACTTATTTACATCTATAACAATCTGGATAACATCAAACATGTGTTTGTGTGATACTTTATAGGCTAATGAATGCAATATTAATCATTTCTCAGCCTGGTGAAGTGAATTAAAACTATCAGTTACATTGATGATCTTGCAGAAGATTTCCGGGCTGTTGGCCGTGGTCTTGAGGCTTGTAGTTCCCCAACGTTTTGCCAGAGACTGCATCTGGCAAAACGTTGGGGAACTACAAGCCTCAAGACCACGGCCAACACGTCCGGAAATCTTCTGCAAGATCATCATAGTAACTCCGGCCGTGTGAAAGCCTAAGTCAATATATCAGTTACATTGTTTTTTTTTTTCAAAATTTTCTAGCTTTTATTAAAATTGTAATGTTTTAAGTAGGGCTAGAATTTTTATCTACTAAAAGTTAAGATTGTGACATAGTATAATGAGAAGTTAGATTTGTGACTATATTTTGTTTTTGTTTCACATACAAACAGTTGAATAGTATAATGAGAAGTTAGATTTGTGACTATATTTTGTTTTTTTTTCACATACAAACAGTTGAATAGTATAATGAGAAGTTAAGACTTCTGACTCTCTTTTGTTTTGGTTTCACACACAAACACTTAAATAATAACTGCATTGCAATCTTATCTTTTATTGCATGAAGATCCTAGTTATAAGACTGGATAAATAACAATTATACAAATTTAACAAAAAAGTATGTATAGGTAAATATATTTTCTATCCTGTGCCATAACTGAACGGTTTAAGACATGGTGCCTTCATGCTTTTGTTCAAGTCCCCATGGGAGAAGAAATTTTCGCATGGAATTTTGGCCAGTGTGGGACTGGTGTCCATTCTGCATCTTGAGAATTTTGGGTAGCTACAATAAGTAGCTGCTCCGGGTTGAGAAAACTATTTATAATGACTATAGGACCCACATGTCACCCTATACTGGCTAAATGATCATCCACCTCTGTGATTGACGCTGGTAGGCCTGTTGCACCATGGAGTTACAAATATTCACTGAAAATTTAAAAACTAAATAAAATATGCTCTTGTGCAAATTAATGATTCGGTTGATTAATAAAGAATAAAATAATTGTCTTTATAAATAACAATGGCTAGATTTCATGTAAAATAATAATGATATTATCTAGACATAATAATTTTAGTTGCCGTTTTGCTGGGCAAGTACCGTACAATATCACCATTCATTGTCTTCATAAGATAGTCCTTGTTACATTTCCAGATAGCGCCTCCTTCAACGTGTTATAATTTTAGGAAATTGTGGAGTTAATCTTAAGAAGCCATTAATAATATAGCAACAGTGAAAGAAGGTACAATATTGAAGGTAGGCAATGAAAACCTCGTAACTCCATCAGTCATGGAAAACCACATAACTCCAGTAGCCAGCACAGAAATATGTGATGCATAACGTGTTGAAAACATAGACTTAAAATTTATTTATAACTTGACTTGTATTCTGTAGTAAAATATGTGGGAACTATTGCTGTATCAATTTTCATAATTATTTATAACAGTTTCTCCTGTAAAATTTACCAAAATGGAGTTATGAGCTTTTCATTGCCCACCATCGATATACTTCTAATGACAGTTTTGGAACTACAGATGAAAGTCAAAACAAGTGCTTGTCTATAGATTTTATTGGAAACAAATAAAATATTTAATTTTTTTATAGTTGAAAGCAATAGTTATTGAAATAAAAAATGAGTTAGTAATTGCATTGGTTTGTATGATGTGGGTATGACTGCCATTTAGAAGGAACTGTGTTTTTAATTATG
This sequence comes from Diploptera punctata, assembly GCA_030220185.1. Taxonomy (NCBI): domain Eukaryota; kingdom Metazoa; phylum Arthropoda; class Insecta; order Blattodea; family Blaberidae; genus Diploptera; species Diploptera punctata. The sequence continues at coordinate 898,102 of JASPKZ010003861.1, read as the reverse complement.
ATTATTTTTATTTTGTACCTAAGGAAACTGAAAAATGTGGAGTTGTGAGTTAAATCATATTTATTTTGTATAAACTCAGATTTATTTATTAATCTCCTGCACTAGGGGCTTGAATCTGAGTAATAGCATTCCAGCAATATATTTATATTATTTACATGTAGTGTGCATGGAATTACAGTATGCTATTTTGATAAGTCAATATCTATTATAGGAAATAACTGCCACATTTGTTATCTTATTATATATTGGCTGCAGGATTTCTGAGCCAGCAAATTTACAAAATTCCTCAACTGCCATTACAGCTTATATCATTGTAGCCTGGTTCTAAATTAATTCAATTATCAAACAATAATTACATTTAAATCACAGAAAATGTTTGAGTCATAATACAATGAAAGTGAAAACAGAAGGTTTAGTTTATTGGACATTATAGAATGAAATTAATTAGATGTTTTACTTTGAAATAGATTTATTTATTTATTTATTCCTTTAAACATTTTTTTGTGGAAATAGTATGTTAATTAACTTAAAATATTTCTGGTTTTGTTTTATATTTGCTTATAATTTCTAAATAGAAAGATTTTGTTTCCACGAAGATAGAGGGATGAAGGTAATTCATGTCCAGATTAGATCTTAGACCCATTCAGTCTAGTGTTAATAATACAATCATATTTATAAAATATGTTAATAAAATGCATTTCATACATACAGGGCTATTCAGAAACTAGGAACAGACTTCAAACATTTATATCTTCCAAACTACAAAAAATGTAAACACAATTCTAACATCCTTGGAAAGATAAAAGTTCAGATTTCACTATTTTATGCATTCAATATGAGCACCATGTGTTACACGACAAATATCAAAACAGTGGCTCATTTCTTGCCACACACGAATCAGCTAGTCTCTAATTATCGAATTCACAACTTCAACAATTTGATGTTGCAGATTTTTAAGAGTGTCAGGCATAGGGGGAATAAAAACACTGTCTTTTACGTATCCCCTTGGACAAAAATTACATGGAGTTAGGTCTGGTGACCTGTGAGACCACCGGTGATGAAGTTGATTTTCTGCTTCTCCTCTTCTAATCCTATTGTGTCACCAATTTGATACAAACAATCAACATGACAAGCAACAGGATCAATGTCTCCATGATCGGAACTTCAAGCTTTTCTCTTTCCAGGAACGTTGGAATTGTGTTCCTATTTTTTGTAGTTTGGATGAAATAAATGTTTGAAGTCTGTTCCTTCTTTCTGAATAGCCCTGTATTTGAATGATAATTAAGATATCAGTTTCATCAATTCATTCCAGTTTTCTCTCAAGCAAAGTATTCTTCTGTTGTGGTGTTTTTGGTTTTCCACACTTTTTCTTCTCCATAGGTTGTGTATGAATTATTCACCTTGCATACCATTGAAGATATTTTATTAATAGAACAACAATAATATTTCTACTTTGAATGACAAATTTACAAAGTCAATTTCAGTTTTCAGAGTCTTTCAAAATAGTAACAACAGTAGTGGTAGTTATTTTCTGCAGAGAAAGGTGCATTGTATTGCTCAAATAATGTTTCTTTAAAAATTGAAAACATGTATATTTTTTAAGAAATAGTTAATGCAGATATGTTTATAGTGATTTGAGAAAATGTAATTTGATACCGATATGAATGTGTATAATAGTTGGATAATGTAAGAATCAAATGAAAAATCCTTTCTATGCCTTGCACGACTCACTCCACGTAGAGAGTATAGGGTGGTATTAACTTATCAAAACTTAAAATGCTGTAGTTCTTTTCAATTATTTTTTTTATGTCAAAGAAGCTGACGTTGGACACTTTTGGGGGATAAACAAATCACACAAAGGGGACATTTGTTTTTATTTTTGTATTTTTACTACAAGAGTTGGAGAGAGCCTATAGGAGTGAATTTGGGTCAGTATTTCACTTAATGGAAGCAATACATTGATATGTATTGTATATAGGCAATTTTTTTTTTTGGATTGCTTAAATAATGAATAAATGTAGAATTTTAATATATTTATTAAGAAATTAATAAGTGTTTAATTCCTGCATTACTATTTTTCGCCTCAATAGTATGTCTATGAGGGTCTTATAATAGAGGGAGGGTTTCATGGATGATTGAGGAAGGAATAGTTCATTTGTGTCGATGAGGATGAAGTCATTCTCTCCCTCTATTATAAATGCTCTACACTTTTTTGAAATGCTATATAAAAAATGTATTCATTTTATATACTAATTATTCTAAGAAATCGACTGTTGGATGGCAATTTCACCTTTCTGTGAGAAGTGTGTCAAATTAAAAAAATACAAGGAAGTGTACAAAGTCTATAACTCTTAAGGTGTATTTGTTGTATAAAATGCTTATTTATTATATTTTTCTTGTCATTCAATAGGTCTTAATCTTTATATATATATTGATAATTATATTGAAGAAGTGCTACAGTTGTATAAACAGACTTTCTGCAGTATTATCTAGTCTTGAGGTCTAATTTTGTGAGCAGCATATGAATGAGTGTGTAATCAATGTTTTTAATATATGAATGATAATGCGGTTGTATAGCATTCTATAGCCATCATGCTACATATAAAAACATTGCAGCTTTGTATATTGTCTTGTAAATATTAAACTCGAAAAGTGTAAGAATAACAGAGAACAAGAAAATTGTGTTTTTATTTGGTATTTTTTGTCTTAAGGAAAACATGTGAGATGCAATTTTTAGCCATTTTTGGATTCTGCACTTCATTTAGGAAAAAAATATTTAAAACTTCCTTTGTGAAAATATATTTATTATGGTAATTTTTTTTTCAATTGTTACAAGTGTCAAATAATGGACAAATTTAATACTTAAAATATGCTTTTCTCAGTTACTATGAAATTAAATTTATTCATTCACATATGTGCAACAAATATGAAGCACATAAACTTAAAAATTGCTTCTGATCATCCTTAAGCACAAAAAAAAACCTAAGATTCCTGATTTTACATGACCCTTTTTGGTACATTTTATTTTCTTTTCCCATAATTTTTACCCTATTGAAGAAGGAAAATAAATCAAATGGGACATTAATGCAATGTAAAATTCTTACAACCAAACTGTTAATAATTAAATTGTTTGACATTGAGCAATGCAAGCTTAATATGATATAATAAGAAAAGTAAATGCTTGGGCGGGATTTCAACCCGGACCTCCGGATTGATACTCCAGTAGTAGCGCATTGGAGTATCAATCCAGATGTTCGGGTTCAAATCCCGTCCAAGCATTTATTTCTGTTATCATGTCAAACTGTTAATACTTTATGGAATGCACTTTATTTTCAAAATATGAAAGAAGGTTAGTTTACATTTGATGATTTTTAGAATTACAGCCCATTTGATGTAGGAACAGCGTCATTGAAATAGATTGGATTGAATCAAATATCCATAACTAACTTACTGGCACTGCCAAACTCGTAGGCCGGGCGGTCATAAGCTCTCCATACATCCCTATGCTGAACTAATGTTTTCCAATCATCCCCTGTATAATATACTTCCCTCAAATCATGGTTAATGTCATTCTCCCACCTTTTTCTTGCTCTACCAACTGGGCGTTTTCCCGCTAGTTTTCCTATAAGAAGCTTCCATGCATGTCTTTCATTATCCATTCGTGCCACATGTCCCGCCCATCGCAGTTGACGAGACTTAACTGTTCTTATTACATCTGGCTTCCTATAAAGACCATGTAATTCACTGTTATGTAAAGTCTTCTCCATTCACCTCTCTTTGGTTCAAAAATTTCCCTAAGAACTTTATTCTCAAATAATAATAATCTCCTTTCCTCCCTTAAAGTAAGTCAATGTTTGGCATCCATATAATATAACTCGTAAGTAAAAGTTTTAATATACCTTCAGTTTAACGTTTTTTGAAAGGAATTGGGACGTCAAGAGTCCCTGTAATGCATAATAAAATAAATTTCCAAAAATTGAGTCTATGTTTAAATTCTTTGTGCATATCATTCCTATTTGTGATTATTGTTCCTAGGTTTTTGAATTCAGCCACTTCTTCAGAATTTCCCTCATTTGTCCATTAGATATCCATTTCCATTATACAGTGAATTTCTGTATGTAACCATATATTTAGTTGTATTGATATTTATTTCCAGTCCCAATTTTATAGTGTTACTCAATAGTGTGTGCGTGTTGACCTTTGGTATATCCTCGCTATCGCCCAATAATACTACATCATCAGCATAAACTAACAGCTTATTAATACCATTGAGTTGTAGGCATTCTTCATCCTCTAAAGATTTCATGTCATGCTCTAGTACAAAATGTAATAGTAGAGGAGATGGTGCATCTCCTTGCTTAAACCCATGTGAATTTCAGAAGTATCCGAAAACTGTTCGCCTACACTAACCGTGCTCTTTGTGCCATTTAGACACATTCGTATAAGTCTAACTTTTTAGGAATGCTGAACTCCAGCAGGATACTATGTAACTTCTTCCTCTTAATTGAATCGTATGCTTTTTTGAAATTTACATATAGTTTATGTACAGTACCATTATAATCCCATTTATTTTCTAAAATCTGTCTTAAACAAAAAAATCTGATCTGTTGTAGATCTCATCATCATCATGAACAAATTCGTTTTAGGCCATGTGGCCTGTACGGCTGTTGTAGATCTGTTCCTTCTAAATCCACATTTATGATCTCCTAGAATGTCATCTGTATAGGGGGTAAGTCTGTTTACTAATATATTTGTTAGGATTTTGTACGAAATATTCATGCATACAGTATTTTACCAACCAAGGCATTAAAAATGCATATATTTTACATTGACCATTTAACTCATGCCCCAAATGGGAGTCAATGACCAATCACATTTCAATGATTTTTTATTTACAACCAATCACAGCCGTTTTTCACCTCGAATTTTATCAGTTTAATTTAATCGCTTTAAAATCAAGCTCCTCCTTTTTAACATTCTGAATAGGTCATAGCATTATTTTGCAATAATGTAGCGTAACTACCAGATTGTGTATATATATTGCACGAATGTCAGCAGGTAGTGCTTGCGGGAGATAATATAAAAACGTTTGTAGCAATTGATTATACCACAAAAAAGAAGAAAATTGTTTGCACTCTCTTAAATGAATTATTTCCCAGAAAATAACGTTGCAGAAAAATATAATCGACATATTTACATCATAGGACATCATAAATTAATTAATACCTATAAATATTGGTTATAAATTTCTGCACTAGGGTGCATTCTTACAATATAGTGATCCTTTGGCAATAAATAATATCTGGTTGCAGTGATGAACAAGCGTAACATTAGTTTCTCATTTGTTTTCAAACATCGCCTTTGCATTACATATATAAATATTTTAAAATAACTATATTTAAATAATGATTTGTTAGTAAACAGCTTAATTTTATTCGTTAAATATTTCTAACAAATGCCACTCTTGATATCCAAATTCTCTAGATAAATTGGAAATCACTCGTGGCATTACGTACGAAAACTTTCCTTACTCATTTCGATAAATTTGTACTGTATATAAAGTACAGCGTCTATGTAATTAAAGTGTTTTTTTTCTAGAGTGGTTGATATAGAACATATTTATATGCGTATTAATATATACATGTTACGGGAATGAAACACAAATGTAATACATATGAGGCAGATCTTTTTAATCGATTATTGCAAATCATTTATCGACGATAAATAAAACAAATCAAAGACTGTTTTATTCGAAACAAAATCTAACTCAGTATCACATAGCGAAAACATGAGCATGTGATTGAAATTTTAAAAAAAATTTAAATCTATAGAGGCATGAGGTAAAATTAAGTCATGTGAAATGCATACAGTAAATGCTAAAATGGACGTGAATTTGAACAACGCTACCCTTCCATGATCGTCATTTGTCATGTGAGCGTTGTCTTGTGAAGTGTTCGACAGAAGAACCTCGCGTCAATGCAAGGTAACTTATTTACTTATTAATATCATGATTTTTGTTAGTTCCATATTCATTAATTAAAATATAGAAATAGTTCACCACCTCCTACATAGACTATAACATGTTCATCAGATGCTTATACAGCATTAAACGTAGTTCCATCTATTGGTTCAATAATTGGAGTGGTTATTTTTATTTTCACAAAAAAATTATTTCACAGCACAAACCACAAATAAATGCTTGTTTCTGTAAGGATTCATTAACGAAATAGCCGTGCCTAAACATAAGCTAAATTAAGCAAACATAACCTATACAAATAGGTTACTGCAAAAATGTTAAGCGTACATTGGTCTGTTGACCAATAATAAGCAATTTGTTGGCATTATTCGTAGATAACTGTTGTTACATTAACAAAATATTATTTTTAGATAGATATTTTATTGAGAACAAGTATAAATTTAATTATATAGGTGTATTAATAACAAACGCTAAAAATTCAATAAAAGAAGTAAAACTAGCTGATAAAGCAGCACAAATATCAGGATATATGAAAGATTTAATTTGGTGCAACAAACATGTCAATAGAAAGCAAAATCCGCATATACAAGACGATAGTTCGACCAGTTATCGTATATGGAGCAGAAACTAGGGCTGATACAACAAAAACTAAAAGGTATACAACACAGAAATTAGTGACAAATGTCATATTCAAGACATGACCAAATTTATTAGATGGACGAAAATATTGGAAAGGTCATATAAAAATAATGGAAGACAACCTACTTGCAAAAAGAGCTAAATAAGATAGACCAATGGACGGGAGAAAAATAAGCAATGGATAGACAATGATTGCACATCCAATACGTCTTCCTCCGAGGAGTGATTTTGGAAATAAACAGGATGAAAATCCTACAATTATGAATAAGAACAAGATTTTATTTACTCTGTTGTGGCTAAATTACGAAACGTAATCCTTGTTTCATTGATGTTATTAACATGTGCTACAAAAGATAGCAAGTTGCTGTCTTAGAATTTTGCTTGAGGTATGCAAACATGTTTGTGATACATATCCAGAGCCACCTCGCACACTCTTATCTGTCTTGTAAGTTGGATGTGAGGACGTTAGAAAAACTCACGTGACAAATTAGAATTTCATTATCACGTTTTCTGCAATCTACGTGCTAATTTACAACCATTCAGCCATATGGAAACAAACCATCATTATGTTTGTTTCCATGCTTTTCTAGTATTGAGCAGTTATAGATGTCAGGAACTAGTCTCTCATAAACTTCAAAAATAACTCGCCTTAAACTTTTCTTTTGTAGCGACAATATCATGGACGCCCAAACTAAGGCCCGTGGGCCGGATACGACCCTACACCACTTTATATCCAGCCCCTACAGGCCCGTGGCATTGTAATAAATTAAAATATGCTAAGGATATGTCTATAATATTAGTCTAGGCCTTACCTGTAATGGAACAAGAACTTATAAAATATGTTGTATAATATATAAAAATTAATGTTTGTTTGTTCGTACTTCATGCGCGGCCACACCGTTGATCCGATTGTGATGGGGCTTTTTGTAAAATGTTCAGGAGATTCCCGGGATGAACATAGGCTATAAGAGGGTTGTAATACTCAACTCCTACACCCTTAAAAATCGTCCTTTGTAGTGGAAAACGTGAAAAAAGTAGCTCTTTGAACGCTTAAATGGCTTACGCTGCCTAAACCATAACAAATACATCAACATTAATGTACACAGAATTGAATATCTCAAAAAGCTCTACAAGAAAGTCCGCGACAGCATATGTTTATCTCTTACGGATAACTCACAATAGCCATTTTTGTCTTTCATTGATGCCAAGAAGATCGAGACAAGTACGTAGATTCCTGTGCTATCATAGAAGCACATGGCGGGTATTCTTTTACGGATAACTCACAATTATGAAAATTGTCTTTTAACTCATTTATGCCAAGAAGATCGGGATAAGTAGATTTCCGGGCAACACCGGGTAATCAGCACAGGTAATCTTAAAATAATTACGATATAGGTCTACATTCATAATTATTTTTCATTTTACTTATTCAACTAATCATAAGAAGTACATTAATTTTCGTCTTTCAGATCATTTATACCAAGAAGATCGGAATGAGTAGATTCCCAGACAATGCCGGGTAAACAGCACGGGGTATCTAAAAATAAATACGATATAAGTTTTTCCCAATACTTATTTAACTAAACATAAAACACATTAATTTTCGTATTTCAGCTCATTTATGTCAAGAAGATCGGGATAAGTAGAATCCCGGGCAACGCCGCGTAATCAACACGGGGTATCTAAAAAATATAAATTTATAATTACTTGTCCTTTTACTTATTCAACTAAACATAAAAGAACATCAACTTTAATTTATTTAGGCGTAGCAGCGCACGCCGGATATTAGCTAGTAACGACATAAAAAAAGTAGTAAATCAACACACGATAATAGTAATAACTAAATTACGGAATATGGAAACTCTTATTGCTTTATCTCTCCAACTCTAATTTACCCGTTTCAAACAGTACCACCAAATCAAATACCAAAAAAAAAAAAAATTGAATTGTGGTAAGCTTTTGAGAAGTGGACTTTCAGAAATTTTATATCTTCTGATAGATGTCCCTGATCACATGAACGTCGGAATAAAGGACTTGGTTTGTTTTGTGCAACATGGGAAACAAAAATTACAGCATATAAATATTTGCCATATTCTTTACCAAGACAATAATAAATATAAGTTATTACTACTCTCCGAAACCTAAAAGAGGAAAGTTTACAATGTGTGAGAGACCTTAACATTGAACCTAGTGACATCAATATTAATACTCGAAGTCTTCTACCAGATGCAAGGAAACTTGGGAGACAAAGAAGCAGTTCTCTGGAGTCAACTTCTTCATAAAGGAAAAGGTGTTGTTCTCTACAATGAATATACACCAGCAAATCAATGGATTCATGATAATCAGGGATTGTCTTGTTCCGAATGGAGAGAAGCAATTAAAAATGCAAGCCAATGTATCGGCGGTTCGTTCTTTGCCGGGCAGATCTAGGGACGATACCCTCTGTAGACGTTCTCGCAGAGAGCACGAAACCCTTGCACACGACCTTGGGGCTTATCCGTTTCGGGAATCACTGAAAAACATTCGGCATCACACTATTCGAAACATGATGGCAGAAGCCTTGCGAGATTATGGATACACTGTTTATAAGAAAGTTCATGGTGTGGCCACTAATGGGAGTAATAGACGAATAGATATTATTACATTTAGACCATTTTCTAAAAATGATATGATATTAGATCCTACAATTCGTTTCGAGACTCAAAGTGGCCAACCTGAGGAAGTTGACTCTGAAAAGAAAGTCATATATGAGCCAACAGTGACTATTACAAAGATAAATACGAATTAGATATTGTAGTATAACTGTCACAGGATTGATGATCGGGGCAAGAGGTACTATACCAGGATTCTTAGCTAAATTTTGCAATTTCTTAGATTTGGACAGAATGTATCTTTCTAAAATTGCCATCGCTACCATTGGAGGATCAATTTCTATTTTAAGAAACCAGCTACAAAATTTCTACTTTATAGAATATACTTCAATTACAATTTGAATTTTTGTAATGTATTTACAACATGCATTTCATCAATTTAGAAAATTAATTGTCTGCATCACCTTGTCCTTGTTGCAATCCTTTATTGACGAACGTTTTATATAATATAAATAACGATAATAATTTATTTAGTAAGTTCCAGAATGGGTTGAAGCAAGGAGATGCACTATCTCCTCTACTATTTAATATTGTACTAGAGCATGCCATTAAATCTTTATAGAGTGAGGAAGGCTTACAACTCAATTGTATTAATAAAGCTGTTAGTTTATGTTGACGATGTAGTATTGTTGGCCGATAGCGAGGAGATACTAAAGGCCAACACGCACACACTATTGAATAACACTAAGAAATTAGGACTGGAAGTAAATATCAATAAAACTAAATATATCGTCACACGTAGAAATACATTATATAATGGAAATGGACAGCTAATGACAAATGAGGGAAATTTTGAGGAAGTGGCTGAATTCGAATACCTAGGAACAATAATCACGTAACAGGAATGAGATGCACAAGGAAATTAAACATAGGCTCAATTCTGGAAATGCGTGCTATTATGCATTGCAGAGACTCTTGATGTCCCAACTCCTTTCAAAATACGTTAAACTGAAAATATATAAAAATATTATTCTACCATTTATATTATATGGGTGCGAAACATGGACTCTTTTACTTTAAGGGAGGAAAGGAGATTACAAGTATTTGAGAATAAAGTACTTAGGAAAATTTTTGGACCAAAAAGAGATGAACAGACAGGTGAATGGAGAATACTACATAACAATGAACTACATGGTCTTTATAGGAAGTCAGATATAATAAGAACAGTTAAGTCTCGTTAGACTGCGATGGGCAGGACATGTTGCACGTTGAGCCTATGTTTAATTTCTTTGTGTATCTCATTCCTAATAGTAATTATTGTTCCTAGATATTTGAAATCAGCCACTTCCTCAAAATTTTCCTCATTTTTCATTAGTTGTTCATTTCCATTATATAACATATTTCTATGTGTGAGCATATATTTAGTTTTATTGATGTTTAGAATATTAGGGAACTACTTTTTTTATTATTTTTTTTTAGATTTGAGTACCATGTTAAGAAGAAAAGTTGCATTTAGTTTGGAATCCTCTAGACACCTCAGAGATGGATAATTATTGGTAATGAACTTGCAAGGAAAAAAATTGTCGCAGAATAGAACTTGGTGGGAGGTTCTTAAGCTCCTAACAAGTAAAGAATAAGATGAAATTCTTACTTATATGCTTTTTTCTTGAGATACAGAGGCCTCTAATATGGTCGGATGTTGTTAGGATATCTGTTTGTGTAAAAGATTATTTATAGAGTTGAATGAAAGGAAGTATTAGTCATACATACGGTAGTTAAATATTGAAAGTCTGCAGATTTTGCTATTAAGTTAGTGATAAGCTGAAATGAGATTGCTTTTCCAATCAACACATCCAGCTGTCCATATACACACTCTGCCTGACAACGTTTCGATATTTAGATGTGGCAAATATATATTCTGCTTAGAATATAGCGTCACACTTATGTTTTGCTGAACTATTTATTATACAGTAAAAGCTCCTTATTCGCGGAGGATATGTTCCGTAAATATGCCGCAAATACAGAAACCGTGAATAACCATCCATAGTAATTCTGCCCGAAGGAAGATCCATCACTGCAATCATAGCATTTTCATGCTATGCTTGCAGCTTTACTAGGAAATTCTAGGTGTGGTAGCTTCCCGTTGCTTTCCACACCGGTGAAGGATGATGATGATGGCCATATGATTTCGGGGACCGTTTCGGCCTTAACGTTTTCCTGATATTTGTCTTACAGGTGAGGAAATCCCCGATCAAAACCTCACCCAGAAAAACTGTCCCGACCGGGGATCGAACCCGAGCCCGCTGCGTGACAAGGCAGCACGCTACCTCGAGACCACAGCGGTGGACACCGTGAATATAGAATGGTAATTTGTATGGGTGTGTAGAAGATACGTTCCAAGGGTTGCAGAATAAAATTAATTAATGAGAGATTTTGCACAATTTCTATTAATTATTACTGTAAGGTTTAGGCAAAGGCTTAAAGAACTTAGTAATTTTTTCCTGTTTTGCCGCTTTTAAAAGATCTTTCGATTAGGATTGATATTCAGCTGTGAATTCTGCGATAGAATTCCTTATATTGTCTTCGGATTTCTTGATTCATTAACATTGAAACAGCGTGATATAGACGCAAACGACTCGCCAACACGTAAACGGTCAAGCATTTATATTTTTACTTTAAGCGGCAACACTACTTTTTTCCGCTTCGGAACTAATTTTCTTTCCTTTTGCTCGACATTATAAATTGGCAACAAAGCAGAAGAGAAGCGTGTTATTCAATCAAAATTATTGCAACGAATGAAAAGTTGAAACAATAAAACACCGATCGTGGCGAGTGCGGCTTTTGTCAATGGATATAGCGGCGCATGAAATACTGCGGCGGTGGCTTGTAAGAATGAACTTTAGGCTTACTGACAATAAGGTTTGTTTTACTTTGATATTGTCCATTTGGTTTGAATCACTCATTGTAAAAGCCGTCTTGGCACGTGCCTGCAGTAAAAAAGTTGCCGATGCGTTAGAACAAGATTCTATTTCTTCTAATATACCGACTGGATCCGCGAATAAAGAAATTTTTAACCTCGAATACAGGAACTGTCTCAATTTTTTAACCCACGAATGATGAAAACTCGAATAAGGAGCTTTTACTTAAGTATTTGGACGTCTAATTTTGAAGAAAGTCATAAATACAAATATTGGCTAAATTTTAAAACCTGTGACGCGACGTTTTAATTCCTTCATAAACTCCTGTCAAATTTTATTCTTAGAGTTTCAATTTTTAGATAATTTCTCACCATTTACAACGATTTTTACATTTTTCTAACGATTATTTTAATATATTTATCCATGATATTGAAGTACATACGTAGCCTGAAGACGTGGCAGGCATATTGATTTTATGGAATATTCTATGCAACAACAAAGACGTGTTCCAGTGCAGCCAACATGGAGTCATGGAGTATGTACTAATTAATTGTACACATATACTTCAGAATTTCATAGCTTACTATTTATTTTTGGGCGTTGCATTCTTTCTCAGGTTAGAGTGTTTAAATTGCGGTAGGTTAGCTTTTAGGATGGTCTTTCACAGATTAGAGTACTTAAATTGCTTTAGGTTAGCTTCTACTTCCGTTAAATATCGTGTATATGTCAGCTATATCCCATGATTCCATTGTGTAAACCGCTTCGCGTTTGTTGGCGCATGCGCATGGTATATGATTGGAACTTGGAACTTTTTTTCGCGTCACATGTAAAGTATTTCCCAAATAATCGTAGGTGTTGTGGACTCAGATAGATTTTTTTTTTTGAAATGTATGTTTTTTAAAGCATTTTTCATATATTTAAGAATGGTGAATGCTGGTATTAGATGCATGCACTCATGTATTATGTGCCTGAAAATGATTGAATTGTATTTATGTGAGCAATTAACTACATTTATCTTATAGGAATCTCTATATATTTTTAATTTGAATAAATTCTGCACTGCGATTTTATGATCCAGTTTAATTATATTCTGTTATTATTTACTCGATGGAAGAATACATTTATTGGCAAGGAAGTTCTCAAGTACTAATATTGCACAGATAGGATGGGAAATTTGCCTCTGGATTTGATATAATTTATAAATTTATCAAACTAGAGCAAAAATTATTAGTGAAGTTTGATTGCGTCTGAAATATAACGTTTAGCTTGCCTGGATTCTAAGTTATCTATATGACATGATAAGAAAAATAAATGCCTGGACGGATTTTGAACCCGGATCTCTGAGTTGATATCTCAGTGCGCTGCCACTTACGGTACCAGGCCAATCCAGAACAAACATTCATTTCTCTTATACATATTCTCTATTATTACCAGATGTAGCGGGAACTAGGTCTCCACTGCCACCTAGTAGCTACTATAATAAGTAAGCAAATTAAAGAGACTAATTAACTCGTGTCGCAAATGCTAGTCAATGACCAATCACGTTTCAATGAATTCTGTTTTACGCCAATGACAGTCGTGTTTCACCGCTCTTTATCGATTTCTCTTTATCAGCTCCTGCTTCCGTGATAAAGAAAGCTCCTCCTTTTTAATATCCTGAACAGGTTAGACCATTATTTTTCTCCAACAAATACATTGAATATAGCAAATATTGAATAGATTCAGTGATTTTACTGAGTTGTTTATTCAAAATATAAATGATTAACCTATAATGTTGATTCTAATAGTTTGATGTGTTTCATTATTTCTCCTCTAGAGTGCATTCTTACAATATTACGATCCTATTTGGCAATAAATAATATGATCAAGTTGCAGTGAATATACATAACCTCACATTTCTAATTTGTTTTCAAACATCGCCGTTTACATCAACTATATAAATATTTTAAAACACCGGTAACTATATTCAAATAATTATTTTTTAGTAAAGATCTTAATTTGATTCGTTAAATAGTCCTAACAAATGCCACTCTTGGTTTCCAATTTCTCTAGATAAATTCACTCCTCACTTCGTGAGTCGTGAATTTGTCGATAATTTTGAAATCACTCGTGGCATTACTTATGAATATTTTTACTTTATAGCAGTGACGCTTTTTCGGTGTTATAATTAAATCTTTGACATTGAGCAATGCAAGCTTAATATGACATGATAAGAAAAATAAATGACTGGACGGGATTTGAACCCGGACCTCTGAGTTGATATCTCAGTGCGCTGCCACTTATATATATATATATATATATATATATATATATATATATATATATATATAGGCCTGATTGTTCTGTACGTGCGTTTCCCACTGAACTCCTCCTAAACGACTGGACCGACTTCGATTAAATTTCTTGCGTGTGTCTGATTGGGTCCCTCGATGGTTTAGATCATCGTTTCCCAACCTGTGGTTTTCAAGAGATTCGCCAAAAATTTTCCGTAATGGAGGGTTTTGAGGTTAGGCCTATTATTCTTTCCTTAATTTTTGCGGCAGTGTCAATAATAATAATAATAATAATAATAATAATAATAATAATAATAATAATAATAATTGTATTTCATCCACATATTTGTGCGAAAAGTCGTTTTTTTCATATGCCAATTTAAAAAATAAATACAGAAACAGACTTTGTGCTGAGAGTGATTTGAGACTTTATCTAACTTCTGTGGTTCCTGGCTTCAGAGCTCTGTGCCATGGAAAGCAGGAGCAACTTTCTCACTGAATTCCAAGGAAGTTGTGAGTAATTACAATGACTATTTAACTCATGCCCAAATGGGAGTCAATAGCAATCACTTTTCAATGAATTTTGATTTACAACCAATCACAGTCATTTTTCACCTCGATTTTATGAATTTAATTGTATCACTTTAAAATCAAGCTCCTCCTTTTTAACATTCTGAATAGGACAGAGCATTATTTTGCAGTGACTGACTCTCCAAAAAAAATACGTTGAATATGACAATTTGTATATATAAGATGTAAGAATCCTACAATGCAAGTGGCTCACAGATTGTATATATATTGCACGAATGTAATCAGATTCTGCTTGCGGGATACAATAGAAAAACATTTGTAGCAATTGATTATACCACAAAAAAAATTCACTGTTTGCACTTTCTTAAACTATTATTTCGCAGGTATTTACGTTCCAGAAAAATATAATTGACATATTTACATCATAGGACATCAGAAATTAATTAATAACCTGTAATGTTGATTATAAACAGTTTGATGTTTCATTTTTTTTTTCTCCACTAGGGTTCATTCTTACAATATTGCGATCCTTTGGCAATAAATAATAAGACCAGGTTGCAGTGATGAATAAATGAAACATAATAAACGTTTCTCATTTGTTTTCAAACATCGCCGTTTACATTAAATATAAAATAATTTTAAAATAACTATATTTAAATACCGATAATGATTTATGAGTAAACAGCATAATTTTATTCGTTAAATAGTCCTAACAAATGCCACTCTTAATTTCAAAATTCTCTAGACAAATTCATTCACTACGTGACATCGCGAATTTATCGATAATTTGCAAATCATTCGTTGCATTAGTTACGAAAACTTGTATTTATTATTGCAACTAGGCCTACTAGAGTAATTTTATGTTTTAACCGTTAAGGGTTAAGTTAATATAAGATTATTACATATTTTGCTTGGAATTAAATTGTATGCATGTCTACTGTATGTATATTTAAAAGTCAGTAGTTCACCGAACTCAGATCGTTGTGGAAGGGGTTTCGCGAGTCGAACCACCGGATTAGATTCACAACTGGGCCCTCTAAAATCATTAGGTGTAGGAGTTCACCTGAAGTGAAAATTTAAAAATCGCTCTAGCGGTCGCATTTTTCGACGTTTCACGACCAAACTCAGTATGTCCTATAAAAATAAACCAAGGTAGCTATTGTCAAAAAATGAGCAAAATCCGACAATTAGAAGTGGAGGTTTACCTGAAATCCGAAAGTAAAAATGCCTGTACGATTGAACCTGTTTATATTAATTTTTGTGTGTGTGTGTGTGTTTGAGTGGGTATCTGGATGATTTAGATTCACTATTGTACCAGTAGGTGGCGCTGCGATCGAGTTATAAGATATTTTGTCAGATGTGCATATTCCTCGCGACAACAATGTGACGTCATAATCACGCTTGTTGAGCCACAACAGATGGCAGTGAGGAGTTTTCTTACGAACTTATTAATTAGTGAATTTTATGGCAAAGAAGTAACTTATATTTTTTATATTTTAACCATTCGGCAAAACAATGTGTGCCGTGTCCGCTAGTAACTTATGGACGTTCATATAAGTATAGGATGTTCAGAGAGGACAAGTTGAACTCTAACATCAGTGACATGCTTATTTGAAGGTGAAGTTCAGTAAATTATATGTAAACAATTGTTGTGTGGTAAATTATAAACTAAAACTTATTTCTAACAATGAAATATTTATTTGTTATTGGAAGGACAATTAAGTGATGAAACACAAAAGACGCGGTTCGCCCTCCACCTCTGGGACCGAGTTCGCTTCTTGAACACTCCTCCTGGCGGAGGAATCGGAGCCCGGATACATTTTTCTGAGGGTTACTCCAATTTTCCACTGTCAAAAACTTCTGTCCACTACTTCTCCATATTCAGGTCATCCATATTTCGTTCCATTTTATTTCATCTGCCCCTGTGATGGTTCGACAAGCCTGGTAAGCCGGCTTCCTTGTAGCTTTTGAAATTCATATTAAAGAACCGTTGAGGGTATATAATAAGATGTTAATTATATAATTTTTACCTGGTAAGTCAGTCGTCCTCAACTAAATTATTAAACTTCTTCAAGTTATTCTAATATGGAGGCCTTTCTAAAACATTGTTTTATCTTCTGCGTTTTAACTGGAACTGATGGTGTTATATGGGTTGTATAACAGATTTATGTCTGCGGTTATGTTCCCGTTGAATAGGTAAGAGAACATAACCGCAGATATAAATCCGTTATACAACCCATATAACACCATCAGTTCCAGTTAAAATGCAGAAGCTGAAAATTTGTTTTCGAAAGGCCTGCATATTAGAATGACTTGAAGAAGTTAAATAACTTAGTTGAGGACGACTGACTTACCAGGTAAAAATTATATAATCAACATCCTTGTAGCTATATTATAGACCTTTAATATGGGCTTCATCATATCTCATCCCTCGACTTGGCATTGCCCCGTACACGAGAAAAAGGTTTACATTAAACATGCAACACAGGGTCATTCATATACTTCACAATCCTGACCCCGTCTAATTCTGGAAAGTGTCCTTACTTACATTCTAAAACAAAGGAATAGGTTTATAATACCCTAGCAGTCATGAGACTGTACTATAGTCTAGCCACTGAGGTCCGGCTCTGACGTTTTCACGACAGTGTTGCCCATATGGATATTCAGTGGGAGGGGCCGCTTTATGGATGCCGTTAGCAGAAATACAACTGACAACATCTCAGCAATTACAAACCTTACTAGCGCACTATAGCGGCATCAAGTGCAGTGATTGGTTGTGGCAGACTTCCACTCTCACTTGAACTATTCCCTTATTAGCAGTTGAGAGCGAGTTTCTTTTTTACCCCTCGTACTACCTAAACGTCAAAGCCGGGAATTCAGCGGTCAGAGCCGGGAATTCAGCGGCTGGACTTTAATTCCAATGCTCAACACTTTAGTTGGACAGATACATTTTTTAACGATAAGAAAGGAAATGTGCACAAATGTCAATTCAGTTATTTTTCACTATTGTATTCCCTCACTGACATTGTTCTTTACACGTTGACTCAATTAGGACTCTATTATAATCTTAAAGTCTCAACTTCAAAAACTAAAGTTATGGCTTTTCAGAACAAAAATAGTAATCAATAATGCAATAATAGAACAGATAGCACACTTTAACTATCTAGGTTCGGATATAACATATAGCTATGATTGGGATATAGGTCTACATAACAAAATAAACCGATATCAAAGAATAAGAAGAACCCTCCGACATACTCGAAGAGAAACCCAGCTCAGGTTTTACAAATTATGGCTGTTCCTGTTCATTTATATGTATCCGAATCTTGGATACTTACAAAAAAGATATCTCACACATTCAAGCTACTGAAATGAAATTTTTAAGATTTCTAAAAGGATGTATTTTATGCATGAACAGATTACATGAGTCAATAAGAAATGAACTGGAGATATTTTCAATACTCGATAAACTGGAAGAGCACGAATGCCGATGAGAGGAACATCTATACAAGATTTACCCAAAATGATCAACACCTACAAACCGCATAAAATAAATATTATTTGGACGGCCAAGGAAACGGTGAGCTTGAGACCGGAACATGCCGCATTAAACTAACCCGACAACGAAGGTGAGGTAATATATTGAGATAATTTGATAATTTTTTAATAAGGTACCGATGTCCGGAAATGATGCGTTTTCACACTATGAGCCGTTAACTTCACAAAAGTTCCGTTAGTTGAATTTCAAGACTCAATACTTGACAATACTGTCACAGTCACATCAATTTTCAAAATATCCACCTCAATCTCATTGCAGAGCATACATCGGCGGTGTAGTGATTGGCGCACACATTAAAATACGTCGACTCTCGTTTGAATTATTCCTGTAGCAGCGTGGACTCTACTGGAGACTAATAAACAGACTGTTTCATGTAGCCCCACAAAAAGTAATCGAGAGGGTTAAGATCAGGTGATCTTGGATGGCCAAGGAACTGGTCACCCTCTGCCAATCCATCGATCTGGATACGTGGTATCCAAATGTCTCCTCACATTGGCATCGAAGTGAGCTGGAGCTCCGTCGTGTTGCAGCCACATTCCTTTGCAAAGCCACGTGTCATAGGTTCCTTACCTGTGAGTTGTTGTCAAGTAATGGATCTTCAAATCCTTCGAACTAACACTGATCTTGAGACATAATTAGGTAGTCATAGTGTGAAAAAGCATCATTTTCGACATTGGTACATTATTTAAAAAATTATAAACATATCTCAATATACTATCTCACCTCCGTTTTCGGTGTTTTTTACAACACTCGGTACATATATATATATATATATATATATATATATTGGTTATGGTCTTTTCATGTCTGCTGGACAGCATCAGTGAAGCTCCCTATTTCTTTTTTAATATTTTAATGAAAACAACGTCAGTACGAATTCGGTAATAAATGAAGATATTTCTCCCTCCATGGTATCTTTACCTTGTCGTGGTGGAGTGGCTTGCGTGCTTAAATGATCCTGAGAGCTATGCCGGCGGTAGCATTGCTGCCGATAGGGTTACCCATGCCGGACTGGTCGAAGATGATAAGCCAGACGAAAAAAGTACCTTGGTCGAAAGAGTGACGATCTTTCACCGTAAAAATACAACCGTCAAGAAATGCGGATATGGGTTCAACTGGGGTAAAATTTTCCGGAGGTCAAATAGTCCCCCATTCGGTTCTCCGGGCGGTGACTACTTCACGGAACCCATGCCAAAGGCTCATGAAGATCTTTCTAACAATCGGAAGCGTTTACATATAAAATCTTCCTCTCGATTTAAATGGCTGGAGCTCACTTCACTTAATGTGTAGCTAAAACATAACCTCCATATCCAGAATACGACATATAGATACGTCATATATGTAGGCCTATATAAAAAGTAATGTCTGCCTGTCCTTATTGCTCGTGCCATACCGTTCATCCTATTGTGATGGGGCTTTTTGCAAAATATTCAGGAGTTTCTCGGAAGGTTATAGGCTATAAGAGAGTTGTATTACTCAACCCCCTTCACCCTTAAAAATCACCCTTTGTAGAGGAAAAACTGTTTTTCATAACTTTTTGAACGCTTAAATGGCTTACGCTACCTAAACTATAACATATACACCAAATTAATATACACAGAATTGAATATCTAAAAAAAAAAAATCTACAAAGAATTCCGCGACAGCATATATCTATCTTTTACGGAAAACACACAACAATCATTTTTAACTTTCAGCTCATTGATGCCTAGAAGATCGGGATGACTAGACTCCCGAACAAGCGTATCAGCGCACGGCCGATATTCTTGTATGGATGACTCATAAAACATGTTTTCTTTCAGCTCATTTATGCCTATAAGATCTGGATAAGAAGATTCCCGGGCAATACCGGTATATAAATATCATTAACTAACTCATTGGCACTATCAAACACGTAGGTTCATGGCGGCGCGGACATAAGCTCTCCATACATCCCTATCCTGAGCCAATGTTTTCCAATCATCCTCTGTATAATCTACTTCCCTCAAATCATAGTTAATATTATTCTCCCACCTCATTCTTTGTCTACCAACCGGGCGTTTTCCCTCTGGTTTTCCTATAAGAAGCTTTCATGCATGTCTTTCATTCCCCATACGCGCAACATGTCCTGCCCATCGCAGTCTACGAGACTTAACTGTTCTTATTATATCTGGCTTCCTATAAAGACCATGTAGTTCACTGTTATGCAGTATTCTCCATTCACCTGTCTGTTCATCTCACTTTGGTCCAAAAATGTTCCTAAGAACTTTATTCTCAAATACTCGTAATCTCCTTTCCTCCCTTAAAGAAAGAGTTCATGTTTCGCATCCATATAATATAACTGGTAGAATAATAGTTTTATATATTTTCAGTTCAACATTTTTTGAAAGGAGTTGGGAAGTCAAGAGTCTCTGTAATGCATAATAAATAACACTCATTTCCAGAATTGAGCCTATGTTTAATTTCCTTGTGCATCTCATTCCCGTTTGTGATTATTGTTCCTACGTATTTGAATTCAGCCACTTCCTCAAAATTTCCTTAATTTGTCATTAGCTGTCCATTTACATTATATAATGTACTTTTTTGTGTGACCATATATTTAGTTTTATTGCTATTTAAGCCTACTTCCAGTCCCAATTTCTTAGTGTTACTCAGTAGTGTGTGCGTGTTGCCCTTTAGTATCTGCTCGCTATCGGCCATTAGTACTACATCATCAGCATAAACCAACAGCTTATTAATACCATTGAGTTGTAGGCCTTCATCATCCTCTAAATGATGGCATGCTCTTGTCCAAATTAAATAGTAGAGGAGATAGTGTATCTCCTTGCTTCAATCCATTGTAGATTTCAAAAGTATCCGAAAAGTGTTTGCCTGCACGCACCCTACTCGTTGTGCCATTTAGACACATTCGTATAAGTCTAACTTTTTAGGAATTCCGAACTCCAGCAGGATACTATATAACTTCTCCATCTCAGTCCACCGCTGGGCTGTGGTCTCGGGGTAGCATGCTGTCTTGTCACGCAGCGGGCCCGGGTTCGATCCCCGGTCGGGACAATTTTTCTGGGTGAGGTTTTTTATCGGGGTTATTCCTCACGTGTAAGACAAATGTCAGGAAAACTTTAAGGCCCGAACGGTCCCCGAAATCATAATGCCATCGCAATCATCATCATTCATATTCATCTTAGGTTAAGCTTAGGATTAGGGACTCTCCTGGCGCACCATTATCATCATCATCACCCATCATATCATCGGGGCAACGTAACCCCGCCTTCCAGGCGCCCCAACCTCAGAAGTGGGTTACAAGTACGCCATGGCAGGAGAGAACCAGGAATGTCGAAAGACAAACCTGGGACATTTGGGGAAAAAAAACTTCTCCATCTTAATTTAATCGTATGCCTTTTTGAAGTCTAGGTATAGTTGATGTACAGTACCATTATATTCCCATTTATTTTCCAAAATCTGTCTTAAGCTAAAAATCTGATCTGTTGTAGACCTGTTTGTTCTAAATCCACATTGATGATCTCCTAAGAATGTCGTCAATATAAGGAGTAATTACGATATACATTTATAATTATTGTTATTTTTACTTATTCAACTAAACATAAAAACACATTTAATTTATTTAAGCGTAGCAGCGCACGCCGGGTACTAGGTACTTGTTAACATTTTTCATTTACTTTTTAAGAAGACTTGTGAAAGAGTTTTTATAAATACATAACAATCATCACAAGCAGAGAGTGAGGAATGTGATAAGCAGAGCAGGAAGTGGTTACTAGCCCTCGTGACCGGAAGAAGACAACACTAGTCAGCACTAGCATATTAAGCAAAAGTAATCTTTAAGAAAATAAAACTTGACAAATCGTAGCATCCAGCAATACATTAGCGCAGTAACGATCTACAGCACATTATTTGCCTTACCCTTCAAAACAATATATCCATGACCCCATATTAATCGCTGACATCTATGGGAAAATAAGCGTAACTAAAATAACTTGAATGGAATAATTTATTTAATAGGTCAAAGGATGCAATATCTCATATGAAGAAGAAAAGGACGTAAATGCAAAAAATCTAAATTTTAAAGAATTTTAGGGTTAATAAATTCTATCTTCAAGCCACAGTTAGTCCAAAAGCATTCAAGACTAAAAGTGTATAAAACACTGGCTCTTCCAACTCTTTTGTATGGTAGCGAAGTTTGGACATTCAAACAGAAGGATATACAGAGACTTAGATCTGCTGAAATGAGATACCTTCGGAGGACTGCAGGATACACACTACTAGATCACAAAAAAAAAATGAAGACATCTTAGAAGAATTACACATGGAACCTTTAGAAAACAAAATTTCTGATTATAAGTCAAGATGGAAGCAACATGTTCATCGAATGGAAGATCACAGAATACCCAAACAAATGTTAAGATATCAACCTGCAGGAAGAAGAAGACCAGGACGTCCACTCAAAAGACTTTTGCATGGTGTTTCTCTTGAGGCCGAAACAGGTCAACAAATGACCTAAATTCGTGAATGTACTATGATGATGATGATGCATTACCTACCATATGTAGATGACATTGTTATGTTTAGACGGTCTATAAAAGTAGTGGAAGAAGCATTAAAACAACTAAAGCAAGGGTCTTGGAAGAGAGGATTGGTCATAAACGAGGATAAAACAAAATACATGAGAATATCAAGAATAGAAGTAAATCCAATCTCATGTACAGTCTTAGATGGTCAGTAAGTTGATAGTATTAAATACCTGGGTTCTTTAACTACCTCAAAAAATTAATTAAGTGAAGAGGTTCAAGCAAGGATTACAATGGGCAATAGATGCTTCCATGTATTAAAACAAGTTTTTTTGAGCGATTGTGCGTTTTCACGTACTTACAGCAATGGCGACCATGAGTGAAAGTTCAACTTCCTATATTTCGGGATTGCCAACCTAAATAACTATACTGTAATATTACATTTACACCCACGTGCGGGAAGTAAAACCACTACCCTCTATGAATACTACATACAATGTATGTACAAAAAATATCCAAAAGGTAGTGTTAATATACATTATAAGAAACAAATCACTGCATTTTAAATGAACTGAACTTTATTTGAAACAATATAAAGCAATAAATACGTACTTGCGGCCATGTTATCAATAATAATGGTCTCACGGCCTCCTGTACTTTCAACTAATAAAACATAATATTATAGTATGATCCATTATTGGAACTGTGTTAAAATAACAGTATTGGAAAATGTTAAATAATTAAACATTGCCCACACTGTTAGGTTACTCAGTTGTTTATAATGAACGCAAATATTTCCAACAAAGATGCAATTATTTTACTAATATTTATTGTTTTTAAAATACCATCGTGCAAAAAATAATGTACAACGCACGTATGTGAAGTGTTTAACAGAATATCGGAAATTAAAAACCTCGCTTCGCTCGGTTTTTTAAATTTTTCTCGATTCTGTAAATACCACTTCGCAACCTTGCATCGTAATATACTAAGTCAAGAACAATAAGTGGGATCAAAAATTAAAACATATAAAACAATATTGAAACCAATAGTTATCAGAAATAACAAGTTAAATGTTAAATACTGTACATGGCAAAGAAAAATGATAAGGAATATACGCAGGCCTATATGAAGCAGTAAAGGAATAAGATATGTGGAGAATTAGAACGAACCAGGAATTGAAAGAATTATATAGGGATTGTCCACCGCTGTGATCTCGAGGTAGCGTGCTGCCTTGTCACGCGGCGGGCACGAGTTCGATTCCCAGTCGGGACAGGCTCCTGAATGAGGTTTTCTTTTTGGGGGGTTTTCCTCCCCTGTAAGACAAATATCAGGAAGCTTAGGGCCCAACGGTCCACGAAATTCATCCGGCCATCATCATCATCATCATCCATATCATCATCATCCTTCACCAGTATGGAAAGCAACGGGAAGCTACTACGCCTATAATTCACTAATAATGCTGCAAAGCATAGCATGAAAATGCTATGATTGCACTGAAACACCTGCCCTTGGGCAGAATTACTATGGGTGAATATAGGGATTTAGATCTGATAGGAGATATTAGAAGAAAGAGGCTGGAATGAGTAGGACATGTGTTGCGGATGGAGCAAGAAAGACTTTTAGAAGAGAAACCGCAAGGAAGAAGAAAGGTTGGAAGACAGAAACTAAGATGGTTAAACAGAAAGTTAGGAATAAGAGAAGAATGATCAAATGTTATGAAGGAGGCCAAGGTTTAGAGGGCCGTAGAGCCAAAGGAAGAAGAAGAAGAAATTAGTTTGGTTAAACACTCCCACTAGGGAGCGCCCTAATCCTCACACGGACACTTATGGGGTATATAGAGATAGATAGATGGATGGATGGATGGATGGATGGATGGATGGATGGATAGATAGATAGAAACAATATATTCAATCTGTGTTTTTATTGATGACAGTCTTGTTTCCGACCGAATATCCTTGTGATTTAGTTACCTCTTTGCCTACTATACGTCTCATTGAGTCGTCGTGTTGAACGCATACCACTCATAACATATTTGGACAAATACATACTTGCATAGTGTTCTGCCCAAGAGCAGGACTTTCACTGCAAACTCGGCATATCCACTCTTTCCTTAACTCAGCTTTCTTTTGTGTATCCGCACATAAACCATTTATTTTAATATATTCTATCATCTGATGTATTTTTCTGCCTCTAACTTTCTTTCCGTTGACCATTCCTTCTA
The DNA here is from genome assembly GCA_030220185.1 of Diploptera punctata. NCBI lineage: Eukaryota > Metazoa > Arthropoda > Insecta > Blattodea > Blaberidae > Diploptera > Diploptera punctata. The sequence goes on along the minus strand of JASPKZ010003861.1, from coordinate 872,891 downwards.
GGACATCTGTCAGCAAGCAGTTTCTTCTTAGCCAGTGGCCAATCCAATTACTTTTCATCTTCTTTATGAGTTTCAGCATTGTTCTTCCTTCATCCACTAGCACATTTTTATTTTTTTTATTTTGTCTATCCATCTTATTTGTTCCATCCTTCTCCATATCCACATTTCAAAATCTTCCAGTCAATTTTCCTCATTCCGTCGTAATGTCCAAGTATCTGCACCATATGATGCTACACTCCACACAAAGCACTTAACTAGCCTCTTCCGTAATTCTTTTGCCAAAGGTCCACAGAAAATGCTTCTCTTCTTGTTGAAAGCTTATTCTGCCATTGCTATTTTGGGCAAATAAGGTAACTAAAATGAACTTGGTCTATTAACTCCTGAGAAAGGAGAGGTTGTGGCTCAACAATGGGCTAATCATCGTTAGTTGCCTCTACAGTTACGGATCTTGGGTTCAAATCCGACCGGAGTCAATGGATTTTTTCTAGACGTAAAACTCCTGAAGGTGCCTTGCTTCGGAAGATAAATTAATCCACGATTTACCTCATCTGAAATATGACTAACTCACTAGAACAATCGAACTCGGACATAAGCTCTCCATCCACCCCTATCCTGAGCTGATTATTTCAATAATTTCCTGCATATTAATTTACTTCCCCCAAATAACGGTTAATAATATTCTCCGAACTGATTCTTGAGCCATCTACTGGGCGCTTTCTCATTGATTTTTTGCAAGAAGTTTCCTGCTCCTCTTTCATACCCCATTCGTGCCACATGTCCTGCTCATCGCAGTCTACGAGCCTTAACTGTTCTTATTAGGCCTACATCTGATAGATAGATAGATAGATATATAGATAGATAGATAGATAGATAGATAGATAGATAGATAGATAGATAGATAGATAGATAGATAGATAGATAGATAGATAGATAGATAGATAGATAGATAGATAGATAGATAGATAGATAGATAGATAGATAGATAGATAGATAGATAGATAGATAGATAGATAGATAGATAGATAGATAGATAGATAGATAGATAGATAGATAGATAGATAGATAGATAGATAGATAGATAGATAGATAGATAGATAGATAGATAGATAGATAGATAGATAGATAGATAGATAGATAGATCATCGGTTGATTAATGTCTTTGACATCGTCCGATTCCTAATAGCCAATTTTGTCTGTCTATCCAATCTCCTGGTTGTAGATCTTTCTCCTTCATGTATAAACATATTCCCTGATTCCAGGAGGTTTTAGGTCTTCCTCTGCCTCGTCTTCCCCTAGATTTCCATTTCAAAACAGATTTTGGTAGCCGATCCTCTTCCATTCGCTGGACATGTCTGTACCATCTTAATTGCTGAGTTTTAATATAATCTAAAATAATGTCTTCAATCTTCATTTTCTCCCTTATAACTGGGAAAAGGGAAGATGCTAAGAGGGAGGAGAGCCTCTAATTGCTTTAAATTCTAAGACTTAGAGGAACCGACCTGCACATCTCCCTAGTGTCCAATCCCACCTTCACGTGGTGCAGCTGTTAGTAACCATATAACTTATACGTATAACTTATGTGGTGAACGGACGGGATGGGCTACTCACCAATTGCACTGGTCAGCATGGTGAGATATTGACCGATATGGTATTACTTCCATATCATATATTTTTTTATCTTTCCTGTCTAGTCTCTCTGGACTGAACACTTGTCTTCTGACCCCGATGGTATTAGAGTATTCGAGGCCGAGGTGATTATTTCATCTTATCTTTTCTGTCAAATTCTTCCTAAAGGGCAGATCAGGCTCTTAGATGTAGTGAAAGCAACTGATCTAAGGATGGACGCCTGAAAAAAAAATCCCTGGTCATCCAGGTTAGGGGTTGATGCGGTAGGCCAGCTCCCTCCCATCAGAAAAAAACTGCAATGCTAAAAAACCTAATAGAGATAAGCCGGTCAGATTAAAAGGAAGACGAAACAGACTCTGCTAATTGGCCTACATCTGATTTCCCATAAAAATAACATAGTTCATTGTTACGTCATTCATCTGTCTCTTCGTCTTTGTATGGTCCAAAAATGTTCCTAAGAACTTTATTCTGAAATACTCGTATTTTTTTTGTATCTTAAAGTAAGAGAATATGTTTCGCTTCCTTATAATATAAATGCAAAAATACATATTTTCTTATATTTTTAGTTTAAAATTTTTTGAAAGGAGTTGGTGATGACAAGGCGCCATGCAGTACTAAAGCATGCGTTTATAGGATTGAGCCCATGTTTAAATTCTTTCTGAACCTCATACCTGTTTATAATTACTATTGTTCTTAGGCATATTAATTCTACCACTTCTTCAAACTTTCCCTCATCTGTTTTTGATAGTGCATTACTACGTGTTATGATTTTAGTTTTATTCACGATTTTTAGTCCTAGCTTATTAGTGATTCCTCACTATCAGCACCACTGAGTTGCACGCCTTTTCTATCCTCTAAGGATGGCATGTTCTATTATAAAATTGAATAGAAGGGGAAATAGTGCATCTCAATGTATATCATCATCATCATCCATGCAAGTATTAGCCCATATGGCCTGTTACGGTCTCAATGGGAATTTTTCACCCAGTGCTTTTTTGGACGTCCCAGCGATCCTTTACCTGGGGGCAGTAACGAAGCATGGCTTTTGGAATTCTATGAGATGACATTCGTCGAAGTTGTTCTGGTAGTTTTGTATATGGTGGAGAATGGGTCCTACATCCAACTCTTTCATAATTTCCTCATTTCTTTTATGGTCCCAATAAATATAAAACTATTAATCTCTCAGTTATATGGAGGAACTTCATCCTCAAGTACTCGTTATCTTTTCTCCTCCCTTAAAGTAAGCGCCCTTGTATAGTATCCATATAATATAACTGAGAAATTAATAGTTTTATATACAGGGTGCGGCGTAAGTCAGTTAACCACTGCACATGGTTGCAAGGGAGAAAAGTCAGATTGGTTGAAACTGGGGTTTGAATACGGGACCTTCAGAATATAATCTCAAACACTACTAACTCACTGGCACTATCGAACCCGTAGGTTCATGACCGCGCGGACATAAGCTCTCCATATATCTCTGTCCTGAGCCAATGTTTTCCAATCATCCCCTGTATAATCTACTTCCCTCAAATCATAGTTAATGTTATTCTCCCACCTCATTCTTGGTCTACAAACTGGGCGTTTTCCCTCAGGTTTTCCTACAAGAAGCTTCCATGCACGTATTTCATTCCTGATTCTTGCCACATGTCCTGCCCATGTCTGCAGTCTACGAGACTTAACTGTTCTCATTATATCTGGCTTCCTATAAAGACCATGTAATTCACTGTTATGCAGTCTTCTTCATTCACCTGTCTTTGGCATGTGTTCCCTGAAGTAGTCCCCGCCCGGAGAACCGAATGGGTGACTATTTGACCTCCGGAAAATGTTACCCCAGTTGAACCCATGTCCGCATTTCTTGACGGTCGTCACTCTTTCGACCAAGGTACTTTTTTCGCCTGCCTTATCACCTTCGACCAGTCCGGCATGGGTAACCCCTTCTGCAGCAATGCTACCGCCGGCATAGCTCTCAGAATTATTTAAGCACACAAGCCACTCCACCACGACAAGGTAAAGATTCTCAAACACTACTGCTTGAGGTAATTTGCTAACTAGAGAATACATATTGCCCAGTATCATGTCTATAAACATGACTTCCAATTGATACCTTCGAATGTTAAGAAATTAAGTTATGGCAGAATTAGACAACAGCCCCATATTTGAAGCAGTATGAAACAACCTTGTTTGCCAGCAAGATGGTGCACCACCGTACTATGGACTGATATGATATATAGGTGGAAAGCTCTGCGGCCATCACTTAAATGTAGGCGATGAGCGATCCATTTTGGTCCTCCTTAATAGGTAGAACCCCAAATTCCTGTAAAATACATTATCCCCAGTTTAAATAAAATTAAACCTCATCTGGGATCAAACCTATGACTTCTTGCATACAAATCAAGCCACTAAGCACTGAGCTAAGCGTTCGCTTGCACTATGGATTAAACGTCAGTGCATTATTGGATGACTATTTCGAAGAGTGGATTGGAAGGCGTGGTAAAATCGATTGACCATCTAGATCACCAATGTGGGGAATTTTTAAGGAATATTTATAACTCATGCCGCAAATGAGAGTCAATGACCAATCACATTTCAATAAGTTTTATTTACAACCAATCACAGTCGTGTTTCGTCTCGAATTTATCAACCGAAGTTTATCGTATTAAAGAAAGATCCTCCTTTTTAACATTCTGAATAGATCATAGCAATATTTTGCATTGACTGATTCTCCAAGAAATACGGCTACCAGAATGTATATATAGTGCATGAATGTCTATAGATAGCGCATGCGGGAGACAATATAAAAACGTTTGTAGCAATTGATTATACCACAAAAAAAAAAAAGAAACCACTGTTTGCATTTTCTTAAACGAATTATTTTCCAGGAAATGACGTTGCTGAAAAATATAATTGACATATTTACATCATAGGACATCAGAAATTAATTAATACTTATAATGTTGGTTATAAATTTCTCCACTAGGGTGCATTCTTACAATATTGCGATCCTTTGGCAATAAATAATGTGATCTGGTTGCAGTGATGAACAAAAGAAGCAAATGAAGCGTACCAATCGTTTCTCATTTTTTTTCAAACATCACCGTTTACATTAAATACATAAATATGTTAAAATAACTATAATTAAATTATGATTTGTGAGTAAACAGCTTAATTTTATTCGTTAAATAGTCCTAATTATCTAGATAAATTGGAAATCATTCGTGGCATTTTCATTACTTATGATAAAGTTTTTAGTACAAAACCACTAATCCTGCAACATTTACGGGATTTGATTGATCAGGAGTGTGAAAACAGTTTTGGTAATAATGGGAAATCGTGCAATAACATCTGCAAATCAGTGTTAAAACAATGTAATAAATGCTTAAACAACAATGAATGTATGTCACTTTGAACAATTTCGGTAGTTTTTTTGTATAAATTCTGTAATTTACAGAAAATAATATATATTCTCATTTTTTGTTAAATGACTTATGCGGCACCCTGTATTTTCAGTTTAACGCTTTTTGAGAGAAGTTGAGACGACAAGAGTTCCTGTAATGCATAATAGCATGTATTTCCAGAATTGAGTTGTTTCATTTCTTTGTACATCTCATTCCTATTTGTAATTATTTTTCCTAGGTATTTGCAATCTGCCACTTATTCATAATTTCCCATGTTTGTCATTAGCTGTCCATTTCCATTATATAATGCATTTCTATGTGAGAACATATATTTAGTTTTATTAATGTTTACTTCCAGCCCCAATTTCTTAGTGTTAATAAAATAGTGTGTGTTTGTTGGCATTTATAGAAATGAACAGATGGGTGAATGCAGAAAACTACACAATATTGAGCTACATGTTATGTATAGGAAGTCAGATATAATAAGAACAGTTAAGTCTCGTAGAGTGCGAAGGGGAAGAATGGGAATTGAAGGAGGTGCATGGAAGCTTCTTATAGGAAAACCAGAAAGAAAAGGCCAGTCGGTAGACCAAGAATGAGGTGGGAGAACAATATTATCCATGATTTGAGAGAAGTATATTGTACAGGGGATGATTGAAAAGCATTAGCTCAAGATAGGAATGTATGGAGAGCTTATATCCGCGCGGCCATGAACCTACATGTTCCATACAGCTAGTGAGTGAGTTAGTTTGTTGGCCCTTAGTACTTCCTTGCTCTCATCTAATAATACTACAACACGAACAACAATTAACAGCTTATTAATACCATTTGGTTGTAGGCCTTCTTCGTCGTCTTATGGTTTGAAGGCATGCTATAGTAAAACATTGAATAAAAGAGGAAATAGTGTCCCGTGTGATGCCGGGTTGTAGAATAGCACCATGGGACCTCCTCCTGTCGTAAAAGGCGACTAACAGGAGTAGCGAAGCGCTGTCCTTAACCAAATATCCTTTCACATTATAACCTTCTTACACCCACTGGGGATTCTGGGTAGATTGAATAGCTCGAGTTACCTTTCCTAAATTATCCATCTTGCACAACTACCTAGTGAACTAGGAGGTGCATCAGTGCTGAGTAGATGCACTATACTCTGTCCAGCCTAAGAAAAACACTTGAAGAAAATAAATGGGTGGGTAATCCACGAACCCATGACTGCTGTAGTTACTGCGATTCGTTCATGGCCAAAGCAAAGTTTAGCGGAAGCGAAAAAATAGATCATGTACTCGTTTAATATAATTGCGTATTTAAAGTTATTTATGCTAACTATAGTTGATCAGAATACAGCATAATAATAATAAGAAATAATAATACTAATAATTCTTTATTTTAGCTGGCAGAGTTAAGGCCATAAGGCCTTCTCTTCCACTCAACCAGCGAATAGTAGAATTATACAAAAATTACATACATATTACAATTTTAATATATTATTAAAATACAGACTAAACAAAATACAATGATGATGTGATCTAATACTAGCTAATACTAACAAAAACATAGAATATAATAAAATTAAAGTGATATAAAATAAAGTAAGTAGCTTCCTAGACGATTATTTATAGAATGCTGTATATAGTTGTTATGCAGTTAATGTTTTCGTTGTGTCGAATAATATATCAGTTAATTTGGATTTAAATAATGATAGCGATTGACATAAATAAAAATATCAGTTAATTAGGATTTAAATAATGATAGCGATTGACAGTCCCTGACATGACTGTGTAGTGAGTTCCTGCTCTAGTATAGATATTATGCAAGATTCAGAGTATAGACATGTCCTGTGCTGTGGTATCAAAAGTAAAGAAGAGTATTGTGATCTTATTCATAAATTGTGATGAGCCGATACATTTTGAAAACGTGTTGTTAAATAATTTGGTAAATATGTGTGCAGAATTTGGAATAGTAAGGTATACACCTACATGTTTCTTCGAAGATTGGAGAGTAACTAAAAATCCACATTTGTTTGAAACTGATTGATTCTTGAGAGGAAGTTGGATGTCAGTTACAAATATGGCGGCTGTCGTAGAGTTTATAGTATCTTAACTCGATGCTAAAAATATCTTCTTCTTCTTCCTCACGGTTTAGGCTTATTTACCAGCCTGTTCCGGCTCCAAATTGCTGCTCTTTCCATGTTTTCCTTGGTCTTCCCAAACTTGTTCTTCCTCGTGGTGAATAGCTGTATGCTGCTTTTGGTATTCTATTCTCAATCATCCTTGCCAAGTGTTCTTTCCAGTCTGTTCTGTGTTTCTCTATTTGAGTTTAATTCCTCTATTTTTAGTAGTTGCTAAAAATGTGTGACCAAAATTATAAAAAGCACTCTAAAAGGAAATTATTAAAGAGTGGTGAAAAAATGATGGTGTTAAATGTTAAGTTTATGGAGTATAATCCTGGCACTTATAGTTAATTAACTGCAGTGTGTCGGAGAGTAGTGTTGTACGTAATCGAAGGGAATCAAAACAAACTGGTAATCTCTAAACGCCCAACCAAAAGAGGAAAAGGCCTAACCTGTTTTAAGAGTGGTGGACGATTTTGTGAAGTGTGCACAGGTTTTTTATTTTATTACTAAGTACTTACTTACTTACTCACTGGCACTATCGAACCCGTAGGTTCATGGCCGCGCGGACATAAGCTCTCCATACATCCCTATCCTGAGCTAATCCTTTCCAATCATTCCCTGTATAATCTACTTCCCTCAAATCATAGTTAATGTTATTCTCCCACCTCATTCTTGCTCTACCAACAGGGCGTTTTCCCTCTGGCTTTCCTACAAGAAGCTTCCATGCAAGTCTTTCATTCATGCAACATGTCCTGCCCATCGCAGTCTACGAGACTTAACTGTTCTTATTATATCTGGCTTCCTATAAAGACCATGTAGTTCATTGTTATGTAGTCTTCTCCATTCACCTGTCTGTTCATCTCTCTTTGGTCCAAAAATTTTCCTAAGTACTTTATTCTCAAATACCTGTAACCTCCTTTCCTCCCTTAAAGTAAGAGTCCATGTTTCGCACCCATATAATATAACTGGTAGAATAATAGTTTTATATATTTTCAGTTTAACGTTTTTTGAAAGGAGTTTGGACATCAAGAGTCTCTGCAATGCATAATAGCATGCATTTCCAGAATTGAGCCTATGTTTAATTTCTTTGTGCATCTCATTGCTATTTGTGATTATTGTTCCTAGGTATTTGAATTCAGCCACTTCCTCAAAATTTCACTCATTTGTCATTAGCTGTCCATTTCCATTATATAATGTATTTCTACGTTATTACTAAGAACAGTTATTTTAATTTAAATGTTTGATTTGAAATAATTTGTTTAATATTAACAATCATAATTTAATTAGTTTCGACATACCATTGTGTGTTAATACAACCTGCAACATTAAAAATTAAAACGATTGTTGTGCATTAATTTATCGATTTGTAACAAACAGCTGACTGAGGTCGCATGAACTTACACACATGCTGCGTGGAGTAATACATTGGAAGTTAAATCTCAAAGTGCGTTTCTTAGGCTGGACAGACAATAGTAAACACCTAGAGAAGGTATTATAACAGCCTCCTGATCAGCAAGCCAAGACCCTCGGGAATTGATTTGGGCACCCTCAAACGAGGTCATCTCAGCTGGGGTATGGAACCCCAACAGAAGACTTCTTGGCCCTCCAGGTTGGGGGTTAGGTATGCGACTGACGACCCATCCTGTTAAACTGTCTTGTTAGGAACCCGAACATGAAGCCTCGGAAGGATTGGGTTAGAAGACAAAGACCCTGGCATCCAGAAAGGATTAATGAGATGGCTGTTGAGAGAACATTATACAAACCGGCAGCCCTAAATGAATTGACACAAGAAACTGAAAAATATAAATTTGTGCTTTGCAGGAAATCAGATGGCTTGGGAAGGGAGTTCTTAACAAGTAAAACTCAATTATTTTGTCTTTCTTCTTCTTCTTCATAATTTGTGGGATTATCATCCTGTTTATTTCCAAATTCACTCCTCGGAGAAAGACGTATTGGATGTGCATTCACTGTATATCCATCTCTTCTCTGGTCTTCCTCTTGTTCTTCTCTTCTTCTTCTTCTTCTATGATTTTGTATAGCTGCGATACAAATTTAAGGCATGAATTTGGAACTGGTTTTTATGTTAATAAACGTATTATAGATAACATAATAGAATTTGAACCAATTGATAATGGAATTTGTAAATTAAAGATTAAACTTAAATTTTACAATGTGACATTTGTCTCTGTCCATGCTCCAACTGAAGACAAAGACGATAATGTTAAGGAACAACCTCGTAGTGTACTAGAGGATCCGGCAGACGTTGTCTTGTCCGAACGTTCAATTCTCGTGTCATGGCCGGATGATAAAAATAAAAGTTTCTTTTTACAATGAAATTCACCAATTAACGAGTTCGCAAGAAAATCCTCACTGCCAACTGCTGTGGCTCAAGAAGCGTGCATTATGACGTCACATTGTTGCCGCGCCGTAATTGTCAGTAATGCAGATGACTACACATCTGACATAAAAAAATAATATTACCAGATCGCAGCGTCACCTACCGGGTCCAATTATTGCGAATCTAAACCATCCAGGGACCCACACAAACACACACACAATTTCATCAAAATAGGTCCAGTCGTTTAGACAGTTTTTAATGTCGGATTTCAAGTAAACTCCACTTGCAATTATCTGATTTCGCTCATTTTTGGATAATATCTACCTCGGTTAATTTTAATAGGATGTAGGCCTACTTAGTTTCGTTACGAAATATCGAAAATTGTGACCGCTAGAGCGATTTTTAAATGTTCACTTCATGTGAACTCCTACACCTAATGGTTTTAGAGGGTCCAATTGTGAATCTAAACCATTCAGAGACCGAATTAAACAAACGATTTTTCATCAAAATCGGTGCAGTCGTTCAGGCAATTTTTAATTTCGGATTTCAAGTAAACCTCCACTATTAATTGTCGAATTTCGCTCATTTTTTGACAGTACCTATCTCGGTTTATTTTAATACGATATGCAGAGTTTCGTTTTGAAACATCGAAAATTATGACCGCTAGAGCGATTTTTAAATGTTTACTTCAGATGAAATCCTACACCTAATGGTCTTAGAGGGTCCAATTGTGAATCTAAACAGTTGTATAGGCATTTTTAAATTTTGGATTTCATGTAAACTCCCACTTCTAACGGTCAGATTTCACTGATTTTTGGATAATACGTACCTCGGTTTATTTTAATAGGATATTCCGAGTTTTGTTATGAAACATCGAAAATTGCGATCGCTAGAGTGATTTTTAAATTTTCGTTTCTGATGAACTCCTACACCTAATGATTTTAGAACATAATAGATGACTAAGCACTCGCCGCATCTGAAACCCTGTATATAAAAAATTCACGAAGATCAGTTTGAACGGTGTAGAAGTCTATAAAGGGCATACAGACATAAATAGATACATTTATACATATATATATATATATATATATACAGGATGTTGCAAAAAACACCGACATCGAAGGTGAGATGGTATATTGAGATACGTTGATAATTTTTTAATAAGGTACCTATGTCCGGAAATTATGCGTTTTTACACTATGAGTAACAAACTTCTCAAGAGTTCTGTTAGTTGGATTTCAAGACTCAATAATTGACAATGCTGTCACAGTCACATCTCATTGCAGAGCGTAGATCAGCGGTGTAGTGATTGGCGAACACATTCAAATACGCCTGGCCTCGCTTTATTTCTGCAGCAGCGCGGATTTGAGCTATAAGATCCATACGTGTCTCTATTGGAGTATGATAAACCAACTGTTTCATGTCGCCCAACAAAAATTAATCGAGAGGGTTAAGATCTGGTGATCTCGGAGACCATGGGACTGGTGCCTCTCGACCTGGATACGTGGTATTCAAATGTTTCCTCACATTTGCATCGAAGTAAACTGGAGCTCCGTCATGTTGCAGCCACATTCCGTTGCGAAGCCACGTGTCCCAGGTTCCGTAACTGTGAGGTGTTGTCAAGTAATGAGTCTTCAAATCCTTCGAACTAACACTGATCTTGCGACATAATTAACCAGTCATAGTGTGAAAACGCATCATTTCCGGACATTGGTACCTTATTAAAAATGATCAACATATTTCAATATAGCCTACTACCTCACCTCTGTTGTCGCTGTTTTTTTTTTCAACATATATAGAATAGAAAAGTAGTTAACAGTATGTCAAAGTATGATATGAAAATTATTTTAGGTGATTTTGATGCCAGAATTGGCAAAGAATCATATTTATTACCTAATGTTTGAAAATATGTTTTACGTGACGAGACTAATGAGAATGGCAACAGAGCGTGGATTTCTGTTTGAACACAAACATAACTAGGCGTTCACTTGATAATAAAACATTTAATCAAATAGACCATATTTTGGTGGATAGAATACATTATAGTAATGTACTTGATACAAGAATAAGAGGGGTCAATATTGACTCACGTCATTTTATGGTTCGGGCAGTTATCATCATCACGAGCTTCAAGGATTGGAGAGAATGTATAGCTGTTCTCTCCATCGCTTCCTTGGTCTTCCAATTCTTCGTTTACCCTGTGGTCTGTGTCTATATGACTGTAATGGAATTCTTGATGGTTGCATGCGTTGTAAATGGAAATGCCAGTTTGACCGGTATTCGTCAATACTATCCAATATATTACTGTAATTTAGTTCTTTACGAATAGATTCGTTTGTTTTATGGTCAAGAAGAGAGTATCCTGCAAGAGGTCTAAATAATTTCATCTCTGCAGCTTCAATTCTCTTCCTCTGGGATGTGGTTAAGACACAGTTTTCTGAACCGTATAAAAATGCAGGTAGTACTGACGTTATGTACAGTTTCAATGTACTATCTTCTCTCACTTTCCTGAATATAGTTCGTTTGATTGTGCCAATTAATTGGAGAAATTTTGTTAATTTGTGTTCTAAGTCATTTGAAACGTGGTATGAACTATTGCAGTCTAGATAATTGAATTCATGAACTTGTTCTGATGTTGCATTGTTTACAATAATTTTTTTCTGATGTGATCTGTTCCAACAAAGCCATTTTTTTCGTGGACATTTCCAAATTATATTCTCTTGATATATAATGTATAGACTGTTATTTGCAAACTGTCTTCTGAATTTGAAATAATAAGTTGGACATCGGCAAATAGTAAGATGTAGAATTTTAAAATTGTTGAAATACTTGTTTTGTTGTAGTTTCTCGAGCAAGATTTTAATAATATCATCTAGGTATAAATTAAATAGGATCGGAGATATGGGAGTTATAGGGGCAGTTATACGAGCAGAAATCAATAAAAATAATATTTCATCAGTGTCAGAATTATTTTACGTTGCTTGTGACTCAACCATTTTAATTCAACAAGGGTCAACAAATACAGACCTATTTCGTTCTGCTGATGCTGGGACTTGTCCCGAAAGACCTACAGGGTTTTAAAACATCTTAAGTTGAGGAGACGGTGACTATTTTATAGTTTTTATTCGTGCAGTATATTCTATTACTGTTACTTGTATAAAACTTATTTTTAAGCAGTTTAAATTATGAGAATTTTTTTAAAAATTTTATTTTCATTTATTTATTTTACCTGATGGAGTTAAGGCCGTAAGGTCTTCTCTTCCACTTCACCAGGGTTAAATTATACATACAATAAGAATTGTCTACATGTTGATTAATAATTCATAATATATATAGGCTACACAATATAAAGTTGACAAGGGAAAGAAAGAAAAATAGTAATAATAATAATACTAGTAATAATAATAGTAATAGCAAAAATAATAACCTATAATTGGATTAAGTAAATGGCTTGGTACAGAAAGTTTAAAATACAAAGGAATAATAAAAGTATACATGGAACACGGTTATATATTATATTGTCTAAGGAAATATGAAGTGAGTTTCTTTTAAAACTGTCTTTGAGTCGACCAGTCCTTGATATACGAGGGAAGGTAATTTCAGAGTCGGGTGGCTGAATCAAGGAATAGTGAGATGTTCGATGTAGAGAATGAAGTAGGAGATCACTTCATGCCCCACGTTGTGATGACATTTTGAAGATGGATTTGTATTCCAAAAAATGATTACTGGTTCAGGTTGGATTTAATTCTCGGTAGAGCCGGATTCTCTTCTCGGGGTCGGAAGTTAATACACTAGAGGTTAGGAAAACGCTTCAAAATCACAAGAAAATATTTCTGGCAGAAATAATTGTAAATTTATCCACTTCTTAAATTCCCAACAGATTAAATAAATGCAGGTGGTATTATTCTTCACCATTAATTAAAATAAGTTCTACACTTTTTTAAATTTAATTATTCTTCTTTTACAATTTTTTTCTTGAATTGAATATTACATTTTGTCAGGAGAGCTCTAATTGCTTCTATCCTTGATGAAAGTTTTACACAGAATGAATTGTGTTATTCTTTTATAATTTTAAAGAACATTATTGCATCACATGATGTTATTTTTAATTTCTATTGGTTAATAGTTCTTTAAATATAAGGTTTCATTTGATTTGTTAAATAAGAAAGTTAATTGTTTTAATATCCAATCAGAGTTTACTTTACTTTCACATCTGAATATGAAGTTATTCAGATTTTTTATTACTGTTATAACAGAAGGATTTATAATTTCTACAACAATGAATTAAAACAATTTTTAAAAGCATTCTTTACAAAAACCGTTATCTAGTAAAATTTCCTTAATTATTATTAATACATTTTATTAAAAAATAACCAACAATGAATTATTTAGATGTTTTTATTTATTTAAGTTATATTTAAATATTAAAAAGAATTTTAAAATACAAAATCATTAACTTTAACTTTCATATTTATTACTATATTAAAATCCTGCTTTAAGGAACAGCTAGAGTTAAATTTTCTCTCGATCGTTTGTTTAAGTTATGGTGGGAGGATAGCGAATGAAAGCGAGTATAAATATAAAGGGGTGAATTTACACTCCGTATTGATTTTAAACCCCATTTTATATCGAGTTATCAAAGTTGAGCTAACAGTTTCATCCAAGTAGTGTCTCCGTTACAAGATAATCTATGGATCTTTGTGTTTAATTTAAATGAATTACAGATATGCGCATTAACATTCCTACATTTAATGATAACAAAAATGCATTCCCAATTTTCAATAAAGTTAAATTAATTCAGAGAAGCTAATTGTCATAAGTAATGCCACGAGTGATTTCCAAATTATCGATAAATTCACGACTCACGAAGTGAGGAGTGAATTTATCTAGAGAATTTGGAAATCAAGAGTGGCATTTGTTAGGACTATTTAACGAATAAAATTAAGCTGTTTACTCACAAATCATTATTTAACTGTAGTTATTTCAAAATATTTATATATTTAATGCAAACGGCGATGTTTGAAAACAAATGAGAAACGATAGGTACGCTTCTACTGCTTCTTTTGTTTATCACTGCAACCAGATCATACTATTTATTGCCAAAGGAACGCAATATTGTAAGAATGCTCTCTAGTGGAGAAAAAATGAAACATCAATCTGTATATTAATTCATTTCTGATGTCGTATGATGTAAATATTACAATTATATTTTTCTGGATTATTACCTGGGAAAAAATACATTTAAGAAAGTCAAACAGTGGTTTCTTTTTTTGGTGGTATAATAAATTGCTACAAATGTTGACATGTATGCACTATATATACAATCTGGTAGCCGTATTTCTTATAGGCTCAGTCACTGCAAAATAACGGTCAGACCTGTTCAGAATATTAAAAAGGAGGAGCTTTGTTTAATATATGGTAATTATAACACTGATAAATATTTCGCGAAACACGACTCTGATTGGTTGTAAAACAGAAATCATTGAAACGTGATTGGTCATTGACTCCCATTTGGGGCATGAGTTAAATAGTCAGTGAAAACTGATTTGGGGTAAAAATTTGCCCATATGATGATAGTCGTTAAAGATAATCGATTTGTGTTGTCTAGGAGTTCAGTTCCTTGCCTTTGTCCCGAGAAACGCGAGTTCGAACCCGACCGGGGTCGATGGATTTTTTATGATAAATAAAAACCGAGTGACAAGTTTTCATAAGTAATGCCACGAGTGATTTCCAAATTATCGATAAATTCACGACTCACGAAGTGAGGAGTGAATTTATCTAGAGAATTTGGAAATCAAGAGTGGCATTTGTTAGGACTATTTAACGAATAAAATTAAGCTGTTTACTGACAAATCATTATTTAACTATAGTTATTTTAAAATATTTATATATTTAATGTAAACGGCGATGTTTGAAAACAAATGAGAAACGATAGGTACGCTTCTACTGCTTCATTTGTTTATCACTGCAACCAGATCATATTGCCAAAGGAACGCAATATTGTAAGGAGGAGCTTTCTTTAATATGGTAATTATAACACTGATAAATATTTGGTGAAACACGACTCTGATTGGTTGTAAAACAGAAATCATTGAAACGTGATTGGTCATTGACTCCCATTTGGGGCATGAGTTAAATAGTCCGTGAAAGTCTTTTAAGCCGTAGCTAGGCCTACCGAGTCTGAAGATTTTATGGCACGTGAAAGAACCTCCAGCCTAATTCTAATCGTATTTTCCCATCCAAGTAAAACCTTAGCTGTTTCTTTGAGGGGATGAGCACTCACTGACAGAAATGTCTAAATAAGCGTAACTAAATTACCTTAGATAGGTAACTCCCGCGATAGAGCACCTGTATCCCACATGGAAATGAATGGATAAAGGCGGACGTTATTAAAGGTAATGCTAATACCTAAGAGTTACATTTTATATCTGTTGCATTTGCTCATGACTCATAGGAAAAGATCCTAGACCAAGATTCTTGTCAAATAAAATTTAAAAAAGGTGATTACACTGAACACGCTGTAGATCAGGGAGCCCAAACTACGGCCCTCCTTCACTTTCTAACTGACCGATGTATGGCTGTAGCATTCTAATAAATTAAAATATATTAAGGATAGGCCTATAATATAAGTTTATCAGTAATGGAACAAGAACTTGTTAAATGTGTTATAAAGACATAACAAAAAAGTAACAAAATCAACATACGCTTATAATAATAATAATAATAATAATAATAATAATAATAATAATAATAATAATAATAATAATAATAATAATAATAATAATAATAATAAGCATATAATCAAAAGGACTAAATTATTAATATACAGAGTGTAACAGGACCTCACCGACAAAATGATAGGAACGATAGGCCATGCAGAGAGGATATTTTTTTGTGAAGGAACATATATAGTCGCAAACAAGTTGTTTATGAGTTATGCGCAGATGAAGGTGTTCGCCCGTAAGGGTCTGAATTGAATAGCCTAATTGTACACATACCATTTTATTGAAAAATACATGTTTTTACAATAAGTGTTCAAACAGTCGACCCCGTGCCTCATTGCATGTTTGATATCGTCGCAGCAACGATCGGCCAGCACGGCCGATCATGGCAGAATACTTATTGTTTGAACCTTTGAACCCTTATTGTAAAAACGTGTATTTTTCAATAAAATGTGTACAATTTTTTGTATTCAATACCAACCCTTACGGGTGAACACCTTCATCTGCCCATAACTCATAAACGACTTGTTTGCGACTATATGTCCCTTCATAAAAAATGATCCTCTCTGCATGGCCTATCCTCCCTATCATTTTGTCAGTGAGGTCCTGTTACACTCTGCATAACACCATTGTGAAGAGTATTTTATTATATGGTGCGGAAACATGGACGTTGAAGCAAAAAATACAGAAATAAATTATTAGTTCACAGAAATGGACTTTTTAAGAAGATCGGCAAGAATATCAAAATTAGATAAAGTAAAAAATAATGCAATAAGAGAAATAATGAAAAGGATATTGTACTAGAGATTGAAAAAATCCAATTAAGATGGTATGGATGAAGAAGAAGGGACACGGAAACAAACAAAGAAGTATTGAAATGGATACCTCCTGGAAAAGGGAAACGTGGTAGACCAAAGCCAACGTGGATAAAGGGAATTCAAGACAACATGAAGAAGAGAAATATGACAGAAGCAGACACGCAAGACCGGGAAGTGTGGAAGAAAAAAAATTGTATATTTTGGTTGAGGATAACTGTGTATATAACAGAAACAATCATGAAATAAAATTAATAATAATAATAATAATAATAATAATAATAATAATAATAATAATAATAATAATAATAATAATAATAATAGTAATAACAGTAGTAACAGTAGCAACAATAGTAACAATAGTAATAATAATAATAATAATAATAATAACAATAACAATAATAATAACAATAATAACAACAATTATAACAATAATAACAAGAATAATAACAATAATAATAACAACAGCAATAACAATAACAACAGCAATAACAACAATAACAATAATAATAAATAATAAAGGTATGGTCAAGTAAAAAGAATGACTGAAGACAGACTCCCAAGAATACTAGAATGAATGCCACTTGCTATAAGAAGCAGAAGAGGACGGCCAAAAATAGCGTGGATTGGTGGTGTTTGAGTAGCATGAGAAAAAAAATGATTGGACGATGGAGATTGGAATGACATGTGGAGGGGAATGACAGTAGATTTATTGGGCGAAGGAAAATGATGCGAAACACTGAACAGCTATAATACAGCCTACGGCCCAGGCCACCTTGATGTTTCTTCCATTTTGCCCGCGATACAAATACGCCGTAGCGTAGTGGTTAAGGCACTGAGCTACAAGCCGGAGGGTCGAGGGTTCAAATCCCGTTGGGGTCAGGATTTTTAAACTGACCCAAACCCTCTGGCGGCACTATGGCCCTGGGGTCGACTCAGCCTCTAACGGAAATGAGTGCCAGACGATTGTTCTGGGGTAAAGGCGGCCGTCACGCAGGGCTGACAACCCGGCTGACATAAAGTGTCTAGAAAAAAGTGGGAGCCTTAACCTCCTACTACCCCAAGGGCCTCCGGGCCTGTTGTGGGATCACTTTACTTTACAAATACGTTCAGGCGGCTCTGCTATAGATGAATGCGTCATGGAGTAGAATAAATCAATGAAATATTTTTTCCATAAATAATTCACTGTTGGAGCAACGTTTCCGGTTGACCAGGTAAGATATGCAAAATCTTGGCGCTATTAATAAAATATAGTGTTGGGCTGACGACCGGATGTGGCCGGCGTGCCGGATACAAAAACATAGCCATATTATACAGCGTTTGGAATGTATACTGTATCCAGCTAGAACATACGCTGCTATGTTGGGACGAAGTAAATATGACAGTTGCTGGAGTAAATGTTTAATGTTGCGTAGAAACATATTAAATAATGGAAATGAACAGCTAATTACAAATGAGGGAATTTTTGAGGAAGTGGCTGAATTCAAATATCTAGGAACAATAATCATAAATAGGTCCACCGCTGTGGTCTCGGGGTAGCGTGCTGCTTTGTCACGCAGCGGGCCCGGGTTCGATCCCCGGTCGGGACAGTTTTTCTGGGGGAGGTTTTTATCGGGGTTTTTCCTCACCTGTAAGATGAATGTCAGGAAAACTTTAAGGCCCAAACGGTCCCTGAAATCATATGGCCATCACAATCATCATCATTCATATTCATCTTAGGTTAAGTTTAGGATTAGGGACTCTCCTGGCGCACCATTATCACCATCATGACCCATTATATCATCGGGGCAACGTAACCCCGCCCTTTCAGGCGCCCCAACCTCAGAAGTGGGTTACAAGTACGCCATGCCAGGAGAGAAACCAGGAATGTCGAAACCAGGAATGGAAAAAAAAATCACAAATAGAAATGAGATACACAAAGAAATTAAACATAGATTCAATTCTGGAAATGCGTGCTATTATGCATTACAGGGACTCTTGTCATGCCAACTCCTTTCAAAAAACGTTGAACTGAAATATATAAAACTATTATTCTACCAGTTATAGTATATGGATGCGAAACATGGACTCTTACCTTAACGGAGGAAAGGAGATTACGAGTATTTGAGAATAAAGTACTTCAGGAAGAAAATGTTTTGATCAAAGAGAAATGAACAGACAGGTGAATGGAGAAGACTTCTTAACCGTGAACTACATGGTATTTATAGGAAGCCAGATAAAATAAGAACAGTTAAGTCTCGTAGACTGCTGTGGGCAGGACATGTGACACGAATTGGAAATGAAAGACGCGCATGGAAGCTTCTTGTAGGAAAACCAGAGGGAAAACGCCCAGTTGGTAGACCAAGAATGAGGTGGAAGAATAACATTAACTATGATCTCAGGGAAGTAGATTATACAGGGAATTATTGAAAATATTAGCTCAGGATAGGAATGTAATGGAGAGCTTATGTCTGCGAGGCCATGAACCTACGGGTTCGATAGTGCCAGTGAGTTAGTTAGAGTTACGTTTCAGGTAAACACCCAATGTTAATGATCGATTTAGTTGATTTTCGGAGAATACCTTATGCCGTTTATTTTATTAGTAAACACGTGTTTCATATGGAACAACAACATTTGCGATCGCTAGAACGATTTTTTTTAATTTTCGTTTTCAACTAATAGTCCGATTTTTATGATTAACGGCAGCTAGAGCATTAATGGAAACACACACACACACACACAAACACACCTATATTTATAGGGCTCGGAATTGAAGACCTATAAATTGTCTATAAAAGACCTTATAAAAAGACTTGAACAACAGGTGAACAATACAATAAAATAAGTTAAAATATACCTTCTTAGGTAAAATCCGTCGTCCTCAACTTATAAAATGTGTAATCTTTATGCCTGTAGGCCTTTCAGGACATCCGTCCCATCTTCAGCAGTTCATCTTCGCTACAGCACTATGTCGTGACTAAAGCTTCTTCCTGATGATATCGTATAGTGGTCACGACATAGCCACATTAGGACCAGCAGCATCAAACATCATACTGGATGCTGTAGCGAAGAATTAACTGCTGAAAATGGGACGGATGTCCTGAAAGGCCTACAGGCATAAAGATTACACATTTTATAAGTTGAGGATGACGGATTTTACCTACGAAGGTATATTTTAACTTATTTTATTTTATGACTCTCCACCTCAACGGTTTTAACAATGAATTGTATTAGTATTAACAGATGAACAATTTCAATTATTTAAGATGCAATGTATCATACTGCCACAAGGAAGATATTAAATTAAATAAGTTTCATAGAATCTGTGGCACAATAAAATGGACACTGAAAAATAAAACTTTCAGGAGGAAACAATTAAAATTTTATAAAATTATGCAAGTGAAAATTGAACTCTTAACCGTTCAGACAGAAGAAAAATAGAAACTGCAGAAATGAAGTTATGTTCAGTAGCAGGTGTGACAATTTTGGACACAAAAAGAAATGAAGATATTAGAAAAGGCTTAAATATTTTTAATTCGACAAATAGAATTGACAACATGAGAACAACTGGTATGAACAAGTTAAAAGAATGCCTACAGATAGAATCCCTCAGCTGTTATTAAAGTACAAACCAATAGAACACAGAAGTGTTGGGCGTCCATTTACTAGATGGGAAGATTCATTAAATCCCATTTGATGTGAAAACAGATCAAAAGGCCTAATTTCATGAAGTAGAAGAAAAAAACAAGAAAAAGAACTGAAGATATCCTAAAAAAAACCCTAAGAACTTAAAAAAAGGACATAAAAACACAATTAAAATTAAATAATAAATTTAGTTTGAACTGCAATTTAATGAATATAATATATTTTTTAAAGTACAAAATTCTACTGAAATGCAACATACATTTTCTAAAATAACACTGGTCAACATGATTTTTGTCTCATGAGCACCAATATTTGTACTTAATGTAGTTTTTTATCGTGTTTTGAAATATGTATTCGGAATTTCTCCATCACCCACAGTTTTTTATTTAATTTCAATTAATGTATTTAAATAATTATTTTTTTAATAAACGTTTTTTCGTACATTTATCATCTTGGCTCAGTGGGCGATGAGCACGGGGAACACTTTCATCAGGAGATTTCAGCTATGGAAAAGATATATCAAGGCAAATGGAATCCTAATATGCTGGCCGATTATTGTTGGACCCTCAAGAGAGATGCTCCACAGGCGAAACATAGCAGAAAATCGTCATTTCTTACTTTCTAGGTGAGTCCGAATGTTCGAATATTGTGTAGTTACGAATGTAGAAAATATTAAAGTGTTTGAAATTATAAATGCCTGTCTCTCGGAAACCTTGGGTGATGGAGAAAAACCGATAGGCCTACCATATTTGAATTCAGGAGAAAAAAATACTATCAGAATCACATATTTTTCTTTCTGAGACAAAAAAAAGTTTCTTTTTTTGTTGCTCAGTGTAATTGATGACTGAAAATGCTTATTTTATTACTCATATTTTTAATCCAACATAGTTTGAAAAATTAATTTATTTTGTGTTCATTAAAAATGAAGTTATTGGAGAATTTAGAATGGACGATTTTTCGCACCTAGAATGAATTCAGTGAACCGCAATGGATATCAGGCTATCAGTAGGCTGCTTAAAAATATTCGGATATTTTGTTAGAGTTTAATAGATTCTCGCGAAACAAAAATGTTTGCCAATTGGACAATCTTGGGAGTATAATAGTCGTTTCGTTTTTAAAAGAAGTTGGGGAATTGAAAATAGACATGCGGATTCTTGAATTATAGAAATGGTAGACATGTAGTCAAAAGAAGAGATAAAGTTGCAAAAAAAGCAGTTTTAAGAGCTCTTAAAAAAAGCTAAAAAAGACGAAATTAATATCATAAACCTGCAAAAAGGAGAAATAAAACCCACCATTTTCTGACTTACAAGGACCCAATTGTATATACAGGCGCTGCCTCTAAAATTTTCCCTTAAAAACTTGCAGGATTAGTCTGAGCGCTACTGAGTTGATAATATTCAGAATCTGAGAAACCATGTCCGGCGAAAGCTCCGTAACCGTTTCCGTGCTACAGACATTTAAATTAAAAACATGTTTTTTACGCGACCACTTTTACAAGTAATTTCTTATGAGGGCGTGACACAGTACATCACTTGTATTTAGAATTCAACTCATTAATAACCAAAGAAAACCAAATGGAAACTGAATCATTAATTGCTATTAATCATCCCGGATACACCCTCCTCAATCAATTTTTGCAGTTTTCAAAATTTCAAAAGAAATTAGACAATTTTTTAAAAGAAAAAACACTCTAAGTCTTGCGAAATACTCGAGCGGAAGGAGCGAAATTTTCAGATTTAGGACGAATCGAGAAGCTATTACTTCTTGAGACACGTGACGTACGTTCAGGCAATGCTTGTTTTCAAACGGCAGTAGCACGGAAACTTAAGTTTCCGGACATAGTTTACAATTCTAAATATTATCAATTCAGTACCCTCTTAAAGTCCTAGAAGTTTGTAAGGGGAATTTTAGAGCACCTGCATATATTAAGTTGGGCCTCGTCTTTAGACATGAAATGAAAAAAAGGAATGTTTCCTCAACTTTCGAGCCCTAGTCATATACGGGGTGAATCATAAGTATGGCTATACGTTTGATCGCGTTGTCTGATGAAAATATTGCCATTACAGGAATTACCGTTGGAAAGGCAATTATTCAAATTACAACAATGCAATAAAACAAAACAGTGTAGAACATAGTCATTAGTCAAAATGGCGTTGAATATGCAACAGCAAATTACAATTGCTGCATGAGGAATAATGTATGCTGACGATCGTGAGGCCGCAAGACGGGCAAGACGTGAGTTTAACGTAGCATTGCAGCCGTCGATTGTGGGAAGTGGAAAAAACGACTGCTGGAAACGGGAAGGATGCAGAAAATGATATCTCCTGGAAGGCCTCGCATTAGCACGGATGCAGAAACAACGAAGAGAATTGTGGAGGCGTTCGACGCTAGCCTACAAAAATCAACCCGCCAAGCTGCACGTGAGCAGTGATTTGCTTTGTTTTGTTCTATCGTTGTAATTTGAAGGATTCCCTTTCCAATCATAACATCATATTTCCTTTAATAATAATATTTTCGTCACAAAATGCGATAAAACGTATAGCCACATTTCTGAATCACTCTGTACATAATTTGTCAATAATTTTCAGTGTGTACTAGATATGATTTGTATTTTTTTAAATATTTTGATCATGAGAACTATCTCAATAGGACTTCGCTAAGAGCAATAAATAAATGCAATTTCAAGATAAAAATATTACGTGCGACTGGGTTCCATTACTCACCGTTTTTACACGCCATCCTTTATTAAGACCATTCGTTCAAGTGGTCAGTATGACCTGAAACAGATCTGTTTCAAATAGGCTAAATAGTAATATGTATTTTCAAGCTCTAACCAACTAACTTACTTTCTGGCACTATCAAACCCGTAGGTTCATGGTCGCTCGTACATAAGCTCACCATACGTCCCTACCCTGAGCTAATATTTTCCAATCATCAATTTACTTCTCCAAAATAATGGTTAATGTTATTCTCTCACCTCATTCTTGGTTCCTGCTTGCAATTTTTAGCCCTGGTTTTTCCTTCTAGAATATTCCATGCCCGTTTTTTATTCCCCTTTCGTGTCATATGTCCTGCTCGCAGTCTACGAGACTTAACTGTCATTATATCTGGTTTTCGAAAAATCATGTAACTCATTGTTAATTAGACTTTTCCATTCGCCAGTCTGTTCATCTCTGTTTGATCCAAAACATTTCCTAAGAACTTTATTCTCAAATACTTGTTATCTTTTCTCCTCCCTTAAAGTAATAATCCATGTTTCACATCCATATAATATAACTGAGGGAATAATAGCTTTATATATTTTCAGTTTTTTAGAGAAGTTGGGACGATAAGAGTCTCTGTAATGCACAGTAGCATGTATTTCCAGAATTGTTTAATTTCTTTCCGCACCTCATTGCTAGTATCTTAAAACGGTTGGCAAAAGTGTGATTTATGTAAATGTGAATAGTGTATTGAAAATAAATTAAGGTTGAACATATTCATTTTTCTAAGAATGTTCTATAATTTATAAACACGCCAATATCCCATAGCAGGAAAGAAAGATACGAATTCTCATGTCTACTAAATAACACCGCCTGTTGAAGTGAACCACCCATTACAGAAGAGCTTATGACAGAAAAAACTAGACTTTTTAATGTTTTTATAAATAAATTTCTTAAAAATTTAATTTCATATAAAACTGGCTTATTGCCGGTGTGCGCTGCTACGCCTAAATAAATGAAAATTATTGTGTTTTTACGTTTACTTGAATAAGTGAAAGGAAAAATAATTATAAATTTATGTTTTTAGATACTCCGTGCTGATTACCCAGCGTTGCCCGGGAATCTACTTCTCCCGATCTTCTTGACATAAATCAGCTGTAATTCGAAAATTAATGTGTTTTATGTTTAGTTAAATAAGTGAAAGGAAAAATTGATATCGCAATTATTTTTAGATACCCCGTGCTGCTTACCTGGCGTTGTCCGGGAATCTACTCATCCCGATATTCTTGGCATAAATGAACTGAGAGAGAAAAATGAATGTACTTCTTATGATTAGTTGAATAAGTAAAATTAAAAATAATTATAAATGTATATCATAATTATTTTAAGATTCCCCGTGCTGATTACCCGGTGTTGCCCGGGAATCTACTTATCTCGATCTGCTTGGTATAAATGAGCTAAAAAACAAAATTCGTTATTCTGAGTTATCCGTAAAAGAATACCCGCCATGTGCTGCTATGCTAGCACAGGAATCTACGTACTTGTCTCGAACTTCTTGGCACAATGAAAGACAAAAATGGTCATTGTGAGTTATCCGTAAGAGATAAACATATGCTGTCGCGAAAATTTTTGTAGAACTTTTTGAGATATTCAATTTTGTGTACATTAATTTTGTGCATTTGTTATGGTTTAGGCAGCGTAAGCCATTTAAGCGTCCAAAGAGCTACTTTTTTCACGTTTTCCACCATAAAGAGCTATTTTTATGTTCATCCCGGAAATCTCCTGAACATTTTGCAAAAAGCCCTCACAATCGGATGAACGGTATGGCCGCGCATAAAGTACGAACATACAAACATTCATTATTTGATATATATATTAGATTGTATAATGACACACGAGTTTGTAACAAACTATAACCCTAATGCACCTTAGGTGAAATAGGGTTTATAAATTTCGAATATTAAATGTTAATAATACTTTATTTATTTATAAACAGATTTTTAACGTTTACACATCTTTCTGTGCTTAAAGTTTTATTTTCCTTCTCCACTCGTCTCTATCCATCCACTCCATGCCCTCCAGTCCTCTTGTTCTCTTTCCAGTTCTTATTTCTTGCATCCACGAGTATCGAGGTCTTCCTTTCCTTCTTTTTCCAGTTGGACTATTGATAATAATATTTTTATTATTATTATTATTATTATTATTATTATTATTATTATTATTATTATTATTATTATTATTATTATTCCTCTACATGTGAAAGCAGACAGCTTGTTGCGTGTTCATTCACTTCAGGTCCCGGGTTTTGGTGACGTCTTTCCATCGTAATTATGATCTTCCTAATGGTTTTTCTGCTGAGGTGACCAGTCACGAATCTTTAGATTTACTATTTTAATATTTGATAGTTGTACTGTTTCCTGTATAAATTTATTTAATGATTGTGATTAGGTTTTTAGATATATTCTTGTTTTCTGATAGGCTATGTTGAGTATGTCATTCAATTTTACCAGATCAAATGCTTTTCCAGATCCACAAAATATAAGAAGACTGGGATGTTAAATTCGATAGCTTTTTCTGTAATCTGTTTTAATTTAAAAATAGCATCTGTGCATGATCTTCCTTTTCGAAATCCCTTTTGTTCATCTAGTAGTGGTAATATATTAGATAAATGATCTGCTATAATTTTAGTGAGGAGTTTCAGTGTTGTGCATAATAGATTGATGCCTCTGTAGTTTTCGGTTTGTTTTTATCTCCCTTTTTTCAAAATTGGGATTGTAATACTTTTTTTTTCCAATCATTGGGTATTATCCAACTGCATATGGTGTTGAATAGATTGTAGATTTCTTCATGTAATGATTCCAGAGAAAATATTACCCAGACAAGCTTCGGAATGGATTCCACCTGGGAAAAGAAAGACAGGGCGACCTAGATTCAATTGGATGGAAGATGTAAATAGAGGTATGAGAGAGCTAGGTCTGGAAGAATTGGATTGTGTGAAGATAGAGAAGAATTGAGAAAGAAGTTAAAAATTTAAAAAAGTTGTGGACACAGGAAGATATTTTATTACATTGTAAACATATATATATATATATATATATATATATATATAAGGGTGTGGTAAAAAACCGACAACGGAGGTGAGATGGTATATTGAGATATGTTAATCAGTTTTTAATGAGGTACCAATGTCCGGAAATGATGCGTTTTCACACTATGAGTACTTAACTTCTCAAAAGTTTCGTTAGTTGGATTTCAAGACACAATACTTGACAATACTCTCACAGTCACATCAAGTTCTCAAAATATCCATCACTCATCTCATTGCAGAGCGTACATCGGCGGTGCAGTGATTGGCGCACACGTTCTAATACACCTGGCCTCGTTTGAATTGTTTCTGCAGCAGCGTGGATTCGGGCTATAAAATCCATACGTGACTCTACTGTATTCTGATGAACAGACTGGTTCATGTCGTCCCACAAAAAATAGTCGAGAGGGTTAAGACCAGGTGATCACGGAGGCCAAGGGACTGGCCCCCCTTGACCTGGATACGTGTGGTATCCAAATGTATCCTCACATTTGCATGGAAGTGAGCTGGAGCTCCGTCATGTTGTAGCTACATTCCTTTGCGAAGCCACGTATCATGAGATGTGGTAACTGTGAGGTGTTGTCAAGTAATGAGTCTTCAAATACTTCGAACTAACACTGACATTGATATATAATCAATTAGTCATAGTGTGAAAACGCATCATTTCCGGACTCTGGTACCTTATGAAGAATGATCAACATATTTCAATATACTACCTCACCTCCGCTGTCTGTGTTTTTTTGCAAACCTGTATATATATATATATATATATATATACACACACACGCACACACACTAGCTGGGCCGGCGAACGTCGTATCGCCTTTAAATATGTTTACGTTAATTCTTCCGATGCTATTCGGGGCGGAAACAAATCCAACAAATCAGAGATCAAAAAAATCGGTCCAGCCGTTCTTGAGTTATAAATAGTGTAACTAATCCGACTTTGTTTTATATATATATATATATATATATATGTGTGTGTGTGTGTGTGTGTGTGTGTGTGTGTGTGTGTGTGTGTGTGTGTGTGTGTGTGTTTGCGTTTGCGTTTGCGTGTGCGTTTGCGTTTGCGCGCGTGTGGGTGTAGAAGTCCCGGCCACGCGTTGCTGTGGCTAATATATAGGCCTACGTTAAATTATGTTGTAGTAAACTAAGTGAGAAATCTAAATCAGAAAGTTTTTGTTTTACATATTTTTTTAGTTAACTACACCCGGTATAAATATGGGTTTTCTTGATTGCGATGGATTTATGTTGTCTGCATTCTCAGTATCATCCATAAGTGTATCATAAGGATTATATACATTCATTCATGGAATATTTTGATTTCATTATACTTTCGTTTTTTTCTACGAACTTGTTGGCAGTTTGGATTCTCATCATCATCAAGAAATCTCTGTATAGTAATATCATCTTGTGATATATTATATTAATTTTGTTTTTCATTTAATTGAGGCATGGAGATTGTTTCTGTAATATTAGGCATATTATAATAACTAACATACTTACTTACAGTTCTGTTATTCCGTTCCTTAGGACCTTCATATGTTTTTAAATTGACATTCTTCTTAAATGTAAGATTTATGTTACATAGGCCTATACCAATGGTCTCTAGAACTGATTCGCCATATTCTTCAATGCCCCTTCTCGGTCCAGTTAAATTTAAATTAAGTTGCTGTCTTTCAGCCAGATTAATTAAAACTAATACACACGAAATTAATATTATTATCAATATATTGAAAATGAAATAAACACTGAACACACAAATTATGAAATAATCAATATTTGTAATTCGATTGAAATTCGCGGTTGCAACAAAAAGTACAGCCACTTGGTTAAATAATGAACCAATTACCTTACACCGTCATCTGTTAGAATCGTATGGAACTCACAGATAATTATAACTCTTTGTTAAATAATGAACAAAAAATTTGCAATAAAACATAATGCGACTATAAATTTAGTTATAAACAACCGTAGGTCTCAAGTTGGATCAAACAGCACACAGTGTGCAAAATTTTATTAAAATCGGTTCAGTAGTTTAGGAATCCATCGCGGACAAACAACGTGACACGTAATAAATATATATATATATATATATATATATGGCAGTGAAGACCGAGATCTCGCGACATCTAGTAATAATGGAGAATATAATACATATATAAGAAAAATAAGTGTCTGAATTGGATTCGCCTGGTGGTATAATGGATATCACACTGAGGTACAGACTCAGAGATCCGGGTTCGAATCCCGTCCTGGCATTCATTTTTCTTATCATACCATATATATATATATATATATATATATATATTATATATATATATATCTTCTTGTATCGTGTAAGCCCATGTTTCTCTTAATAGAGATTTACTTGTTTCGTATAGATGTCATTTGAGTGGTCCGTGGTTAGCGTTCCGCCTCATACTGACATCTAGGAAACCAAAGTAGTACTAGGACGGGAAAATTCGGTAAATTTTGCTTAGAGGCCTTCTCATTCAGGAGTAAGGATCTTTTACGAGCCTGAAAATCTTCAGACTCAGGACCCACGGCTCAAAGTCCCTCTCGGGAGGACTTGCTCCTTGGATTTTTCCATCCTAAAAATCCATCGACCCCGGCCGGGTTTGAACCAGCGACCCTCAGGACCAGAGGCAAGGAGCATAACCACTAGTCCACCGCGGCCGATATATATAAACTCATGATATGTATTGAATGTTGTGCATAAAATATAAATTGAGAATGTGTAAAAGACATGGTAGATGTTGCTCATTAAATGATAACAGATGACTTATCTGTTTTGCTTTCGCAAAAAAAAAAAAAAAAGGAGCATGAAAATGACAGCAGTGTTGCCATCTTAACTAATCCGACACTAAATCATGCAGCGGATGTCAGGAGTGAGGTCAAGATATAATTTCATTGTAACGACAACACAAATCAAAACGTCTTATATATATATATATATATAAGACTACATAACAATGAACTACATAGGAAGCCAGATATAATAAGAACAGTTAAGTCTCGTAGACTGCGATGGGCAGGACATGCTGCACGTATGGGGAATGAAAGACTTGCATGGAAGCTTCTTGTAGGAAAGCCAGAGGGAAAACGCCCAGTTGGTAGACCAAGAATGAGGTGGGAGAATAACATTAGCTATGATTTGAAGGAAGTAGATTATACAGGGAATGATTGGAAAGCATTAGCTCAGGATAGGGATGTGTGGAGAGCTTATGTCCGCGCGGCCATGTACCTACGGGTTCGATAGTGCCAGTGAGTAAGTATATATATATATATATATATAGATCGTCGGTTGATTAATGTCTTTGACATCGTCCGATTCCTAATATATATCCATCCATAGTAATTCTGCCCGAGGGCAGGTCTTTCACTGCAATCATAGCATTTACAGCTTTATTAGGGAATTGTAGGTGTGGTAGCTTCCCGTTGCTTTCCACACCGGTGAAGGATGATGATGATGGCCGGATGATTTTCGGGGACCGTTAGGCCCTAAGCTTCCAGACACTTGTCTTACAGGTGAGGAAAAATCCCCCCAAAAAAAAAACCTCACCCAGGAGCCTGTCCCAACCGGGAATCGAATCCGGGCCTGCTGCATGACAAGGCTATGCGCTACTTCGAGACCACAGCGGTGGAGATATATATATATATATATATGTGTGTGTGTGTGTGTGTGTGTGTGTGTTTATGTGTTCCCCTTTTTGTGGTGTTTAAAGTGATGAGTAAGTATATCACCCGATAAGGACAACTTTAGATGTTTAAATTACAAAGTGTCGAAATCCGGTTAGAAATCTGAAATTAAGGTTAAGAGCAAAAACACATAACAGCTGCAAACAGATGTTTCTTTGGACTTAGAAATATCTAATATCACACTTAAAAATAAATAAAACTAAGATACTTATTTATAAAACTCTTACAAGATTAGTAATTAATTACGTATGCATCAGAAAGTTGGACTCTTTTAAAGTCAGATGAGAAATCTCTGGCTACTTTTGAAATAAATATATTAATAGCTATTTTTGAACTGTGAAAAAAGGTTATATTTGGAGAAGGAGAAATTGTGAGTTGTGTGAATTATCTAAGGAACCCGATTTTGTGATGTATACAAAAATTAATAGATTGGCCTGGGCTGGATATGTGATACGTATGGACAATAATAAAACTATTAAAAACATCTTTATGGCACAACCATTACAAACCGGAAAGGTTGAAAAAACCACAAAAAGATGGGAGGACGATGTCTTGTAGGATATTAGAATAAGTAAAATTAGAAATTGGAAGAGTTTAGCTGCAAATAGAGAAGTCTGGAAGGACATTCTGAGGAATACAAGGGCCCAAAATGAGCTGTTATCCCATATACAGGGTGATTCATAACTCCTATTACAAATTTCTGGGGGTTGAAGAGCGGACTAAGTAGATAAAGTTTTGATTAGGAACCCATGTCCGGAAGCGTACCATTTCAATGTAAACATAATGGGCTGATATCGTTGTTTTGTGTTTCGGAATAAGTATTACAGACTTCTAGGGGTTGTATTACACCTGTCGATTCGGAGGAATATTTTCTTGCACGAATTATGGCGGCAGTAGAAATTATTGAGCACACACCATGTCTTGTGTGGCGTGTGTATGAAAATATGCGTCGCAGGTACACTTTGTGCAACGTAAAACAGGGTCGCCACTTGTGGTATACTCGGACCAACGGATCTGTGCCCCTATAGCGTGACATCATCCTTATAAAAGTACGCGTATATACTCACAACATTTCACCGCACTCCCCTCCCACTACGTCAAACAGCAGCCGTGGTAACTTATCGAGTAGGGATGTTGCCAAACTTCCCCCAGTGTCATAGCTCTTGAATATTGAATAATGCAAGGTTGGAATTCAGTTGACAACACTGGAGTGCAAGTGCAAGAGAGAGATAGGAATGCAGAGAGGTAAATGATTTACTGAGCAGAAAACAAAGTAGGCTTTAGTTCGCATTTCTTATGGGGGCACATATCCGTTGGACAGACTATACGACCCCCTAGAAGTATGTAATAGGCCAACTTATTCTGAAAAAGATGTCACACGATATCAGCTCATTGTGTTTCGATCTTCAAACATATTTTACATCGAAATGGCACGTTTACTGACATGGGTTCCTTATCGAAACTTTAACTACCAAGTCCCCTCTTCAACCCCCAGAAGGTTGTAATAGGAAATATGAATCACTCTGTATAATGATGAACGTTCTAGGCGATCAAAACACTGGGGGCAGTTTGTACAATAACAAACCATTGTGGAGAGGAGAGTAATGGATGAGGAGTGATTCTTAAAAATTGGCAGTGAATGAAGATAGGACCTGTTAGGTTGAAGATGAGACCCGGAAATGTGCTAACAGCCAAATTGCACATATTATGATATGAGCCACTTTTGCTCGGATGTCAGAGAGTGTAGAACACTGTTCCCACGGTATCAGTGAGTTCCCCCACCACCAACAGACCGGAAGTCATCTCCTGCCCTCTCCATGCCGCTCTGGAATCCGACCTGAGCATCCTGCTCCTCCCCCCTCCTCCCTGCAACACAATTTTTACCCTTTTCATTATCTTTCGTAATTCAATTACATTTTCCTGTTCGTAAGTGTGCCCTCTAGCGAGGTCCTCAACAACTTCTCACCCCATTTCAGGGAGCCTCAGTGTTTTAATTCAAAACTGATTGTTATTATTGTGAGAATAGTACTACTTCTACACCAAGAAATTAGGACTGAAAGTAAATATCAATAAATTTAAATGTATAGTCACACATAGAAATACATTATATAATGGAAATGGAAAACTAATGATAAATTAGGGAAATTTTGAGGAAGTGGCTGAATTCAAATACCTAGGAACAATAATCACAAATAAGAATGAGATGCACGAAGAAATTAAACATAGATTCAATTCTGGAAATGCGTGCTATTATGCATTACCGGGACTCTTGATATCCCAACTCCTTTCAAAAAGTTAAACTGAAAATGTATTAAACTGTTATTCTACCAGTTATATTACGAGTATATGGATGCAAAACATGGACTCTTACTTTAAGGGAGGAAAGGAGATTACGAGTATTTGAGAATAAAGTTCTTAGGAAAAATTTTGGATCAAAGAGAGATGAATAGGCAGGTAAATGGAGAAGACTACATAACAATGAACTTCATAGTATTTATAGGAAGACAGATATAATGAGAACAGTTAAGCCTCGTAGACTGCGATAGGCAGAACATGTGGCACGAATGGGGAATGAAACACGTGAGTGGAAGCTTCTTGTACGAAAACCAGAGGGAAAACACCCAGTTAGTAGACCAAGAATGAGATGGGAAAATAACAGTAACCATGATTTGAGGAAAGTAGATTATTCAAGGAATGATTGGAAAACATTAGCTCAGGATAGAGATGTATGGAGAGGTTACGTCCGCGCGGCCATGAACCTACGGGTTCGATAGTGTCAGTGAGTTCGTTACCGTACCATAAAGAAGAGCGATAGTTTCTGCTATTTGAGATCAATTATAGAGAAAGATGGGATATCAAATAAAGATACAGCAAAAAGGATCAGTAATGGAAGAAAACCCATAGGAATGTTAAACTCTATACTGTGGAGTAAAAACTTCATTAACAGAACAAAACAACTAATTTATAAGTCCACACTACAAAGTATAATGTTATATGGATTGGAAGTTTGACAATGACACAACAACATGCCAACAGAATAACTGCAGTTGAAATGGATTTTTGGAGAAGAGCTGCCTTCTTCTTCTTCTTCTTCGGCTTTCCCCCACTTATAGGTTTGCCGTCTTCAGTTTCCATTTATCTCTATCATTCCAATCTCCCTCTTCCAAATTCCTATCCTCCATTATTGTTCTGACGTAGGTTTTCCATTTCCATCTTGGTCTACCACGTTTATTTCTTCCAGGGGGTGACCATTGGTATATATTTTTTGGCCATCTTTCATTTTCCATTCTTTGTACATGGCCATACCATTTAAGCGTTTGATTTTCAATCCTCTTAACAACAGATGTGGTGACCTTCATTTCTCTCCAAAGGAATTCATTTCTTATTTTATCCTGTCTTGTTTTTTGGAGGCTTCTTCTAAAATAATCGAATTCAACTGTTCTAATTTTATTCTTTTGTAATTCCGTCAAAGACCAAGTTTCGCTTCCATATGACAAAATATTCTGTATTATGCTCTTATAAATTTTCATTTTAGTTTCCTTTGTAATATTTTTGTTCCAAATTATTCCATGTAATGTCTTAGTTGCATTTTTTGCCATTGCAATTTTAGCCTGTACATCTCTCTCACAGGTACCGAAACTTGTAATTATTGACCCAAGATATTTAAAAAATTCACATTTTTTTATTTTCCCTGTTTCAAGTATGAGGTCATCCACATCCTTTCCCAAACACATATATTCTGTTTTCTGTAAATTTATATTCAGTCCCCATTTTTTATATTCTTCCATTAATTTATTTATCATATATTTCATATCATCTTCATCCCCTGCAAAAATTATTTGATCATCTGCAAACAACAATGAATGCAGTACTTTTCCTCCTATAGGAATACCCATTTCAGAACATTTTTTATACCACAAGTTAAGAGCCTGGTCTAAATAAATGTTAAAAAGGATTGGTGACAAACTGCATCCCTGCTTAAGGCCTTTATTCACTGTGAATTCCTCTGTTAAATTATTCTGTATTTTTACTTTAGCTTTTGTATTACTATAGATCCTCCTAACAATATTAATCCATTTATCACAGATATTCATATTTCTCATTGCCATCCATAACAATTGTCGAGGTACACTATCATATGCCATCTCTAAATCAATAAAGGTCATATGTAGTTCTTTATTTTTTGCTAGGATTTTCTCTTGTAATTGTCTAATACAGAAAATATTATCAATACATGATCTTCCACTCCGGAATCCACATTGTTCTTCTCTTAAGTTATCTTTTATCTCCTTAAGTTTAAAATTTATAATTTTACTAAAAATCCTAGCTGTTGAAGGTATAACGCTTATACCTCTGTAATTGGAACACAGTTTTTTATCACCTTTTTTTAAAAATAGGAGTAATGTACGATAAATTCCAGTCTTCTGGGATATCGTCTCCAATTTCAATTTTATTAAAAAGTTTTGTTAAAAATATTACTAAAATATCTCCCCCATATTTTAGGAGTTCCGTCTGAATATTTCCTGGTCCTGGTGCTCTCCCATTTTTTGCCTCTTTCAAAGCTCTTTTAACTTCATCTTCTGTTATCTCTGGAGTGTCAAATTTATATTCTACATCCGTATCTTGAAGTTGAAACTCCTTTCTATTTTCTTGAAGTAAACCTTTATAATGTTGCATCCATTCTGATGGTCTTATCAACTGAATATTTATCTTCTTTCTTTCTGATTTCCTGATATTTTGTAATGTTTTCCAAGCTTCTTTGGATCTAGCATATCCAATCGAATGATCTATATTCGAGCATATATTATCCCAGTACTCATTTTTTGTTCTTCTCACTTCCGCCTTTGTTTTATGTTTTAAAGTGATATATTCATTTCGAGATGTTGTTGAGTGATCTGATAACCATTTCATCCGTGCTTTCTTTTTTTCCTCTACTAATTTTTTAATATCTTGATTAAACCATTCATTATTTCTTTTTACTTCTAGATTTTCTGTCCCAAGTGCTTCTAAAGCTGCTGAATGTATACTTTCCTTTAGTTGATCATACATTTCCACTGCAGATTTATTTAAATTTAAATTAAGTTTTTGTTTTAATCTTGATTGAAAAAGATTTTTTATACTCTCATCATAGAGTAAACTTACTTTATATCTTTGTTCATTCAAAGGGGTTGTATTTATTCTGTCTTCCGTTACTTCAATATTTTGTTTTTTCCTACTTGTTATTATGAATTTTCCCAAAAGCATATAATGATCACTTCCGCAATCTGGTTTTCTATACACTCTAACATCTTTCACTATCATATCACGTTTTTGTTTCACAATTATATAATCAATTATTGATTTGAGACTTTTTGTTGGCTGTTCCCATGTGTATTTATGTATTTCCCGATGTTGGAAGAAACTATTCATTATCATATAGCCATGTTGTTTACATAAACTTATCAATCTATCTCCATTGTCATTTTCCACTTTTTCCCCAAATGGTCCAATCACTTCATCTTTCATTCTACTTCCTACTCGACTATTAAAATCTCCTGTTATTATTACTTCTTGATGTTTTTTTTATTTTGTCCAAAATTTCTGACAGTTTGTCAAAAAATTCATTTTTCTCTATGGTTGTTGCATCCTCATTTATGGCATATACTCCTATTATTATAAGCTCTATCCCAAAAAGTTTGAGATTTAATTTAATAATTCTTTCATCAATTTCTTCCCAAGACACTATATTTTTTACCAACTTATTTTTATCAAAATGGATATACCTCTTTTTGCTCTACTAGTTTTTGGTACTCCACTCCAGATATGTGTATAATTTCCTAATTTTTCCTGTCCTTTCCCTTTCTTTTTTGTTTCTGAGAGCACCATAATATCTGCATTCATTGCTGTAATCTCATCTATTACTTCTTGTTCTTTAGTGTTCAAGCCTTGAACATTCCATGTGCCAATAGCAAAGGTCCGTTTTCGTAGCTTAAGTCTGTCATATTTAAATCCATCCGGCTGACATATTTTACTGAAGTACGTAGCGATATACTTTTTTCCAGGGCCAGGTTGCCAGCCTGACGCCTAACCCCCAGACATGGAGGACCTGGTTTTTTTTTTTTTTTAGGGTTTGCTCCCTTAGCTGACAGGTCTCAGTTTTAAGGCGCTGAGAACTCGCCTTTCGTCCCATCCTGTTAGCTACAGTCTATTACGACTGCAGTCAGGGAGCACGACGAGAACGTAGGATTAGGACTTGCTGGCAGAGCTGCTAAAAAAGTCGCAGTGGCATTACTCGAGATTTATTAAGGTATACATAGTCGGCATCTGTACCCTTCTCGAGGCCGTACCAACCATTTGCTAGAAAAATTCTCAATTACGAACTAAACGCTGTCACGAGTAACCTAATTTCACCCTATCAGAAGACGTTCTCCATACTTATTAATTGTTGAAAATCTCGTAGAGCTTGGAGTATCATGACCTTATATACAATAAAGTTCAAATTTATAGTGTATTTACTTGCCTACGGATTGAGCCTGATGTAAAACTAGTAAAGAGAAATTACATCGTGATAAAATCGGCCGGGGTGTCACTCTACCTGGATCCTTTGCCTTTGGTTAAGATCGTGGATTTTAATATCCATTCCCTGTCCGCAGCTGTGGTCTCGAGGTAGCGTGCTGCCTTGTCACGCAACGGGCCCGTGTTCGATCCTCCGATCCTGCGTGATGTTTTTTTCGGGGTTTTTCCTCACCTATAAGATAAATGTCAGGAAACTTTAAGGACCAAACGGTCCCTGAACATCATCTGGCCACCATCATTATCATCGTTAACATATTCATTAAGTTTAGGATTAAGGCCTCTCCTGGCGCATCATTACCATCACCTATCATATGTATGCCCACCGCTGTGGTCTCGAGGTAGCGTGCTGCTTTGTTACGCAGCGGGCCAGGGTTCTATTCCCGGTCGGGACAGTCTCCTGTGGGAAATTTTGCGGAGTGTTTACTCACCTTTAAGGAAAAATGTCAGGAAGCTTAGGTCCCAATGGTCCCCCGAAAATCACCCGACCATCACCATCATCCTTATCATCATCATCATCATCCTTCACCGGCGTGGAAAGCAACGGGAAGCTACCACACCTATAATTCCCTAGTAAAGCTGCAAAGAATAGCACGAGAATGCTATGATTGCAGTGAAAGACCTGTCCTCGAGCAGAATTACTATGGATGGATGGATCATATGTATCATCGGGACAACGTTACTCTCGTCTTCCAGCGCCCCAACCTTAGAAGTGGGTTACAATAACGCCATGCCAGGAGAGAATGCCAATATGTAGAAATGACAACATGATGGCACTGAATAAAAAATATTCATTCCCTCCTGTTTTCGTTGGCATATAACGGGTATAGATGTTTAGTATTTGATATGGTCTGTGGTTTAACGCCCGGCATATTTTCGTCCATGGGCCCTCTACAATTGATTCTACTCAGGCATTGAGAACAACTGACGAACTACTTATAAGAAAATCCACTTAAGTGAAAAAAACGTTGATAAATTGTGTCGTTACTTTCCTGATACTCCTTAAAACTGACGTGAAAATGTTTGTTTTTTTGTTTCTTTATTTCACATCAAATTAATAATAGAAAAATTAAGAAAATTTAATTTAGAAACCCACATAGCATGTATATATTTTGTAAAAGCTTGTGACAAAATTCGAAGAGACTTTTTATTTTACATGTTACAAAAAAAAATACCAAATTTGTTATTACAAAATGTAAAAGAAATCCACATTCACAATAAAATTAATGTCAAAATAAATAATCGTATCTCTGAAAGAAAATATGTTAATAATGGCGTGCAACAAGGTTGCGCACTATCACCAACACTGTTTAATATTTAGAGTAAAGTGATCCCACAACAGGCCCGGAGGCTCTTGGGGTAGTAGGAGGTTAAGGCTCCCACTTTTTCTAGACAATCGGTACTTATTATGCCAGCCGGGTTGTCAGCCCTGCGCGACGGCCGCCTTTACCCCCAGAACAAGCGTTTGGTACTCATTTCCGTTAGAGGCTGAGTCGACCCCAGGGCCATTGTGCCGCCAGAAGGTTTTGGTCAGTTTAAAAATCCTGACCCCACCGGGACTTGAACCCTCGACCTTCCGGCTTGTAGCGCAGTGCCTTAACCACTATGCTACGGCGTGCCCCCACTTGTTAATATATTGTATAAAATTAACTGGAGCGCTTTCGGAAGTTACCTTCCATCTTCTGCAGGTTGAGTTTCCGTTACTTGTTGAGGACGACGGCCCCTACCAACAGGTACAATTTAATTTTTAAACTTTCATCATATGGCTTCATCTCAACGGAATTTAATGTGAATTTTACTAGTATTGATTAAATACCCCACCACGGTGGAGTCAGGATTTTTAAACTGATCCAAACCTTCTGGTGGCACCATGACCTTGGGATCGACTCAGCCTCTAACTGAAATGATTACCAGATGCTTGTTCTGGGGGTAAAGGCGGCCGTCACGCAGGGCTGACAACCCGGCTGACATAAAGTGCCGATTGTCTAGAAAAAGTGGGAGCCTTAACATCCTGCTACCTCAAGGGCCTCCCGAGGCCTGTAGTGGGAACACTTTACTTTACTTTTACTTTACTCTTCGCAAATGATCATGTTATAATTTCCAATTTAGAGAATAACTTACAAATAGGAATATACACTAAATAAAGTATTGAAAGATTTTGGAATGGAAATTTCAGTACAAAAGTAAAAAATAATGGCATTCTTAGGTGAAGATCAAATCAGAAGTAATATAATACACAATAACCAATGATTAGAACAAGTACAACTTTTCAACTATTTAGTTTGTGAAACGTCTTATCAAAATGAAAAAAAGATGTTAACAAGAAAATCGCCAAATTTACACAAATCTTAGAAATAATAAATAATATATTAAAAGCTCCAGAATGGGTTGAAGCAAGGAGATGCACTATCTCCTCTACTATCTAATTTTGTACTAGAGCATGCCATTAAATCTTTAGAGAATGAGGAAGGCTTACAACTGAATGGTATTAATAAGCTGTTAGTTTATGCTGATGATGTAGTACTACTGGCCGATAGCGAGGAGATACTAAAGGCCAACACGCACACACTATTGAGGAACACTAAGAAATTAGGACTGGAAGTAAATATCAGTAAAACTAAATATATGGTCACACGTAGAAATTCAGTATATAATGGAAGTGGACAGCTAATGACAAATGAGGGAAATTTTGAGGAAGTGGCTGAATTCGAATACCTAGGAACAAATCACAAATAGGAATGAGATGCACAAAGAAATTAAACATAGGCTCAATTCTGGAAATGCATGCTATTATGCATTGCAGAGACTTTTGATGTCCCAACTCCTTTCAAAAAACGTTAAGCTGAAAATATATAAAACTATTATTCTACCAGTTATATTATATGGGTGCGAAACATGGACTCTTACTTTAAGGAAGGAAAGGAGATTACGAGTATTTGAGAATAAAGTTCTTAGGAACATTTTTGGACCAAAGAGAGATGAACAGACAGGTGAATGGAGAAGACTACATAACAATGAACTACATGGTCTTTATAGGAAGCCAGATATAATAAGAACAGTTAAGTCTCGTAGACTGCGATGGGCAGGACATGTTGCGCGTATCGGGAATGAAAGACGTGCATGGAAACTTCTTGTAGGAAAGCCAGAAGGAAAACGCCCATTGGTAGACCAAGAATGAGGTGGGAGAACAACATTAACTATGATTTGAGGGAAGTAGATTATACAGGGAATGATTGGAAATCATTAGCTCAGGATAGGGATGTATGGAGAGCTTATGTCCGCGCGGCCATGAACCTACGGGTTCGATAGTGCCATTGAGTAAATAAGTATATTAAAAGCTAAATTAGTACAATAATCACAAGAATAAAAATATACAATACTTTAGCATTGCCCTCCCTTTTATACAGAAGTGACATTTAGACATTAAGAAAAGAGATAGGAGCAGAATCAAAGTAACGGAAATGAAATTTCTCAGAAGGATAGCAGGATGCACTCTTTTAGATGGAAAAAAGAATGAATAAATTTTCGAACAATTAGAAGTGGAATCAATAGAAGAAAAACTCAACAGATATAAATTAAGCTGTATAGACCATGTAAAAAGAATGGATAATTCAAGAATCCCTAAAATGATGCAATATAAACCCAAAAGACATCGTCGATCAGGTAGACCTCTTAAAATACTGGTAGATAGGACTGAAACAGGTCTAAAAGGCCAAATTCCTGACGGATGATGCCCATTCATGACATATGTAGGGAAATAAGCGTAACTCAATTAATTTGGCCTAGTTACTCCTGATAAAGGAGAGTCT
Organism: Diploptera punctata; assembly: GCA_030220185.1. Taxonomy (NCBI): domain Eukaryota; kingdom Metazoa; phylum Arthropoda; class Insecta; order Blattodea; family Blaberidae; genus Diploptera; species Diploptera punctata. The sequence goes on along the minus strand of JASPKZ010003861.1, from coordinate 832,411 downwards.
AAAACCCAACATTCAGCCGTTACGCCATTTTAGATAGATAAATACATAGAAAGATAATTTTAAGATGCTGGTAACTAACTCACTGCCAGTATCGAACCAGTAGGTGTATGGCAGCGCGGACATAGGCTCTCCAAACACCCTTTCCTGAGCTTATGTTTTCCAATCATTCCCTGTATCATCTACTTCCCTCAAATCATGGTTAATGTTAATCTCCCATCTCATTATAGTCTGGGCGTTTTCCCTCTAGTTTTCCTACAAGAAGCTTCCATGCACGTCTTTCATTCCCCATTCGTGCCACAGTCCTTCCCATCGCACTCTACGAGACTTAACTGTTCTTATTATATCTGGCTTCCTATAAAGGTCATGTAGTTCACTAGTATGTAGTCTTCTCCATTCACCTGTCTGTTCATTTCTCTTTGGTCCAAAAAGTACTTTATTCTCAAATACTCGTAATCTCCTTTCCTCCCTTAAAGTAAGATTCCATGGTAGAATAACAGCTTTATGTATTTTCAGTTTAACGTCTTTTGAAAGGAGTTGGAACGACAAGAGTCTCTGTAATGCATAAGTGTGCATTTCTAGAAGTAAGCCTATGTTTAATTTCTTTGTGCATCTCATTCCAATTTGTGATTATTGTTCCTAGGTGTTTAAATTCAACCACTTCCTCAAAATTTCCCTCATTTTTAAGATGCTGGTAGTCAGAGATAATAATTGTTTTGAATCAGTTGAGGATACATGTATATCATCGGACGGTCATAATATGAATATAAATCATTATTGTATGGGTTGGTTATTGTTACGTAATTAGGAGAAGAAATAAATGAATGGCGCTGGGCGCGTGATGATTTTGAATTTTGATGAAGGAAATGTAAAGGAGGAGTGGAACAGATTCTGCGGGGACGGGAAGCAGCGAGCCCCCACTTCCGCCCGCTCACAGATAACCAACTGTCTCGAGTCTCTCTCTCTGTGAAAGGGTTTTTTTTTTCTTTGCAAATATTTTGTATCCTCTTCCTGTTGTCATATGGAATCAAAAAGATTCGTACTCTATGATTCTACTTACTCCTGATTACTGTACCAAGAAACTGAATCGACATTTTTATTAATATTTCTTCTTCTTCTTCCTTTCCAGGTTAGTTCAATGCGACATGTCCCGGTCTCAAGTACATAGTTTCCTTGGCCGTCCGAATAATATTTTTTTCCATGTGGTCTGTAGGCGTCGTTCATTTTGAGTAATCTAGTATTGTCCATTCTAAGTGTTCTTTCCAACGGTATTTGTGCTCTTCTAGTTTATCGAGTATTGAAAATATCTCCAGTTCATTTCTTATCGACTCATTATGTAATCTATCCGTGCGTGTATATCCTTTTACGGTTCTTAAAAATTTAATTGCAGTGGCTTGGATGTGTGAAATATCTTTTTTGTAAGTTTCCAAGATTCTGATACACACAAAAGAAGAGGAACAGCCATAATTTTATTAAACCTGAGCTGAGTTTCTCTTCGAGTCTTTCGGAGGGTTCTTCTTAGGGTGCCGCACATCATTTGATATCAGTTTAATTTATTATGTATATCCTAATCTTAGCTATATGTTATATCTGAACCAAGATAGTTAAAGCGTTCTATCTGTTCTATTATTTCATTATTGATTAATATTTTATGTCTTAATTAAAAATTAATCACCGAACGATTTGTCTCAGACGGTACCGTTTGAGACTGTAATTCAGATTTAAACTCCAGATACGACCAAAAGGCTGAGGTTTTCCCCGGCTTCTCTTGGTTGTCATAAGTAATGCCACGAGTGATTTCCAATTTATCTAGAGGATTTGGAAATCAAGAGTGGCATTTGTTAGGACTATTTAACGAATACAATTAAGCTGTTTACTCACAAATCATTGTTTAACTATAGTTATTTTAAAATATTTATATATTTAATGTAAACGGCGATGTTCGAAAACAAATCAGAAATGTGAGGTTATGTTCATTCACTGCTGTTTGATCATATTATTTATTGCCAAATAAGATCGCAGTATTGTAAGAGTGCACCCAAGTGGAGAAATAATGAAACACATCAAACTATCAACATTACGGGTTATTCATTTATTTTTTAGTAAACAACTCAGTAAAATCAAGGAATCTTTTCATTATTTGCTATATTCAATGTATTTGTTTGAGAAAATAATGCTTTGACATGTTCAGAACATTAAAAAGGAGGAGCTTTCTTTATCACAAAAGCAGGAGCTGATAAAGATAAATCGATAAAGAGCGAGGTGTCATTTGTTGTAAAACAACATTCGTTGAAACGTGATTGGTCATTGACTAGCATTTGTGGCATGAATTAAATAGTGAAAGATAATGCTCAGTTTGAATTTCGTTACTAGTTTAGATTTTATCACAATCATTTCATGTCATTAAAAATAAAACATATGTTTTTTTATCATAGTAATATAAAATACAAAATGGAATTCTCTTCCACCCTATGTCAGAGACTGCCAAACTTTACTATCTTTAAGAAACAAACTCCAAAAAAAAAAAATACTGACAGAAACATCTCGCTAATATTATTTTTTAAACAATTATTTTTTTTCTTTTATTTCATAAAAATAGTATTAAGATTCAACAATATTTTTACCCAATGGCTTATATATTTTTTCTAATGCCACCAGTTTGTCTTTTATAACATTTTTGGCTTTCTCCCCTGGCATTGGCGGAATTGTAATCCATTTCTTAGGTTGGGGCACCTGGATGGCAGAGTTACGTTACCCCCGATGATATGATGGGTGATAAATGACAATGAAGAGCCAGGAGAGATCTTAACCTAAATTCCAGACCACGGGCAACCACAGGAATAATTCCCTTTAAGAAAAAAATCCTATGGTCTGACCGGGAATCGAACCCGGGACCTCATGGACAATAGTCAGTAACTCTAACCAGTAGCCCATGAGGCTGGTGCATGGCATATATATATATATATATATATATATATATATATATAAAAGCTATTGAGTATTACAGGTTATTACTTTCTTTGTATTTTTTGTTTTCTTTTCGTGTATAGTAGATTCTAGTTGTTATTCCCTTACGTAGGCCTCTATATTATTTTATAAATTGTAATTGTCTTTAAGGGGACCGAATGGTGAATTTCAAGTTTATTTTAGTTTTCATCTGATTGTTTTGAAATTTTTATCACATTCATTATGTGCTTATGCTAGTGTTTCTGTGAAGTTTGGTGTTTATAAGTAGAATAGTTTCAGAATTATGATTTTTTTAAACTATTTTTTTTAATATTTACTAAAAATGCTCCTTACGATGCATTTTTAAATATTCTCTGTTCAAATTTGAGATTCAGAGTCTTCATGATCCCACTAAACACATTTGCTATGCAAAAATATTCATAAAGGGAGGTTACTGCTTATTTTTTTAAAAACCAATTATCACTCTTATTATTTTTTCCATCTAAATTTAAAAGAGCACATATGTCTTATACTAGTAACTGCATAGCAAGTTTCAATTAGCATTTATTGGAGAGTCTAACCACAAAATTTCACTTTGATAGCAAAACAATTGCATCATAAGGAGCATTTTAAGTTTTGGAAAATGTAAAAAAAAATGGATACTGAAAAAAAAAAGCATTTTTAAATGTTAAGTGGTAATGCTAACCATACGTACACGGGTATTTAAACTCTTACGTCACGGGGTCAATTTTGCTCCTACAATAAAAATGTTTACATGAAAATGATCCTAAAGAATCAGAGTCATTAAAAATCAAATAAACAAAAAATGTTTTTATACCATTTTTTCAACATTTTCACCATTCGGTCCCCTTAATTACATTATACGAGTATTATTAGACGAGGGTTCAAAGTCTGGTAGTGGTCACAAGGGCCGATAGATGATTGCCACAAATATTGTATAATGCCATCTGACATAACATCAGTCAGCTCTGCTAGAAAACCCGACTTCTCATTTCTAGATTCGTGATCCCTGGGCAATGCAACTTTTGTTGTAGCCGAGAGAAGCGAGTTCTCAGCGCCTAAAAATCGAAACTTTTGTCTAAGGGAGCACACCCATACAGAAAAGCGGGCAGGTTTGGAGGCCCTAAGGCTAATTACCACAGAAATTTAGATAAACACACTAAAATACAATGATTAAATTATCTACGTGGCACAATTAAACGCACTTTATTGAATAAGACTAGAAAAGAAACGATTTTGAAGTTTTACCAAGTATTGGCAGTTCCATCTCTTATCTATGGATGTGAAACCTGGACATTAACAAATAGAGGCTGCTGAAATGAAGATGTTGAGAGCAATAGCAGGATACCAAAGGACCGATAAAAAGAAAAACGAAAATATAAGAACAGAACTTAATATATTTAATTTCTGTTAAAGAATAAAATATTATCAAAATGCTTATCTTCAGCACGTATTACGAATGAATGAACAGCGCATACCAAGAAGAATATATAATTATAAACCAAAAGGGGAGAAGAATGTTAGGAAGACCATTGAAGAGATGGAAGGACCAATTCGACCTATAATGAGATCGGAACAGGCCATTGGGCTTAATCCTTATTGTTATTGATGATGAACTTGCTCAGCGATGGACTGGTTATCCACCCTGAGGACACTCCAATAAACTCGCGAAATCTCCAGATGAATAGCCGGACTGATTCAGCGACGATGACTAAAGCGAGGCATAGGGCAATTAATACAGCTACATTGAAAATAGCTGTTAGGAGTGTAAGAGGTTCATGAATTCAAATACCTAGGCTGCAATATTTTATACCAAGTTCCAAATGACTTAGAACACAAATAAACAAAATTTCTTCAATTAATTGGCACAATCAAACGAACTATATTCACGAAAGTGAGAAAAGAAAGTACATTAAAACTATACAGAACCGTATTTTTACACGGTTCAGAAAACTGAGTCTTAACCACATCCCAGAGGAGGAGAACTGAAGCAGCAGAGATGAAATTACTTAGACCTCTTGCAGGATACTCTCTCCTTGACCATAAAACAAACAAATCTATTCGTAAAGAACTAAATATCGGTTAATATATTGGATAATATTAACGAATACCGGTCAAACTGGCATTTCCATTTACAACGCATGCAACCATTACATTCATATAGATACAGACCACAGGGTAAACGAAGAATTGGAAGACCAAGGAAGCGATGGAGAGACCAACTATAAATTCTGGAGAACGAAACGGATCAAGTGGTCCAATTCTTGAAGCTCGTGATGATGATGATTGGACTTTTCATTATTGTTCAGTTTGGCCAGACAATTAATTGTTTCGTATGTAATATTATTGTGATTTTTTTTTGTATTTAAATGTCACATGTCTGTCCACTTTTATTGCCCTATTAGTTTATACAGAGATTTCGAGTCAGAACCTCCCAATACAAATGTCAAAATATTATCATTTAGTGCTCGCTTTCGTCACTATTAGATTATCAACACTTTATTTTTTTTAATTTTTCTTAAATGAATTGTCGTGTTTTATCCTTGTATTCTTCTTTGTTTATTAGTACTATGGCATTTCCTTTATCAGCTTATGTATGTATTGTTTTCTTTTTTGAGTTTGGCTTTAAAGTTTTTGAGACTTTTTAAGTTTTGTTTTTCTTCTTCGTTTAGTGATGGAAAATTATTGTTGTTATTGATTTCTTTAATGATTTTAGCGGTGTCATATTTGGCATGTACTTTGTTGTCTATGTTTAGTTTATTTATGGCTATTTCACTTTTGACAATCATATTTTGTACTATTTCCTCTTTGTTGTTCTGGGGGTAATTTAAATTTGTAACCAAGTTGTAATAGTTTATTTTCTTCTTTACTGAAATTTGTTGTGGTCAGGTTGATAACTTTTAGATTATCGTTGTTGCTAGTATTTTGTTTAGTTTTGTTATTAATAAGTTTGAGTTTGCTTAGTTTTTTTTGTGAATTGTTTTATGTGGTTTCGAGGTAGCGTGCTGTCTTGTCACGCAGCGGGCCCGGGTTCGATCCCCGGTCGGGGCAGTTTTTCTGGGTGAGGTTTTTATCGGGGTTTTTCCTCGCCTGTAAGACAAATGTCAGGAAAACCTTAAGGCCCAAATGGTCCCCGAAATCATATAGCCATCATTATCATTGTCATCCTTATCATTATCATCATCGTCATCATCATCATCCTTCACCGGTGTGGAAAGCAACGGGAAGCTACCACACCTACAATTCCCTAGTAAAGCTGCAAGCATAGCATGAAAATGCTATGATTGCAGTGAAGGACCTGCCTTCGGGCAGAATTACTATGGATGGATATTGTGTAGGCTATTTGAGTTTCAATTATTTGCCAGCAGTTACCAAATATTATTACTGCTTCTTTGTTAAGATAGTATAGTGATGATGGACAATGAAAACATCATAACTCCATTTTGGTAAATTTTACAGGAGAAACTAATAACCGTTTTAAATAATTATGAAAATTGATACAGCAATAGTTTCCACATATTTTACTACAGAATACAAGTCAAGTTATTAATAAATTTATAGTCCGTGTTCTCAACAGGTTATGCATCACATATTTCTGTGCTGGCTACTGGAGTTATATGGTTTTCAATGACTGATGGAGTTACGAGGTTTTCATTGCCTACCATCGATATTATTTATATTATTTTTGTTCTTATACAGGAATTTAATTTCGTTTTTTACCCAGTACGTTTCTGATTAGAATACGATTGAGAGAAAGACCTGAATTTTCTACACTTATCAAACTCAAAATTTATATAAATAATGTAAAAAATGAAATGAATGCATGTATGTTAATAGCGATAAGAGAAGTTCCACGTCACATGTAAGTCATTCACGTAGCGTATCTGTTACATTCCTTGATGTGGAGGATGTAGGCGTGGGGCAGATCCCCCCTCTTCCTGTGCGACCCGCTTCCTCTCGACAAGCTTACAACATTCTGTTCCATGGGGCTACTTCTATAACTGTTCTTTTTTTTTTCAAACTCCATTCAGTCACTCCTGTTAAATTATTGTTCAACTGCAGATGTTTCATTAGCACATTAGCATATTCTGATTATTGTTGTGTTCAGTCATCGCATTTATGTTCTCTTTTCAATCACTTTTGTTAAATAATTTACTGTCTGTTATTCTGAACTATATTGAATCACTGCTGTTCTATGTTCAATTATGTTCCGTTCTATTCTACTATTCGTAGTCAACACACTATCCAATATTACTATTTATTAATTATAACCGTTCTACTATTCTCTAAACTCGACTTCATTATTATGCAGTGTAAGATATATATATATATATATATATATATATATATTAATTGGTGTTTCTCGTATAATGTATCATATATTCTTCTTCTTCTTCCTTCCAAGTATTAGGCCAAGGCCTGTTACGATCCTATAGAAAATTTTCCCTCCAGCGTTTCATAGGACGGCCCAGTGATCTTCGTCCTCTTGGTATATAATTATAAACAGCTTTGGGGATCCGATTTGAAGTCATTCTTTCAAGATGGTGTTTCCAATTTAGTTGGCACTGTTTAATATATTCCAAAATTGGCGTAGTCTTCAATTCTTTTAAGATGTCGGTGTTCCTTTTCCGATCCCATCTGGTGTAACCCACTGTTCTGCGTATGAATCTCATTTCACAAGCCGTTATTCTGCTTTCATGTTGTCTTTTTAGTGTCCATGCTTCACTACCATAGGTCAACACTGGTCTAGCCAAAGTGTTATATAAACGTAATCTGGTGTTTTTTTGTACAAGGGATGGTTTCATAATAATGTATCATATTTATATTATTATTATTATTATCGTATCATTATTGTTATTACCCTATAAAATGTTGTTTGTACATGACATTTACATTGCTACATTATTGTATATTTAACTGTTTATAATTAGTATAGTGTATATTTATATTTGTTAAATATTTATTTGTATTTGTGCTGGTTAAGTGGAAGCGAGCGCCTTATGGCCTTAACTCTGCCAGAATAAATAAAGTATTATTATTATTATTATTATTATTATTATTACTATTATTATTATTATTATTATTATTATTATTATTATTATTATTATTATTCTCAACTATCTTCAATTGATAGTTTCTGTTCCATACTCTATCCAGTTGTTGTTTAGGTTCTGAACTATCTTCAATTGATAATTTCTGTTCCATACTCTAACCAATTGTTGTTTATATTCTGAACTATCTTCACTTGATAGTTTCTGTTCCATACTCTATCCATTTGTTGTTTATATCCTATATTATTTTAATCACTCCTGTTCCATACCCTACAATTGACTTTCTTCCACGCTCTATTCAATTAGTTGTTTAATTTACTCTTTAATCACTCCTGCTTTTTAAAGTATTCACTTTAATTCCAGTTAAAGTTATCCTAAGAACATGAAGACATAGAGTTTATGTTCAGAAAATTATTTGAAGAATACGATAAATTTAGAAAAAAAATTATATGGGATGTGGAGCAGAAACCGAAGATTTTATATTAGAAGATCAGAAGGGGTATATTAAAGGATATGAAGAATAGGTGTATTTTGGGGTAAAAGTAGATAAAGAGGATAGACAAGAAATGATATTAAGAACAGAATAAATAAGGGTAGAGCAATAAGAGCAATGATGGATGGTGTCCTATGGAACAGACGTATAACCAGGGAAAATAACCGGGAGCTGAAACATGGAAATCAACAACAACTTTGAACAAAAACTTATGTCGAAGGAAATGGATTTCTTGAGGAGAGCAAGAGATGTTTAAAATTAAAAAAAAAAACTGTCATACGAGAAAAAAATAATATTAAATATTCAGTACTAGATTATATAAGATACAATCAATTAAATTGCTATAGGCATGTACGACGAATGCAAGAAGAAAGGTTATCCATAAAAACATTGGAGTGATGTCCACCTGGAAGAGGAAAGAAAGGAAGACCTCGAAAGTCATTGATACAAGAAATAAGAACTGGAATGAGAACAAGAGGATTGGAGGACCTGGAGTGGATGGATAGAAACAAGTTGAGAAGGAAAATAAAACTATAGGCACAGAAAGATGTGTAAACATTTAAAATCTGTATTTAAATATAATTAAACTTCTCCTTGGTTCCATCCTCCGTGCTGTTATTTATGTACCGTAATATGTTCTTTGATTTCTTCTTTTCAATTATAAGCCCTATTCTGCGCAATAATCACATTTTGTCATCTATTGAATTATTCCCTTTACATTAATTCTTATCTTTGATAAAAATTACATCAAACTTATCAAGTTTCTTGTTATCCTGTGTAAGTATATAGAATCAATGTCTTGTTTTGAGATCCCAAGGGTGGTTTCCATCGGAAGGAAAATAAAGCCGTGCGTTCCCTGGACCTCAGCCTGAAATAAGCGGTAATTTCGGCTCTAATGACCCGATCTGATAAGGAGCGTCGTTAAATAAGAATACTACTTACTAGAATCGAATAACAAAGAAAACTAAGTTACTGATTTATAAAACTCTTATAAGACCAATAATAATTACGTATGCATCAGAAACTTGGAATCTTATAAAGTCAGATGAGAAATCTCTGGCTTCTTTTTTAAGAAAGATATTAAGAGCTATTTTTGGGGGGCTGTGAAAGAGGGTGTTATTTGGAGAAAAAGGAGAAATTATGAATTAAATAAAGAACCCGTTTTAGTGAAGTATATACAAATTAGCCTGGGCTGGACATTTGATGCGTATGGACAATAATAAAACTGTTAAAAAGATATATATGGCACAACCATCACAAACCAGAAAAATTGTTGTCTAGTGTGCTGCATCTAACACTGAAGTCTTTGGGGTTTTCGAATTTTCATGTTTGACGCGATATAGTTGTTCGGATGACCCTCGTTCATTTCTTCATTAGGGCGATTGCATAAAATATATTTCGGTGAAGACAGAACATTGATTTTGTAAAGGTGTTTTACCAGACAGTCATGGCCCTTTGTCATTCTAAAATGTGCTAATTCTGTTTTTCTTGGTATGTCTGGTGTATCAATATTTTTTATTAGGCATTCTCATTTTTTTTTTCTGGTCACTGTTTGGAGTCTATTGTCATTTATTTTAACTTTATGTGCCGTTTCACTGAGGAGTAAGGTGTTGGTTTACATCCAGGTTTAGACATAAAATAAAATAAGTTAAAATATACCTTCTTAGGTAAGATCCGTCGTCCTCAACTTATAAAATATGTATTCTTTATGTCTGTAGGCCTTTCAGAATATCCGTTCCATCTTCAGCAGGTCTTTCTTCGCTACATTATCTGATATCATGGTTGATGCTGCTGGTCCTAATGTGGTGTTGTCGTGACTAAAGCTTCTTCCTGACGATACCGTATAGTGGATATGTATAAAGATGAAGAAGTAAATTGCTGTCCCCCGTTGTGGTAACATTTTGACGCAGTAATTCTCTTCATGCCCGTTGTTGTAGTAACATTTAGAAGAAGGATTGGTGTCCCAAAAAGAATTACTGGTTCAGGTTGGGTTTAATTTTTGGTAGAGCCGGATTCTCTTCTCAAGGTCGGAAGTTGGTGCAGTGGATAAAAAAGCACTTTAAAATCACTGAGAACTGTTTCTTGTAGAAATAATCGTAAATTTATTCACTTGTTAAAGTTCCCAGCAGATTAAGTAAATGTAGGTGGTATTATTCTTCACCGTCAATTAAAAATCAATTATTTTCTTTTCTTGAATCAATTATTGTTCTTGTATTAAATATTGCATTTTATCATGAGCTCTCTTCTTGCTTCTATCTTTGTTGAAAGTTGTATGCAGAATGAGTAGTGTAATTCTTTTATAATTTTAAAGAACATTATTACATCACATGATGTTATTTTTAAATTATATTAGTTAATATTCCTCCAAATATAAGGTTTAAATTGATTTGTTAAATAAGAAAGTTAATTGTTTTAACATCCAATCAGAGTTTAGTTTACTTATGAAGTTAAGCAGATGTTCTTATTACAGTTATAACAGAAGGATTTATAGGCGTAATTTTGACAACAATGACTTAAAACAATTTTTAAAAGCATTATTTACAAAGACTGTTACGTAATGCAATTTCTTTAATTGTTACTGAGACATTTTTATTCAACAATAACCAACAATGAATTATTTAGATGTTTTTATTTATTTAAGTTATATGTAAATATTAAAAGAATTTTAAAATACAAAATTATTAACTTTAACTTTCATATTTATTATGATATTAAAATCCTGCTATAAAGAATACATATTTATAAGTCGACGACGGATCTTACCTAAGAAGGTATACTTTAACTTATTTTATTTTATGACTGTCCACCTCAACGGTTTTAACAATGAATTTTATTAGTATTGATCCAGGTTTAGATCCACCAGAAAAGTCGGAAGACCAAAATTAAGATGGGAGAATGATGTCTTGTAGGATATTATAATTAGTAAAATTAGAAATTGGAAGAATTTAGCAGCAAATAGAGAAGTCTGGGAGGACATCCTGAAGAAGCCTAGGGTTGTCACGCCATATATGTTGATGAATTACTAGAATCGAATACTGTAGGACGTTATTTCATCAGTGGAAAATTCTTTTATCTACGGTATTGAAATAAATCTTGTAGAACATTGTCCTTACTTAAATATCGGTTTTTTAGCAGAACCCCTATCATCCGATCTTTTTAAACTTACTAAAAATCTTGTAAACTAACAAAAGCAATTATAACAATTCCATGCATAAATGATTTAAATATATTGTTTTAATTCGAACTAGCCCTCCATGGTATCTTTACCTTGTCGTGGTGGAGTGGCTTGCGTGCTTAAATGATCCTGAGAGCTATGCCGGCGGTAGCATTGCTGCCGATAGGGTTACCCATGCCGGACTGGTCGAAGGTGATAAGCCAGACGAAAAAAGTACCTTGGGCGAAAGAGTGACGATCTTTCACCGTAAAAACACAACCGTCAAGAAATGTGGACATGGGTTCAACTGGAGAGCTTATGTCCGTGCGGCCATGAACCTACGGGTTCGATAGTGCCAGTGAGTAAGTAAGTAAGTAAGTAATTCGAACTAGAAAAATACAGAATAATTTAACAGAGGAATTCACAGTGAATAAAGGCCTTAAGCAGGGATGCAGTTTGTCACCAATTCTTTTTAACGTTTACTTAGACCAGGCTCTTAACTTGTGGTATAAAAATGTTCTGAAATGGGCATTCCTATAGGAGGAAAAGTACTGCATTCATTGTTGTTTGCAGATGATCAAATAATTTTTGCAGGGGATGAAGATGATATGAAATATATGATAAATAAACTAATGGAAGAATATAAAAAATGGGGACTGAATATAAATTTACAGAAAACAGAATATATGTGCTTGGGAAAGGATGTGGATGACCTCATACTCGAAACAGGGAAAATAAAAAAATGTGAATTTTTTAAATATCTTGGGTCAATAATTACAAGTTTAGGTACCTGTGAGAGAGATGTACAGACTAAAATTGCAATGGCAAAAAATGCAACTAAGACATTACATGGAGTAATTTGGATCAAAAATATTACAAAGGAAACTAAAATGAAAATTTATAAGAGCATGATACAGAATATTTTGTCATATGGAAGTGAAACTTGGTCTTTGACGGAATTACAAAATAATAAAATTAGAACAGTTGAATTTTATTATTTTAGAAGAAGCCTCCAAAAAACAAGACAGGAAAAAATAAGAAATGAATTCCTTTGGAGAGAAATGAATGTCACCACATCTGTTGTTAAGATGATTGAAAATCAAACGCTTAATGGTATAGCCATGTACAAAGAATGGAAAATTAAAGATTACCAAAAACTATATACCAATGGTCACCCCCTGGAAGAAATAAAAGTGGCAGACCAAGATGGAAATGGAAAACCTACGTCAGAACAATAATGGAGGATAGGAATTTGGAAGAGGGAGATTGGAATGATAGAGATAAATGGAAATTGAAGACGGCAAACCTATAAGTGGAGGAAGCCGAAGAAGAAGAAGAAGAAGAAGAAGAAGAAGAAGAATTGGAACTAGACTTTACTACCTAAGAGTAGAAATTATTAATAATTATATTCTATAGTGTTCTGTCCTAGGACAGGTCCTTCACTGCAATCATACCATCTCCATGGTATGCTTTGCAGTTTTACTAGGGAATTACACTACTGTGGTAGCTTCCCGTTGTTTTCCACACCGTGGAATGATGATGATAGCCAGATGATGTTCGGGGACCGTTTAAGTCTCAAAGCTTCCTGACATTTGTCTTACAGGTGAGGAAAAACTTGGAAAAAAACTTCACCCAGGTTGCTTGTCCCGGCCGGGAATCGAACCAGGGTCCGTTGCGTGACAAGGCAAGACGCTATCTCGAGACCACAGCGGTGGACTTAATGCAGGAATTATAATTTTCGGACTATATAGAATAAGATTAAAATGCCTCACTGGTACCTATTTTAAAATTTTCCTGATGACAATTTGACTTCTTGAACGAATCCAATCAGAGAAAATTTCCTTTCTGATTTTGGTTGCAATTTCGTAATAACAGTATCTGCAAATTAACTTTCTTAAATCTGAATTTTGGAATAATTTTTGTTCTTTTAAAAACACGCGATATTCTTAATCGCATCAGTTTGCAATATTGGAGCAGGAGTCGCAAGGTATGCTGGGAAGGGTGGGCACGTGAAAGGAAATTCGAAAATAGAAGGACGGAAACACGCCTGCTTTATGGTTCCTTTGCGGGGAACTGAAGTATTCCAGTCCCTAAAATAACTCTTCCTCACAAATTATCACACATTTGCAACACAACCGGATACTTTATTTAACACAGGACCTAATGTTTAACATACAGAGTGTCATTAATACAGAGTGATTCACAATAAGTATAACACACTTCTAGGGATTGTAGAGGAGACTTAGTAGATAAAGTTTTGATAAGGAACCCATGTTGTAAAATAAGTTTGAAGATCAAAATACAAAGGGCTGATATCGTGTTTCTTGTGTTTCAGAATAAGTATTACAGATTTCTAGGGGTTATACTACACCTATAGAGTTCGAGGAAGATCTTGCACGAATTCTGGCGGCAGCAGAAATTATTGAGCACACACCAGGTCTTGTAGGGCGTGTGTATTAAAACATGCATCGCAGGTACATTTCGTGCGACGAACAACAAGGTCGCCATGTGGAACCACACTTGTAACACAACCCCTAAAAGTCTGTATTACTCATTCTGAAACACAAGACACGCGATATCAGCCCACTGTGTTTCGATCTACGTACACATTTTACATCAAAATGATACGTTTTCGGACATGGGTTTCTATCAAAACTGTATCTACTAAGTTCCCTCTACAATCCCTAGAAGTCTGTAATATTTATTGTGAATCACCCTGTATAGTTGTCAGAGGACTGTAAACTGAACGCGGAATCAACTATTTTTTTTTTCTCCAGGCAGCACACGATTTTGAAATTTACGATACACTGTCTCGTCAGGTCATAAAGAGCTGCCCAAAATACTAAACAAATGACTATTCGGACATCGGACTTTGAGGAGATGGTGTAGGATAGAGTGATACCTATAAATTTGCCATAAAAATGGAGAGAGGACACAGTAAAAATTACTGAGAATATGTGAGTTATTTGGGGCTATACTTGTTCTCTTCTTTTTCTGCTTTTCATTTTCCTCTTTCTTTCTTAGTTTCAAACGCAAACTTTCTTAATTCGAATCTGTTAGTGTTTTTTTTTTCCCCCCCGATCTTAAACGAGTACTAAATGTTTCAAATTTAATACCAAATATCAAAGGATGGGAGGCAATTTCCCTGTTGTATTTTTCTAAGAGTTGTTTAATTCTAATGTCGCCCAATCGAGCTACTTTACCTACCCCCTGCAATTAGTAATTTTAAGAATACATCCATTGTCATCCGAATATTCTCCTTAGGATCCTAACTTTTAACAGAAGTCTATCGTTTCATGTGTTATTACACAAAGATGAGAAGGTTAACACGGATTTTCTACTTAAAACTTGGTACGTATTTAATGTTTCAATTTGAATGGTTTTTATCTGTTAACAATGAACTTTGATATTTCTTCTTCTTCTTCTTCTTTGGCTTTCCCCCACATATAGTATAGGTTTGCCTTCTTCGGTTTCCATTTATTTCTATCATTCCAATCTCCTTCTTCCAAATTCGTATCATCCATTATAGTTCTGACGTAGGTTTTCCATTTCCATCTTGGTCTACCACGTTTATTTCTTCCAGGGGGTGACCATTGGTATATATTTTTTGGCCATCTTTCATTTTCCATTCTTTGTACATGACCATACCATTTAAGCGTTTGATTTTTAATCATCTTAACAATAGATATGGTGACATTCATTTCTCTCCAAAATAATTCATTTCTTATTTTATCCTGTCTTGTTTTCTGGAGGCTTCTTCTAAAATAATCAAATTCAACTGTTCTAATGTTATTATTTTGTAATTCCATCAAAGGCCAAGTTTCACTTCCATATGACAAAATATTCTGTATTATGCTCGTATAAATTTTCATTTTTGTTTCTTTTGTAATATTTTTATTCCAAATTATTCCATGTGATGTCTTAGTTGCATTTTTTGCCATTGCAATTTTAGTTTGTATATCTCTTTCACAGGTACCTAAACTTGTAATTATTGACCAAATATATTTAAAAAATTCGTATAAATAATTATATAATAAAGATATATTTAAATTTAAGTGGTTTATATTTATATAAATCTTATTTATCTTTGATATTTGATTCTTTTTATTAATCCATAAGAATTATTTGCCTATCATTGGACGATGTTATGCATCAACCGCCAAAGAACCATTTTTTAAATTGAAATTTTGATGCCATCTATTGCTCTGACTTATGAAGTAAGTGTACGCACACTTTTAGCACCATTTTTTTTTTAATGCAGCCTTATTATTAAAGAAAAATGTACACGCCATTAGTCCTATCAGAGGTTCTATACTTGAAACAAACGGCTATGAAACCAGATCTTCGTAAATGCTAATCTAAATTTTACATCATACAGCTCAATTTTTTACCGCTCTTAGATTCTTGATGAATAACTGTCAAACAAGGAAAATAACTTGCAATATCAGGTATTGTTAATTTGGCGCTACAGTAAATAGTGAAGATTGACTTAAACTTTAAACGCATTTTTATCGAAACTTACATAGTGGCAAATAGCCGATTGGTGCATACTTCCTTACTCACTGGCACTATCGAACTCGTAGGTTCATGGCCGCATGGACATAAGCTCTCCATACACCCCTATCCTGAGCTAATGTTTTCCAATCATTCCCTGTATAATCTCCGATTGAGAGTCTTTCCACTTTTCAGCGGTTGCCCTTTTACCAGCCGGCTGCTGGCCTCACATCCACATGTGTCAATCACAGAGGTAGATGATCAACAGCCAGTGTAGAGGTGACATGTGGTTAGCATGTCGAGTCCCCCAGCCGTTATAGCTGGTTCCTCAACCTGGAGCCGCTACTTATTGTAGCTACCCAATTGCCTCACGATGCTGGGTGGGCACCGGTCCCATACTGGCCGAAATACCATGAGAAAATTTCTTCCCCCATGGAGACTCGAACCAGCGCAAGTCCCGTAGCTCGGCGCCAAGGCTTCCTACCTTAACCGCTCGGCTACGGCGCGGGACCCTGTATAATCTACTTCCCTCAAATCATAGTTAATGTCATTCTCCCACCTCATTCTTGGTCTACCAACTGGGCGTTTTCCCCCTGGCTTTCCTACAAGAAGCTTCCATGCAAGTCTTTCATTCCCCATACGTGCAGCATGTCCTGTCCATCGCAGTCTACGAGACTTAACTGTTCTTATTATATCTGGCTTCCTATAAAGACCATGTAGTTCATTGTTTGAAGTCTTCTCCATTCACCTGTTTGTTAATCTCTCTTTGGTCCAAAAATTTTCCTAAGTACTTTATTCTCAAATACTTGTAATCTCATTTCCTCCCTTAAGGTAAGAGTCCATGTTTCGCATCAATATAATATAACTGGTAGAATAATAGTTTTATATATTTTCAGTTTAACGTTTTTTAAAACGAATTGGGACATCAAGAGTCTCTGCAATGCATAATAGTACGCATTTCCAGAATTGAGCCTATGTTTAATTTATTTGTGCATCTCATTCCTATTTGTGATTATTGTTCCTAGGTATTTGAATTCAGCCACTTCCTCAAAATTTCCCTCATTTGTCATTAGTTGTCAATTTCCATTATATAATGCATTTCTACGTGTGACCATATATTTAGTTTTATTGATATTTACATCCAGTCCGATTGCTGCATAACGCCGTCTAATTATTCTGTTTCTTATATTTCGATGAACTATACTCAATTATACTGTTTTTAAATATATTTTGCAGGGTTACAAAAGGTTCTGCTATCTCAGATTGTCATAAGTTAAAACGTGGCAAACGCCATTCATATAGGCCTACTCGTATCTCCTCCAAGCGCGACAGGCCTAGAAGGCCCTAGGCCTACCAGCCGGCTGCTGACCTCACGTCCGCATGTGTTAACCACAGAGGTAGACGAACATAAGCCAGTGTAGGAATGAAATGTGGTCAGCATGTCTGTCCTCCAGCCGTTATAGCTGGTTTTTTCAACCTGGTGTCGCTACTTATTGTAGCTACCCAAATGCCTCACGATTATGGGTGGGCACTGGTCCCATATTGGTCGAAATTCCATGAGAAAATGTCTTCCTCCTATGGGAACTCGAACCAGCGCAAGTCCCGTAGCTCTGCGCCAAGGCTTCTTGTCTTAACCACTCGGCTACGGCGCGGGATCCATTAATATCTAAACGCCGGTAATGCAGGACACAAAACTGATGAAAATTAATATATTTTTCAACGCAAATACGTGTTAATTCATCCATCACATTTGGCTCTCAGTAAGAAAATTATCTATACACACATTCGTCCTTTCAACCAAATGTTTTAGAAAAGATAATACAAAAATATGTTTTTAAGAGAAGACTGCATTACAATGTACTTTCGAATTTAATATACACTAAATCAGAAGATACTACTTTTTATCTGTTGTGTTTCTGTAGCTTTTTGTTATAGAATTATATTGACAAACATTAAGAGATTGTTCCGGTTTGTTGACTGAGTGTTTTGATGTGCGGTATCTCGTATTAGACAGCAATTTGAGATTGGTGTATCAGTACTGGCAGCCTCACAGAACATAATATGCTGTATTGTTATTTGTCATTTGCTTTCTGTGATCTAATTTTAATTACTAATTAACTAACTTAAACCCGTAGGTTCATGGCCGCGTTGGCATAAGCTCTCCATACATGCCTATCCTGGGCTAATGTTTTCAATCATCTCCTGTATTATCTACTTCCCTCAAATTATTGATAATGTTATTCTCCCTCCTCATTCTTGGTCTACCAACTGGGCGTTTTCCTTCTGGTTTTCTTACAAGAACCTTCCTTGCACCTCTTTCATTCCCTATTCGTGCCATATGTCCTGCCCATCGCAGTCTATGAAATTTAACTGTTCTTATTATATCTGTTGGGGAAGAAATTTTCTCATGGTATTTCGGCCAGTATGGGACCGGTGCCCACCCAGCATCGTGATGCATTTGGGTAGCTACAATAAGTAGCGGCTCCAGGTTGAGAAAACCAGCTATAACGGCTGGGGGACTCGACATGCTGACCACATGTCACCCCCTACACTGACTGATTATCATCCACCTCTGTGATTGACACATGTGGATGTGAGGCCAGCAGCCGGCTGGTAGGCTAAGGGCCTTGTAGGCCAGTCGCGCCAGGAGTTTTTTTTATTATTATATCTGGCTACTTATAGATATCATGTAGCTCACTATTATGTAGTTTTCTCCATTCGCCTGTCTGTTCATCCTTTTGGCCAAATAATTTTTCTAGGAACTTAATTCTCAAATACTAGTTTTCTTCTTTCCTCCCTTAAAATAAGAGTCCATGTTTCTAATCCATATAATATAACTGGGAGAATAACAGTTTTATATATTTTATGTTTAACGTTTTTTGAAAGGAGGTGGGACTACAGTTTAATAAATAATTCCATTCACGGTAATTCTGCCCGAGCGCAGGTCTTTCACTGCAATCATAATATTTTCATGCTGTGATTTGCAGCTTTACTAGGGAATTATAGGTGTGGTATCTTCCCGTTTCTTTCCACTAATAAATAATAATGTTATGCAATTAAAAGTATTCCTCTTGACGACTGGAGGAATTTGTCAGTTTAGTCTGCATGGTCACTCCGGAACACGAATCTCAAACATTTTTCGTCTGAAGTAGCTCGCTCGATTTCGTGATGATACATGACTGTTTTCTATTCCTACACATCTTTAAAAATTCCCTGGAAATATTAAATAAATTTGATGGAATTGAAACAGTAAATCATCGGATAGAGTAATTATAAATATAAAAGAAAAGAAAAACACACAATTTGTAAAATGACCTGTGTTTATTTAATGTTTTATTGTATTTTTATTATTTAGGCGAGTGTTTTCTGACAGAAAAAAAAACATTAAAAAGCTTGCCTCGTTTATTCTGTACTCTTTTGTTTCTTCCCTTTATTAGCATTTGTTTTGAGTGGACTTTTTTTTTCTGTATGGCAACACCACAACCACGTACAGAACGGCCATGCTGTCCTTCGCAAGGTCAGGCTGTATCTACATGCGTTCTCTTTTCTTTCTCAACTTTTTTTTTTCTTCTTCTTCATTGGCTTGGCTGGATTTGCTTAGACTATCGCAGCTGCGTTCTCTTTTTCTGTCGCTCTCTCTGTCCCTTTCCCTTTAATCCTAGTGTTAAGGCGCGATATCCGATTTTGTAATTAATTTCAATAAATTATTTGATCCTTGTCCATCTTCACGCTATTGAGTGATTGCTTTCTGGAGGGGGAGGGGCGTTAAACTGCTTTTTCGGGAATTGTATGGACTATTTCACTCATGCCCCAAATGGGAGTCAGTGACCAATCACGTTTCGTTGAATTTTGTTTTACAACCAATCACAGTCGTGTTTCACCTCACTATTTATCGAATTATTTTTAGCAAAATAAAGAAAGCCCCTCCTTTTTTAATAATCTGAACAGGTCAGAGCATTATTTTGCAGTGACTGACTCTCCAACAAATACGTTGAATATAGCAAATAATGAACAGATTCCTTGGAACTACACATTTGTTAATTGTGTATTCAATAATTGTGTTTTTAAATAATGGTTTTACCGAGTTGTTTACTAAAAAATTAACTAATAACCTAGAATGTTGGTTATAATATACAGTTTGACGTGTTACATTTTTTCTCCACTAGGGTGCATTCTTAAAATATTGCGATCCCATTTGGCAATAATTAATATGATCAAGTTGGAGTGATGAACAAATGAGACGAAAGAAAATATTCTCATTTGTTTTCAAACATCGCCGTTTACATTATATATATATATATATATATATATATATATATATATATATATATATATATATATATATTCATTCATAGTGTTCTGCTCAAGAGCAGGTCGTTCACTGCAAACTCAGCATTCTCCACTCTTTCCTTAACTCAGCTTTCCTTTTTGTATCTGCATATAAACCATTTATTTTAATATTGTCTTTCATCTGATGTCTTTTTCTGCCTCTAACTTTCTTTCCGTTAACCATTCCTTCTACAGCATCTTTCAGCAAGTAGTTTCTTCTTAGCCAGTGGCCAATCCAATTTCCTCTTCTTTATGAGTTCCAGCATTGTTCTTCTTTCACCCACTCTGTCTAGCACAATCTTTATTTCTTACTCTATTTGTCCATTTGCAGCTTTACTAGGAATATATAGTTGTGGTAGCTTCCCATTTCTTTCCACACCCCACTCTCTCTTTTCCATCTTAAAATCTTAAAAGATCTTAAGAAGGGCCCGAGGGGCCCTAACTTGGAGGTGAGGAGAGTGGATGTGACTAAGTTAGACCCTCCGGACTTCACCGAAATTCACCCCAGAGGTTAAATATCAGTTCCATCAGGGTTTTTGACCAGATCAAGGACCCGGAAATACCAATTAGCCTCATCCCCCCATTATATATATATTTTTTAAATAACTGTATTTAAATATTGATTTGTGAGTAAACAGCTTAATTTTATTCGTTAAGTAGTGCTAAGAAATGCCACTCTTGATTTCCAAATCCTCTAGATAAATTTGAATTCACTCGTGGCATTACGTATGATAAATCTATAATACAACTAGGGGACCCGACAGACGTTGTCCTGCCTGAATTATTCTCAAAAGGTTTTAAGGGTCTTTTTTTTTCATTTTTAAAACAGTAGGGGGTAAAATTTTGGGGTTATGTATTCTGGTATACAAAAAAATCTTTAAAATATAAAAAAAATGAAAATAATAGTTTCCTATAACCCGGTCGCAGCGCCATCTACCGGGTCCAATTTTGAATCTAAACCATCCAGGGATCCACTCAAACACATACAAAAAAATCCATCAAAATCTGTCCAGTCGTTTAGGCAGTTTTTTAATTTCAGGTTTTAAGTAAACCTCCACTTCTAATTGTCATATTTAGCTCATTTTTTGATAATACCTACCTGGATTTATTTTAATACGATATACTGAGTTTTGTTGTGAAACATTGAAAAATGTTGGAGCAGGTGAATAATTTTACATATCTAGGATGGAATATCTCGTATGAAGAAGAAAAGGATGTAAATGCAAAAATATCTAAATTTTTAAGAATTTTAGGGTTAATAAATTCTATCTTCAAGCCACAGTTAGTCCAAAAGCATTCAAGACTAAAAGCCTATAAAACACTGACTCTTCCAACTCTTTTGTATGGTAGCGAAGTATGGACGTTGAAACAGAAGGATATACAGAGACTTAGATCTGCTGAAATGAGATACCTTCGGAGGACTGCAGGATACACACTACTAGATCACAAAAAAAAATGAAGACATTTTAGAAGAATTACACATGGAACCTTTAGAAAACAAAATTTCTGATTATAAGTCGAGATGGATGCAACATGTTCATCGAATGGAAGATCACAGAATACCCAAACTCCTCCTTTTTTAATATTCTGAACAGGTTAGACCATTATTTTTCTCCAACAAATACATTGAATATAGCAAATAATTAATAGATTCAGTGATTTTACTGAGTTGTTTATTCAAAATATAAATGATTAACCTATAATGTTGATTATAATAGTTCGATGTGTTTCATTATTTCTCCACTAGAGTGCATTCTTACAATATTGCGATCCTATTTGGCAATAAATAATATGATCGAGTTGCTGTGAATATACATAACCGCTCATTTCTAATTTGTTTTCAAACATCGCCGTTTACATTAACTATATACATATTTTAAAACACCGGTAACTATATTCAAATAATTATTTTTTAGTAAAGAGCTTAATTTTATTCGTTAAATAGTCCTAACAAATGCCACTCTTGATTTACAAATTCTCTAGATACTCACTTTGTGAGTCGTGAATTTATCGATAATTTGGAAATTACTCGTGGCATTACTTATGATAATTGTTCCTAGGTATTTGAATTCAGCAACTTATTCAAAATTCCCCACATATTTTAACGAATACATTTGCTAATATATTATTTGTTAATTATCTTTGATACTGTAGTGCAAGCTTATTTCTCAATTGGAGCAGAATGCACATTACTTTTATAAATTTGGAATGTTGAGAGAAAACTTGAATGAATCAGGTGTTTAGATCAGGCGTTGTGAGGCTCATTAGCGATGTTAGAAATAAAGTTAAAATGTAAACTAGGACTTCCTGTGTTCCGCGAATCCTGGGAAGTCTCCCTTCCTATCCGTACAAGTAATTATTAACACATCAATATAACTAGATGATGATATCTGTCAAACACCAGTATACACATGAAACTAATATGAAAATAACGAACTAAAAATTGCTCCAGTGTTAGAACAAATAGAAAATAACAAAATTAAATGGTTAGAACATGTCGATAGAATGACAAACGAGACACTATCAACAATTCAAACCAATTGGGCGAGGACGTCCAATGAAGAGACTTCTGGAGTAAGCCTAAAGTCGGACAGAAACAGGCCGACAAGTGACCTAACTCCATAGAAGGAAAATTATGATGATCGTTATCATTATTATTATTATTATTATTATTATTAAGTTCATTATTATTATTATTATTATTAATAAGTTTATTATTATTAAGTTATTATTATTATTATTATTATTATTATTATTATCATCATCATTATTGTTGACCACCTCTTTGGTCTCGAGGTAGCATGCTGCCTTGTCACGCAACGGATTCAGGTTCGATTCCCGGTCGGGACAGGCTCCTGGGTGAGGTTTTTCGGGGTTTTTCCTCACCTGTAAGACAAATGTCAGGAAGCTTAGCATCCAACGGTCCCCAAAAATCATCTGGCCATCATCATCACCGGTGTGGAAAGCAACGGGAAGCTACCACACCTATAATTCCCTAGTAAAGCTGCAAACCATGGCACGAAAATGCTGTGATTGCAGTGAAAGACGTTCCCGGGCAGAACACTGTAGAATACAACTTTTATTATTATTATTATTATTATTATTATTATTATTATTATTATTATTATTATTATTATTATTACACTGCTCAAAACAATTAGAGGAACACTATGAAATATGCAAATATTTTTTCATTGGATAAAGGTGCAAACATGAAATTAATAAAGTACATTATTTGTGGTTATTTATTTATTTATTTATTTATTTATTGCTCATGTCAGTAAAAACAAATGAATAACGCTGACAATTAACTTTTCAAATAATCGCGCTGTGTAAGCAATTGAATCTTGTGCTTATTTTTCAAAGTTAAACACTCGTTATATAGAGTTAGTATCGTGTATGGCCTCCACGACATTCGATGACACTTTGGCACCTTTGTGGCATGCTCCCAATAAGATTCTGGATTTCTTCTTGCGGGATATTCTCCCATTCCCCCTTCAGAGCATCTCCAAGTTGCTGCAGAGTTTGTGGAGCTTGATGTCGGTTCCTGACCTTCCTGTCTAGAAGATCCCACAAGTGTTCAATAGGGTTGAGGTCTGGGCTGACCGCTGGCCACTCCATTACCTCAATTTCATTCCTCCTCAGGAAATCCCTGGTGACAGCCGCAGAATGTGCCCTGGCATTATCCTGCATAAACAGAAAACCAGGGCCTACTCCAATGGCAGCAGGTACTACATGCTCTTCCAGAATGTGCTCGATATACCGGACAGCATTCAGTCGCTGGGGAACAAGTACAAGGTCCGTACGATTGTTGTACATAACTCCGGCCCACACCATTATGGAACCTCCTCCGAATCTATCAATTTCCTGTACAGCCACTACAGAAAATCTTTCTCCTGGCCGTCCCCACACCCTCAATCGACCATCACAACGTGTAAGACGATACCTGGATTCGTCCGAGAAGAGCACAGACTCCCACTGGTTCAGGTTCCAATCACCATGGTTTTCAGCATACGTACGTCTTGCTGCCTTATGCCCATTTGTTAAGCGTGGTTTTTTAACGGGCCTTTTTGGACGAATATTCTCTTTCCTTAATCTGTTCCTTATGGGTTGGTCTGAAACCCGGATTCCGGAAGCCATATGAAGGTCATTCTGCAGGTCTTTTGCAGTTTTTGTACGCTGTCGAAGAGCAGAAAGAACAACGTATCTGTCATCCTGGGGGCTTGTTTTAAATTTACGACCCTGGCCATGTCTTCTACAATACTGACCTGTCTCTCTGTGCCTGTTGCGTAACCTGGACACCACGGAAGGAGAAACCCCAAGCTCTCTAGCCATTTGTCGCAGAGATTGACCTTGTCGTAAAAGATGTAGAGCATGATACACTTCAAACTCATTTAAATGCCTCATTTTGTCAGAGACTTCAATAAACAAGGCAATAATCAACATTCGTCGCTATAGCAACATCAGGAAGCTTACCAATTAGAAGTGGCCAGTGCCTTCCAAAATAAAAAAAAATCTCTATATTTGTTATTTGAGCCCGAAAATCTTCAGACTCGGGACCCATAGCCTAAAAGTCCCTCCCAGAGGACTTTTCCTTGAATTTTTCCATTCTAAATATCCATCGACCCCGGTCGGGTTTGAACCTGTGTCCCTCGGAACTGTAGCAAGGAACAACATAATGACTAGTCCGACTTATTACAATAGAATGTCTGTTTAAATTGGGAAAGTTAAGTTGAATAAGGCGTATAATAATCTCAGATGATAATATACAAGGTGTCCCATTCAAACCTCCCACATTTTAATTAATCATAACTAACAAAGTATGCGGAATTATGAAATGAGGTTGGTATTAAAACAAACAGAAACTCAAACAATTTTCATTGCTACACATTGCCACACACTAAAAAACCTCTATACGTGCACCAACCTGCTCTAATCTCTTCAATCGTTTATTCTGAAACACGTGTACGAGCACCTCCTGATTCTTTTTTAACGCTTCCAGTCGCCAGAAACTTCTCAACCCATGCCTTAATGGTCTTCCCATCAGGTGTATTTCCTCCATATTCTCTCCGGTAATTTCTTTGCACTGTAATTATTGACTTCGTCTCTGCACACCAGAAAACAAGTTTGTGCTCGTTGATGAGGATTCGCCATTTTGTTTTATATGTCATTATAAAACAATGGCTCTTCCAACTCTACTTTATGATTCTGAAACCTGGACTCTTACTACAGGTAAATTAAATAGGATAGTAGCTGCAGAAATGATGTTATTAAGACCTTTAGCGGGTTATACGCTTTATGATCACATACGTAATGAAGATATCCGCAAAGCTCTCAACACACCAGCAATAACTGAAATCATTCAAAAATATCAAAATAATTGGCATGAACACCTTCTTAGAATGCCAAACAATAGACTACCTCTGCAGCTATTGAACTACAGACCCACAGGGCGAAGAGACCCAGGAAGACCTAAGAAGAGATGGAGGGATCAATTTCTTTCCTGAAGCGGAACAGGCCAATGGCCTAATCCATGCCTGCCATTGATGATGATGTCATTATTGTCCAACATGCGACAGATGAATTAACTGCAACAATGAAAACAAACATTCTTTGAGTTTCTCTTTATTTTAATACCAACCGAAATTTCATAATTTCGCATACTTTGAGAGTTATGATTTAATTTTGGAAATGGTTTCATTAAGATATTTAAATATATTTGGGTTTTTTCTTTTTTATTTTTCTACAGGATTAACTGTATGTTATTCGCCCCGTTTATTTTATTATTCAATATGCGACAATATTGCGTTCCTTTGGCAATAAATAGTATGATCTGGTTGCAATGATGAACAAAAGAAGCAGATGAAGCGTACCTATCGCTTCTCATTTGTTTTCAAACATCGCCGTTTACATTAAATATATAAATATTTTAAAATAACTATAGTTAAATAATGATTTATGAGTAAACAGCTTAATTTTATTCGTTGAATAGTCCTAACAAATGCCACTCTTGATTTTCAAATTCTCTAGATAAATTCACTCCTCACTTCGTGAGTCGTGAATTTATCGATAATTTGGAAATCACTCTTGGCATTACTTATGATAAACTTGTTTCACCAGCCTCATATTCTTCTTATACACCAGTTTCAAACCTTTAATCGGTTCCATCATCAGTATTTTGATGACCTTTGTTCTGTTGTCTTGAAGAGCCGTCTCTCGCTCTCTCTGTTGGTAGACTGAAAAACCTCGGAATCAAATCATTTTCCCCGGGGATTTCAAAGTTCATTAATTTATCTGTTTCGTTTATTTCGAATGAAGATTTTTCCCAAACAATGAGTTCTTTGGAATTTTCTATTTGTTTTATTAATTTAGTCTTTTCCATCCATAGTAATTCTGCCTGAGGGCAGGTCCTTCACTGCAATTATAGCATTTTCATGCTATGGTTTGCAGCTTTACTAGAGAATTATAGGTGTGGTAGCTTCCCGTTGCTTTCCACACGGGTGAAGGATGATGATGATAAGGATGATTATGATGGCCGGATGGTTTTCGGGGACCGTTGGGCCCTAAGCTTCCTGACATTTGTCTTACAGGTGAAGAAAAACCCCGTAAAAACCTCATCCAGGAGCCTGTCCCGACAGGAAATCGAACCCGGGCCCGCTGCGTGACAAGACAGCACGCTACCTCGAGACCACAGCGGTGACTTAGTCTTTTAGCCAGATGTTTTTCTGACCATGCATGGGCTGTTAATGAAGATTTTTCTACTTCCCCTATCTTACAATACTTTTAAAATTCATTAAAAAAATTATTAATAACGAAGAAAAATCAAGTTTTGCCAAACACATACTAGAAACGGGTCATCAGTTCGATAAAATGGATAATACCGTGTCAGTACTACACAGAGAGTATAACAACAACACAATCAGCATCCTTGAAGATACAGAGATTCTAAAAGAAGCAAAGAATATAGACCTATTCAACGAGAACACACCCGCAGATCTAAACCCGTTGTACAACGACATCAGTACCAGTTAAAATGCAGAAGATGAAACATTGTTTTTTGAAAGACCTCCATATTGGAACTATTTGATGAAGTATAATAATTTAGTTGAGGACGACTGACATACCAGATACCAATTTTATATGTAATATCTTATTCCGCTTTCTTAACATTCGTGGGATCTTCTTTCACTCTATTTGATTTCGAGCTTTTTCATTCTACCAACAGAGACGTCTCTTCAAAACAACAAAACAACAGAAAATACTGATGATGAACTGGTTACAGTTTTGAAACTGGTTTATAAGAAGAAGAAGAAGAAGAAGAATATGAAGTGAGTGATAAAAGTTTATCTAAATGATCGCTTAAGTTTTGACACCAGATTATTTGTCTCTAGGTAGCGCATTTGAATTGGGAGCAATGAGCTGGTTATAAATGTGGGGCATGTTAACGCAGTCCCAAACCTCATGAAATAATGACTCATCAGGTCCAAACCCGGACGCAGCAATTTAGCCACTCGCTTCCTCTTCACACACACACGACACCAACGTCTTAGGATACAGTTAATGATAAGTTCTTACTTCACAAGCATTGCTTGGTAGGACCTTCTTCAATATACAAACTTACAATAAATACATTTGGCTAAACTTTACATAAATACAACATTTGGCTAAACTTTACAACATATGATGCGACTTTTTAAATTCCTTCATAAACTCCCGTCAAATTTTATTCTTAGGGTTTCATTTTTCAAATTATTTCCCACCATTTGCAATGATTTCTACATCTTTTCTAACGATTATTTGAATATATTTTTCTACGATATTTAACTACTACGTAGCATGAAGACGCGGCACCCATGTTGATTTTAACGAATATTCTATACAACAACAAAGACATGTTCCAGTGCAGCCAACATAAAGTATTTACTAATTAACAGTACACATATACTTCAGAATTTCAGAACTTACTATTTATTTTTGGGCGTTGCATTCTTTCACATATGAGTGCTTAAATTGCGTTAGGTTAGCTTTTAGATTGATCTTTCACAGGTTCCATCCTTGGTAATTCTGCTCGAAGGCAGGTCCTTCACTACAATCATAGCATTATCATGCTATGCTGGCAGCTTTACTAGGGAATTGTACGTGTGGTAGCTTTCCGTTGCTTTCCACACCGGTGGAGGATGATGATGATAATGATAAGGATGATGATGGCCATATGATTTCGGGGACCGTTTGGGCCTTAAAGTTTTTCTGACATTTGTCTTACTGGTGAGGAAAACCCCCGATAAAAATCTCACCCAGAAAAACTGCCCCGACCGGGGATCGAACCCGGACCCGCTGCGTGACAAGGCAGCACGCTACCTCGAGACCATTACGAGGTTAGAGAACTAAAATTTCGTTAGGTTAGCTTTTAGATTCGTTAAATATCGTGTATATGTTGGCTGCATCCCGCGATTCCATAGTGTAAACAGCTTCGTGTTTGTTGAAGTATGCGCATGGTGTATCATTTGAACTTAGAACAATTTTTCGCGTCACATAATTTAAAGTATTTCCTAACATTTTATTTAGTCTCCTAGTCCACCGCTGTGGTCTCAAGATAGCGTGCTGCCTTGTCACGCGCGGGTCCTGCTTGGATCCCCGGTCGAGACTAGTTTCCTGAGTGAGGCTTTTTCGGTGTTTTTCCTAACTTGTAAGACACATGCTAAGAAAATTTAACGCCCAAACGTATCCCCGAACATCATATGGCCATCATAATCATCATCATTCATATTCACCTTAGATTAAGTTTAGGATTAAGGACTCCCGTGGCGCACCACTATCATCATCATCATCATCATCCATCATATCATCAGGGCAGCCGTAACACCGCCTTCCAGGCGCACCAACCTCAGAAGTGAGTTAAATTACGCCAATGCCAGGAGATAACAGCAGAAATGTCGAAATGACAACAGGTGCATTGAATAAAAGAAATTAGACTGCTAAAAACGGGTACTCGTATTATTAAATGACCAGCTGTCATCTAATTAATACCGGTACATACTCCATGTTGGCTGCACTGGAATACGTACTGTATTTATCGTTGCAAAGAATATCCGTTAAAATCAATATGGCTGCCACGTCTTCATGTAGTTAAATATCAAAGAAAAATTATTGAAATAATCGTTACAAAAAATGTAAAAATCATTGTAAATGGTGGGAAATAATTTGAAAAATGAAACCCTGAGAATAAAATTTGACAGGAGTTTATGAAGGAATTAAATAAGTCAGGTCACAGGTTGTAAAGTTTAGCCGAACTCTTTATGGAGTAATAGGTCTATCTTCATGGTATGTCAACGAGATATATAGGCATACTTCTCTTTTCAAGTATAAACTCTTTGGTCAAGTTAGCTGGTCTTCCAGTAAATAACCAACTTTTAGACAATAGCTTCGTCATACCTATACAAAAATAAATAACATAGGCATGCGTGAATTCTTCTTTGATTTTAACAGGGGTAGCATGTGAATGACGAAGGCTCTATCAATCTGAATGCGATAGCGCTTAGCACGTCTGGTGTCGCGGCGGGAAATTTGAATTCAATGATCACACGTAATGTATTTGAATGAAATTATTTTAGTCTAAAAATATGAATATATTAGGTACTCCAGTTGTGCTTGAACTCACGCCATTGCAGGACGCAGATATGAAACTGACCGGTAAAAATATTAATCATAGATATAAAGGGAGCAATTGTCGAAGGATTAAGAACGGTAATATGTCGCAGATGACCAGGATTTTTCCTTTGTTATTTCTGCGTAAATGAACACACATACGTTGTTTAATATTTCACTTAACGCTTTATTTCTTTCCACAAATTATCAGTAAACTTTTTAATCACAATTAATCTTCTTTCAATGTTGATCTCAATCACAAATACTTG
The DNA here is from genome assembly GCA_030220185.1 of Diploptera punctata. Lineage (NCBI taxonomy): Eukaryota > Metazoa > Arthropoda > Insecta > Blattodea > Blaberidae > Diploptera > Diploptera punctata. The sequence goes on along the minus strand of JASPKZ010003861.1, from coordinate 802,012 downwards.
ACAGTTTTTGATGAATCTGTTCACCACAATTTCTCGTTCACTTATTTCCTCGCTGACCAACACAAGACAAGACTAGCTTCCGTATTTTCCTCAGATTTATATAGGTGGCGAAGAGCTTCGAGATACTTCGAGGCGTAGAAGCCACTGACCACCGATCTTTCCCAGAATACGAAGGAGGTGTTGGTAGAAAATCTGGTAAGACAACCCAGACACTTTGGCCGGTTTCCGCGGGCCTTTTGACTCCCGATTGGCGACTCGCAAATCTATTCAGACCAATGCAAGATCACCAGTCTCGCCTTGCCCACGTAATTTAAATGTCGCTATACGACGCGTAACAATAATTTTTAAAAATCGTATTTTTTCTCATGTGAGATGGTTGAATGATAGAAGATTGATTTCAAAGAAGTTGTATAATTAAAAATGAGATCAGAAAGCAAGTAGTTTAAGTCAAGAAATATGTCGAAAAAAGAGGAAGAAAGTGGCAGAAATGATGAAGAGAGAAAAGTGAAATATTCTGGTTGTTAGATAATCTTTTAAAAATATGAAACGCTGAAAGATAGCATTATTATTAGGCTCATTTTGGTTCTGTAAGCGGAACTATTTAATTTGATGGCTGTGGATTTAAAGTGAACTGATAAGAGCAGTAATAACAATTAACGCACACTGCAAAACAGTAATTAAATTAAAAGAACAGCAAACTGAAGAAATAACCCTCACAAAGGGCATCAGGCAAGGTGACTCTTCAAGTCCATTCTTATTTAATATTATAATGGATAAAATTATTGAAAACATACCACCACGTTTGGGTTATAAAATGGGAAACACTAGATTTCACTTGATATGTTACGCAGACTATTTAACTCATGCCCCAAATGGGAGTTAATGACCAATCACATTTCAATGATTTCTATTTTACAACCAATCAGAGTCGTGTTTCACCAAATATTTATCAGTGTTATAATTACCATATTAAAGAAAGCTCCTCCTTACAATATTGCGTTCCTTTGGCAATAAATAGTATGATCTGGTTGCAGTGATAAACAAAAGAAGCAGTAGAAGCGTACCTATAGTTTCTCATTTGTTTTCAAACATCGCCGTTTACATTAAATATATAAATATTTTAAAATAACTATAGTTAAATAATGATTTGTGAGTAAACAGCTTAATTTTATTCGTTAAATAGTCCTAACAAATGCCACTCTTGATTTCCAAATTCTCTAGATAAATTCACTCCTCACTTCGTGAGTCGTGAATTTATCGATAATTTGGAAATCACTCGTGGCATTACTTATGATAACGTCGTTCTCCTTTCAGAATCTGAAGATAATTTACAAAGATCTTTATATCAATTTAATATAAATGCCAGAAAATACAATATTGAAATTAATACGAATAAGACTAAATGCTTAACAATATCAAAATAACCAGTAGGATGTAAATTAGAAGTGAAAAGAAACATTATAGAACAAGTATCAAAATTTAATTATTAGTTGTATTAATAAGAAACACTAAAAATTTTATAACAGAAATAAAGAAACAAGCCGACAAAGCAGCATAAATATCAGGATACATGAAAGATTTAATTTGGCGCAACAAACATATCTCAGTAGAAAGCAAAATCCGCGTATACGAAACGATAGTTCGGCCAGTTATCTTATATGGAGCAGAAACTAGGGCTCATACAACAAAAAACTAAACAAATAATAAGCACGTGTGAAATGAAGATCCTAAGAACTATCCAGGGGAAAACATTATGTGTTAAGATACACAACACAGAAATTAGGGACAAATGCCATATTCAAGACATAACCAAATTTATTATAGATAGACGGAAATATTGGAAGGGTCATATAGAAAGAATGGAAGAAAACCGGCTTGCAAAAAGAGCTAAAGAAGATAGACCAATGGACGGGAGAAGAACAAGAGGAAGACCAGCCAAGAGATGGATAGACAGTGAATGCGCATCCAATACGTCTTCCTCCGAGGAGTGATTTTGGAAATAAACTGGATGAAAATCCTACAAATTATGAGTAAGAAGAAGAAGGATTTAAAAAATACACCTTTTATAACTTATTTACAATAATCCACACTGAAGTTTTATTCTAGTTTGATCTTGATGGTCATACCACGGATTTTTATAATGAAATACACTGCTCAAAACAATTAGAGGAACACTTGTAATAAATTGAATAAGTAATTGTTTTTTAAAGCTGTGATGCTGAAAGTTGGACAATATGTAAATTGAATTATTAATTTTATCATTGGATACAAATTTTAAAGATCCATGGCCTAAATACAGAGAAATTACCTCAAATAACAAATATAGAGAATTTTTTTTTGTTTTGGAAGGCACTGGCCACTTCTAATTGGTAAGCTTCCTGATGTTGCTATAGTGACGAATGTTGATTATTGCCTTGTTTATTGAAGTCTGTGACAAAATGAGGCATTTAAATGAGTTTGAAGTGTATCATGCTCTACATCTTTTACGACAAGGTCAATCTCTGCGACAAGTGGCTAGAGAGCTTGGGGTTTCTCCTTCCGTGGTGTCCAAGTTACGCAACAGGCACAGAGAGACAGGTCAGTATTGTAAAAGACGTGGCCAGGGCCGTACATTTAAAACAAGCCCCCAGGATGACATACATTGTTCTTTCTGCTCTTCGACAGCGTACAAAACTGCAAAAGACCTGCAGAATGACCTTCATATGTCTTCCGGAATCCAGGTTTCAGACCAAACCATAAGGAACAGATTAAGGAAAGAGAATATTCGTCCAAAAAGGCCCGTTAAAAAACCACGCTTAACAAATGGGCATAAGGCAGCAAGACGTACGTATGCTGAAAACCATGGTGATTGGAATCTGAACCAGTTGGAGTCTGTGCTCTTCTCGGACGAATCCAGGTATCGTCTTACACGTTGTGATGGTCGATTGAGGGTGTGGAGACGGCCAGGAGAAAGATTTTCTGCAGAGGCTGTACAGGAAATTGAAAGATTCGGAGGAGGTTCCATAATGGTGTGGGCCGGAGTTATGTACAACAATCATATGGACCTTGTACTTGTTCCCCAGCGACTGAATGCTGTCCGGTATATCGAGCACGTTCTGGAAGAGCATGTAGTACCTGCTGCCATTGGAGTAGGCCCTGGATTTCTGTTTATGCAGGATAATGCCAGGGCACATTCTGCGGCTGTCACCAGGGATTTCCTGAGGAGGAATGAAATTGAGGTAATGGAGTGGCCAGCAGTCAGCCCAGACCTCAACCCTATTGAACACTTGTGGGATCTTCTAGACAGGAAGGTCAGGAACCGACATCAAGCTCCACAAACTCTGCAGCAACTTGGAGATGCTCTGAAGGAGGAATGGGAGAATATCCCACAAGAGGAAATCCAGAATCTTATTGGGAGCATGCCACGAAGGTGCCAAAGTGTCATCGAATGTCGTGGAGGCCATACACGATACTAACTCTATATAACGAGTGTTTAACTTTGAAAAATAAGCACAAGATTCAATTGCTTACATAGCGGAATTATTTGAAAAGTTAATTGTCAGCGTTATTCATTTCTTTTTACTGACATGAGCAATAAATAAATAAATAACCACAAATAATGTACTTTATTAATTTCATGTTTGTACCTTTATCCAATGAAAAAATATTTGCATATTTCATAGTGTTCCTCTAATTTTTTTGAGCAGTGTATGAAATTCAACGTTTCTTTTTAGGGAAGAAATGCTGATTGAAGGTATTTCTGCTATGTACCTAGGCTTTGTGGTGTAACTGTAAATATTCTCTGCAAATTTCGTGACACGGATAATTTTGTTACATTTTTTCTTTCGTTTGTAACTTAGTAGTACTGGCAAGAAAAAAAAACAATTTTTTTTCTGTCTCGTAGATGGCAGAAAGTCTACTTTCTTGCTGTGTTTTCACATTTGTGATAACAGCACCCTTGTGTGTATTTTGTTAAAATTTGTAGAGGAAATTTTTCATTCATGCTAGCAGTTGTTAGAGTAAATATTTGTTTGTGTTTGAATAGGCTAATAATTTTGAGTAGATATTCATCGAAACCATGGATACAGTGTCGAAAATGTGATCTGTGGTTCCATGAAAAGTGTCAAGGTTGCCTCTATATACATTGGATTTGAAATGCATTGGCTTTAGCATGGAGAGTAATTAAAAAGTTTGTCACGAATTTCTTCCTCTTCCTAAATGGCACTACAGCCCAATAAGGACCATTGCCTCCTCAATGAGCCTCCTCCAGACATCCCTCTCCATAGAAAGCCTTTCTCAATGGTTTATTTGACTTTTTTTTTAATATACTGTCGCACACAATCACACCATCTAAGGTCTTCTCTCAATCTGGTTCCTTGAGGTTGTGAACAGAAGATTTGTTTTACTTTTCTATTATTTGGCATTCTATTAATATGTACACTCCATCTCAAATGACCAAGTCTTATGTGTGAGACAATATCAAGATCTCCTAATAATTGTATTAATTCTTTATTATATCTTCTTCTCCAAATGTTATCTACATAAACTGCTCCCAATATTCTTCTCAGTACCTTACTTTCAAAAATATTTAAACAATTTCAGATGTAAGAGTCAAGTACCCAAGTTTCAGAACCGTAAGAAACAATTGGTCTAATTAATGCTTTATATATCTTGATTTTGGTACATCTAAGAACAAAATGGCTCTTTAATATGGGAAGAAGAGCAAAATATGCTTATTTGCAATTCCAGTTCTACTCCGTATTTAGCCTATTTCAAATCTTAATTCATTTTTATTGGTTAAAAAAGTTCCTAGGTTCACAAATTCATTAACAATGTCAAAATTATAACTCTCTATAGCAATTTTTTGACCCCGTAGGTAAATTTTCCTAGAAACAGTCATGAATTTAGCCTTGTTTTCATTTATCTCCAGTCCAAGTTAACATGTTTCAGTTTCCATCCCAAGTATTGTTTCAGTAACATCTGGGATTCTTCTCCCAGAGATCACCAAATCATCTGCATATGCTAGAAGCTGACTGCACTTATTAAACAATGTACCTTATATTTGAATCCTAGATTTTCTTATAGCTATATCCAGAGCTACATTAAATAAAATTGGAGCAATAGCATCTCCTTGTCCGAGTCCTTTTTTAATTTCAAATTTGTCACGAATTTACCCCAATACTATCACGAAATTACCTCCAGAAAAAATAGATATATAATTTATGTAATATTGATCTTCTTCTTCTTCTTAAACTTAATTTTGTAGCATTTTCATCCTGTTTATTTCCAAAATCACTCATCGGAGGAAGACGTATTGGATGTGCATTCACTGTCTATCCATCTCTTGGCTGGTCTTCCTCTTGTTCTTCTCCCGTCCATTGGTCTATCTTCTTTAGCTCTTTTTGCAAGCCGGTTTTCTTCCATTCTTTCTATATGACCCTTCCAATATTTCCGTCTATCTATAATAAATTTGGTTATGTCTTGAATATGGCATTTGTCCCTAATTTCTGTGTTATGTATTTTATCAAATAATGTTTTTCCCTGAATAGTTCTTAAGATTTTCATTTCGCATGTGCTTATTATTTGTTTAGTTTTTGTTGTATCAGACCTAGTTTCTGCACCATTGGTCGAACTATCGTTTTGTATATGCAGGTTTTGCTTTCTATTGACATATGTTTGTTGCGCCAAATTAAATCTCTGATATTTGTGCTGCTTTATCGGCTTGTTTCTTTACTTCTTTTATTAAATTTTTAGTGTTTGTTATTAATACACCTAAATAATTAAATTCTGACACTTGTTCTATAATTTTGCTTTCCACTTCTTATTTACATCTTACTGGTTCTTTTGATATTGTTAAGCATCTTGTCTTATTCGTGTTAGTTTCCATATTGTATTTTTTGGCATTTATATTAAATTGATGTAAAGATCTTTGTAAATTATCTTCAGATTCTGAAAGGAGAACGACATCATCTGCGTAACATATTAAGTGAAATCTAGTGTTTCCCATTTTATAACCCAAATGTGGTGGTATGTTTTCAATAATTTTATCCATTATAATATTAAATAAGAATGGACTTAAAGAGTCACCTTGCCTGATGCCCTTTGTGAGGGTTATTTCTTCAGTTTGCTGTTCTTTTACTTTGATTACTGTTTTTCAGTGTGTGTTAATTGATATTATTGCTCTAATCAGTTCATTAGGAATTTCATTCTCTCTCAAGATATGTACAACATCTTCAAGCTGTACTCTATCTTCATATCTATGAAACATAAGAATACTGGTTTATTGAATTCCCATGATTTTTTCACAATTTGCCCAACTATAATAAAATAAAATATATATTCGACAACTCAGCATATATATTTCATTTATATATTCTTAACTTTAATATTCCTAAGATTCTAACCAGAAATTGTCATAATATTAAGGTATTATAGTCTAGAACCTTAGTATCACGAAATTAGCCAAGTTTGCTATACTATATATTAAAATTTACTTTCTCCTCTTTTCAGGAAAAACAAGTGAACTGGAGGATATTGTTATTTACATGAAGCGACTGTGCGTGACGTCACAACACGTGGCAGCAGTCTGGACCTTATCAGCGGCAGGTCATTTGCCTGTCTGCTCTTGTAGAGCCTTATCTTCTAAATCAGGTAAACCACATCATCATTACAGCCTAACTTTATGTTTTACTTTCGTAGGGGCTCGTATTAAAAATACACAAAAGTATCTACAAAGAGAGAGGTTAAACTAAGGTAAAGAAAAAAATCCACATCTTAAAACGAATATTTACGTGCCTGATTTTATAAAAGTTTCGGAAATACTTTACACGTGATGCGAACATTTTTTCAAAGTTTCACACATACACGATGCGCATGCGTCAACAAGCGCGAAGTGGTTTACACTATGGAATCACGAGATGCAGCCAACATATACACGATATTTAACTAACCTAAAAGCTAACCTAACTCGATTCAAGTACTGTAACCTCTGAAAGACTAACCTAAAAACTAACCTAAAGCAATTTAAGCACTCTAACCTGTGAAAGAATGCAACGCCCAAAAATAAATAGTAAGTTATGAAATTATGAAGTATATGTGTGCAGTTAATTAGTACGTACTCTATGTTGGCTGCACAGGAACACGTATTTTTTTGTTGCATACAATATTCGTTAAAATCAATACGGCTGCCACTTCTTCGTGCTACGTATGTAGTTAAATATCATAGAAAAATATATTCAAATAATAGTTAGAAAAAATGTAAAAATCATTGTAAATGGTGGGAAATAATTTGAAAAATGGAACCCTAAGAATAAAATTTGACAGGAATTTATGAAGGAATTAAAAAAGTCACGTCACATGTTGTAAATTTCAGCCATTGTAAGGATGTTACTGGCAGGCTACGTTAAATGGAATATTGAGTCTGTTGGTTAATGAAATGATTTTCATTGAGAAGTAGTGACAATAATTATGATGTGCTATTTATAAATACGTTGCCAAAATGATTTGCAAGTAGAGAGAGAGAGAGCAGTTAGAGAGAAGCCAGGTGTGTCGTGAAGCCAATCCCACTAGCAGCAGTGTGGGCGCCTGTGCTACTACTCCTCTGAAAACATTCGTCACAAAACGAGCACTAAATTAGTTTTAACTAAACTATCTTTAAATATTTTTTGTTTTTGTGCTCATTGAAATATTCTTATTTTCTATTCTTATATTCTATTCTTATATTCTATGTAGGTTGTGAAATATCCTAAGATACTAAAATACAAAATTGGTCTCTGGTAAATCATTCGTCCCCAACTAAATTATAAAACTTCATCAGGTATCAATTATGTATGTTAATATCTTATTACATAACCTTAACAGTACTTTGAAATTAATTTTAAAAGTATTGATTAAAATATCTTATCAAAATAAAAAAGAAAATCACCAAATTTACACAAATCTTAGGAATAATAAATAATACATTAAAAGCTAAATTAGTACAAAAATCCACAAGAATAAAAATATATAATACTTTAGCATTACTTACTTACTTACTTACTCACTCACTGGCACTATAGAACCCGTAGGTTCATGGCCGCGCGGACATAAGCTCTCCATACATCTCTATCCTGAGCTAATGCTTTCCAATCATCCCTTGTATAATCTACTTCCCTCAAATCATAGTTAATGTTATTCTCCCACCTCATTCTTGGTCTACCAATTGGGCGTTTTCCCTCTGGCTTTCCTACAAGAAGCTTCCATGCAAGTCTTTCATTCCCCATACGTGCAACATGTCCTGCCCATCGCAGTCTGCGAGACTCAACTGTTCTTATTATATCTGGCTTCCTATAAAGTCCATGTAGTTCATTGTTATGAAGTCTTCTCCATTCACCTGTTTGTTCATCTCTCTTTGGTCCAAAAATTTTCCTCTATTGATAAATCATCACTTAAAATCGCTCACGTAAATTCACAAAGCATTCTGTCCCACTTTGATGAGTTTGAAACCATATTTTCATCTCTTGGACTGAGCGCCATTTTAATTTCGGAAACCTGGCTCACCCCATCCATACCTTCGTCCCTTGTTCACCTAAACGGATATACACTGCTCAGAAATGACAGAATAGATAAAAGATGCGGAGGAGTTTGTGCCTTTATATCAAATGAGCTTAATCCAAGAATTGTCCACAAGTCCCCTTCTGTATATTCCGCTCGCCCCGAGTTCTTATTCGTAGAAATTCAAGCCAGTCTAAAAAAATGTCTCTTATGCATTGTATACAAACCTCCAAAAATTGGGCACCTTTCGGATCTAGAAAACGCTCTGAACGATTCATTGCCTCGTTATGAACACGTTATTGTCGCAGGCGATTTTAATACAAATCTTCTTCAGACTGACTCACCAGCCATACAACTTAAAAATATGTTCCAAAGCTTTAATATGACCATTGTTCCTCTCTCTGCCACACATCACACTGCTACCACCGACACTCTACTGGACTTAATTGTGACTACACATCCACAGAAAGTACTGTCATATGGACAAATTCCTGCTCCTGGCATATCTGCTCATGACATTGTATTCGTAGAATACTCACTCCAATGTCCTAAAAGACGTTCTAAATTGATTACGTACAGAAATTTACAAAACATAGACGATACTAAACTAAAAATCAGACGCTTTAGAACTACCTTGGTACTCAATATGGAATCTTAGATCAGTTGATGAAAAAGTAGACATATTTAATACACTGATACTACAACTATATGACAGACATGCACCAGTAAAAACCCGACGATTTTCCCGCCCCCCTGCTCCCTGGATGAATGACTCAATACGTGAACTTATGTCAAAACGAGACAAAGCATACCGAAAATACAGACGACATAAAAATGACGAGAACTGGCTACTGTACAAACAACTTAGAAACACAACTACACAAACTATACGTAATGCCAAACTACGACACGCCCACAGTATAATCGGACCTGAAATAAGTGCACGGGACACTTGGCGAACTCTCCATGCAATGGGACTTAGACAGTTGAATCCCTCAACTGACTCTATAGACATTTCTGTAGATGACTTAAATGAACATTTTACCTCAATACCCATGACACCTCCAGACAACAAGACTAAAATAGACATTCTTAAAGACTTATCCCCATCCCCACATATAGGAAGAGATAAATTTTACTTTTACGACATTTCGCCTATAGACGTTAAAAAAGCACTCAAGCGGATTAAATCCAATGCGCAAGGAACCGATAACATCAGCATTTTAATGCTAAATAAAATCATTGACATTATACTACCCACAGTGACTCATATTTTTAATGCTTCCCTTATAACTTCTATCTTCCCTATTGTATGGAAACAGTCTAGAGTTCGGCCTATACCAAAAATAAGTACACCTACTAACTGTAATGACTTCCGACCGATTAGCATCCTTCCGACATTATCTAAAGCTCTGGAACGTATTGTACATAAGCAAATGACTGAATATCTCCAAGAAAATCACCTCCTTGATCCTTATCAATCTGGCTTTAGATCTGGTCATAGCACAACCACAGCTTTGCTAAAAATTACCGAAGATATTCGTGAAGCCGTGGACATATGTCAATTGACTCCTTTAACCTTACTTGACTTCAGCAAAGTTTTGACACAGTAGACCACGACTTACTTATGATAAAGCTCAAGCACCTACATTTGTCTGACAGCGCTGTATCCTGGTTCGACTCATACCTGCACGGTCGTCAACAATACGTTTCATTAAACTCTAGATCTTCGTCTTGGCGTAACATGCCGGCTGGAGTCCCCCAGGGCAGTGTTCTCGGACCTCTTCTTTTCTCAATCTACATAAATGATTTGCCAACTGTACTAAAGCACTGCCGTTATCACCTCTATGCTGATGATCTCCAAATTTACCTACATTCACCTCCTCATTCTCTCTATAACAGCTTGACGAAAATGAATGACGATCTCATATCCATCTTTAACTGGTCTTCAAGTATCGGTCTAAATCTAAATCCTAACAAGTCACAAGTAATTCTAATGGGGCAACAAAGACTGCCTACAACCTTTGACATATCTACACTTCCAAACATTAGGCTACTATAAATAATATAATTATCCCTTATTCTTCTTCAGTAATAGATCTTGGACTACATCTAGACGCAAATTTAACCTGGCAAACACAAGTGAAACACATATGTAAGAAGACTTTCTCCATCTTACATTATCTTAGACGTTTAAAGAATTTTCTCCCAGTTTCGTTAAAACAAATCCTAGTGCAGAATCTTGTGTTACCACACTTCGATTATTGTGACATTATATATAATGATCTAAACTATGCCTTTGTCGCAGAGACTGCAGCGTGTTCATAATGCTTGCGTTCGATTCATTTTCAATATCCGCCGTTATGACCATATTTCCGAACACTTTAATAACCTCTCTTGGCTCCGTCTTACTGACAGACGTAAATTGCACTCTCTTTCACTACTTTTCAAGCTTCTGAATTCCTACATTCCTACTTACCTGGCGTCCAGATTTGAGAAGTTATCCTCCTACCACAATATTGACACTAGGTCACAAGATAGCAGTCTGCTAACAATTCCTCTTCATAGCACTTCCTCCTATTCTACTTCCTTCACTTTAGCCTCTGCCCGCTCCTGGAATCTCCTTCCTCAAGATATCAGGGGTTGCCGCACACTTGGCACCTTTAAGTCACGCTTATACAGTTACCTGTTGTCTAATAATTAATTTTTCTCTATTTATTTAATTTTATACTATGTCATTAATCTTTTCCTCGTTTTATATATATTGTACATATTATATATTTAATTCGTTAAATTTAGAGTAAATCAAAATACATTATAAATATTAATTGTATTGTATTCATAACTAGTAATCGTTTATATATATATATACTGTAATTTAGATTTAAGACTTTTCTTTTGTATTTTTTTAAACCTGGTTGAGTGGTAGACAAGGCCTTAAGGCCTTAACTCTGCCAGGTAAAATAAAGCTATTATTATTATTATTATTATTATTATTATTATTATTATTATTATTATTATTATTATTATTATTATTATTATTAAGTACTTTATTCTCAATTACTTGTAATCTCCTTTCATCCTTTAAAGTAAGGGTCCATGTTTCGCATCCATATAATATAACTGGTAGAATAATAGTTTTATATATTTTCAGTTTAACGTTTTTTGAAAGGAGTTGGGACATCAAGAGTCTCTGCAATGCATAATAGCACACATTTCCAGAATTAAGCCTATGTTTAATTTCTTTGAGCATCTCATTCCTATTTGTGATTATTGTTCCTAGGTATTTGAATTCAGCCACTTCCTCGAAATTTCCCTCATTTGTCATTAGCTGTCCATTTCCATTATATAATGTATTTCTACGTGTGACCATATATTTAGTTTTATTGATATTTACTTCCATTCCTAATTTCTTAGTGTTACTCAATAGTGTGTGCGTGTTGTTCTTTATTATCTCCTCGCTATCGGCCAATAGTACTACATCATGAGTCATCAGCATAAACTAACAGTTTATTAATACCATTGAGTTGTAAGCCTTGCTCATTCTCTAAAGATTTAATGGCATGCTCTAGTACATAATTTAATAGTAGAGGAGATAGTGCATATCCTTGCTTCAACCCATTCTGGATTTCAAAAGTGTCCGAAAACTGCTTGCCTGCATGCACCCATACTACCCTCCATTTTATACAGAAATTATAATTGGACATATGGAAGTGAGGTATGGACAATTAATAAGTACTACAAGAATAGACTAATAGCTCTAGAAATGGATTATTTACGCAGAAGTGCCAGAAAGTCAAAACTAGAACATGTCACATATAAGGAAATTGGAAACATAATGGAACCAGAAGAAAGCATAATTGAAAGAATTGAGGAGAAGAAATTAAAGTGGTTAGGACATGTTTTAAGAATGGAAGATGAGCGATGGCCAAAGCAACTATATCAATGGCATCCGACCAGAAAAGAGAAAAGAGGGAGACAACATGGAAGGAAAACATGAAGACATCAATGCAAGCAAGATGGCTAAGCATTGAAGATGTCCAAGATCGTAGGCTTTGGAGGTTTTTGTACGGGAAGACGGCAGCAGCTGTAAAAACCCGAAGATATATAGAGATATTTGGACATTAAGAAAAAGATACAGGAGCAGAATCAAAGCAACGGAAATGAAATTTCTCAGAAGGATAGCAGGATGCACTCTTTTAGATGGAAAAATGAATTAAGAAATTTTAGAACAATTAAATGTAGAATCAGTAGAAGAAAAACTGAACAGATATAAATTAAACTGGATAGACGATGTAAAATAACGGATAATTCAAGAATCCCAAAAATGATGATACAATATAAACCTAAAGGACATCGTCGACTAGGATGACCTCTTAAAAGACTGCTAGATGGGGCCGAAACAGGTCTACAAACGCCTAATTCGTGACGGACGATGATGATGACTTGTCTTTGTGCGCATTGAAATTATTATTTTGCCAATCGCCATGGCTTCTGAGTCTATTTCTGTTTAGTTTATTTATTTTTTCTTATTTTTATTCAGTTGCTGTTGTTTGTGTGGTAAAGTATATTAATTGATTATTTATTTCGCTGGGGATATTGGGAAGGTAAAAGTAAGCCTTTCTTTTTTTTAGCATAATTTGATCTATTTTTTATTAAATATTAGCTAATACCTGGCGTTCGTTGCTAAAACTAAATAAATGAAACGTATTTTTATGTTTAGTTGAATAAGTAAAAAGAAAAATAATTATAAATTTATATCATAATTATTTTTAGATACCCCATGCTGATTTCCTGGCATTGCCCAGGAATCTACCTATCCCAATCGTCTTGGCATAAATGAGCTGAAAAATAAAAATGGTTATTGAGAATTATCCATAAAAGAATACCTGCTGTGCGCTGCTATGCTTGCCCGGGAATGTAGTCATTCCGATCTTCTTGGCATCAATGAGCTCTGAAAGATAAAAATGGATGTTGTGAGTTATCCATAAAAGATAGACATATGCTGTTGCGGACTGCTTTTTTGTAGATTTTGTTCGAGATATTCAATTCTGTGTACATTAATTTGGTGGATATATTATGATTTAGGCAGCATAAGCCATTTAAGTGTCCAAAAAGTTCCAAAAAATACGTCTTTTCTCTACAAAGGGTGATTTTTAAGGATGAAGGGGTTGAGTATTACAAATCTCTTATAGCCTAAAACCTTCCTAGGAAACTCCTGAATATTTTGCAAAAAGTCCACATCACAATCAGATGAATGGTATGGCAGTGCATAAAGAACAAACAGACAGACATTCATTCATTTATATATATATATATATATATATATATATATATGTTATAATTAAATCTTTAACATTGAGCAATCCAATTCGCCTGGTAGTGTAATGGATATCACGCTGAGGTACAGACTCAGAGATCCGGGTTCGAATCCCGTCCAGGCATTTATTTTTCTTATCATACCATATATATATATATATATATACATAATATGAAAAGAAAAATAAATGCTTGGACGAGGATTTGAATCCGGACCTCTGAATTGATACTTCATTGCGCTGCCAATTACGCTATCCAAGCAAATCTAGTACAAGCATTTATTTTTCTTTATACATATATATACACACACAAGGGTGTAACAGGACCTCACCTACAAAATGATAGGGATGATAGGCCATACAGAGGGGATCATTTTTTGTGAAGGAACATATAGTCGCAAACATGTCGTTTATGAGTTATGCGCAGATGAAGGTGTTCACCGGTAAGGGTCGGAATTGAATACAAACAATTGTACACATACCATTTTATTGAAGAGGACATGTTTTTACTATAAGTGTTCAAACAATCGACCCTGTGCCTCATTGCATGCTTGATATCGTCGCAGCAATGATCGGCCAGCACTTCCGATCATGGCAGGATTCTTTTTGTAGTCGTCAAAACACTTATTGTTTGAACACTTATTACAAAAAAATTATTTTTCAATAAAATGATACGTGTACAATTGTTTGTATTCAATTCCGAGTCTTACGGGTGAACATCTTCATCTGCGCATAACTTACAAACGACATGATTGCGACTATATGTTCCTTCACAAAAAAATATCCTCTGTGCATGGCCTATCATCCCTATCATTTTGTCGGTGAGGTCCTGTTACACTCTGTATGTATCATTTTGATATTAATATGAAGTGGATATTTTATTTCAGTATTTTAGGATTTTATAAAAACGAGAAAGCATGCATTTCTTTCAGACGATTTTTTTTTTCAAAAATCTGAATTGGTGACACCAGTTCAAAAACCAAGCGCGGTAAACCGTTATATGAGGTGAAATGGACGAAAAGTATTTGTCATTGGTAGAGACGATATGTCCGTTTGTAGAAAAGAATCAGCAGTTACCAAACAATAATTTAGTGGTAACTGCACTTACATATGTGTGAAGGTCTATTTCCACCTATATTTAATGGTGTAGCCATAGTCTCTCCTTTATAAGGAGTTACTAGACCAAGTCAATGTTTAGTTACCGTAATTGCTCATAGATGTCATGGATGGCATGAGCTCAACACACCGACCCAATTAGACATCTAACAGGCAACTAAGGGATTACTAGGACGTTGATGTCGGTAAAATTTGCTGGGTCTATTTTGATGAGGGTCTATTTTCAGATTATTATTGAAATATTCGTTTTTGCGCGATAGTGCGTTTTGTCGTACTTACAGCAATGGCAAACATGATTGAAAATTCAACTTCGTACATTTCGGGATTGCCAACCTAAATAACTATACTGTAATATTATATATTACAAAACGCGTGTGGGAAGTAAAAACACGGCCCTCTATGTGTATACATGCAACGTACATACAAAAAATATCCAAAAGTTAGTGTTAATATACATTATACGAAACAAATCACTGCATATTAAATGAACTGAACTTTATTTAAACAATAAAGAACAATAAATACGTGCTTGCCCCCATCTTATTACTAAATGGTGTCACGGCCTCCTGTAGTTTCAACTAATAATCATTGCCCACACTGTTAACGTTAGTTATAAAGTAGTTATGAAAGTTTTTGGACCAAAGAGGGATGAGCAGACAGGTGAATGGAGAAGACTACATAACAATGAACTACATGGTCTTTGTAGGAAACCAGATACAATAAGAACAGTTAAGTCTCGTAGACTGCGATAGGCAGGACATGTTGCACGTATGGGGAATGAAAGATTTGCATGGAAGCTTCTTGTAGGAAAGCCAGAGGGAAAACGCCCAGTTGGTAGACCAAGAACCAGGTGGGAGAATAACATTAACTATGATTTGAGGGAAGTAGATTATACAGGGAATGATTGGAAAGCATTAGCTCAGGATAGGGATGTATGGAGAGCTTATGTCCGTGCGGCCATGAACCTACGGGTTCGATAGTGCCAGTGAGTAAGTAAGTAAGTAAGTAAGTAATAAGTTAACGTTAGTCATTTATATGAAGACAAATATTTCCAACAAAGATGTTATTATTTTACTATTATTTATTATTTTAAAAACACTGTAGCACAAAAAAATGTACAACACACGTTTGTGAAGTGTTTCACAGAATCTCGGAAATTAATAATTCTCACCATCACTCGGTTTTTAAATTTCCCAACCTAGCATCCTAATATACTACATTAGGAAGTTGATGTCGGTAAATTTTGCTTAGAGGTGAGTGTCTATTTACCAGATTATTATTGAAATATTCGTTTTTATTCAGCACGCTTGGTTTCGATTGGTTGTAGCAGAATAATACACCCTGCATCCTACGGTCATGACGTAACATGTGTTTTCATTCAAGAATCTCAATAACTTCGAAAGAAGATTTCATTATATATGTCATAAAAACTAAAAACAATTGATTTTTGTAAAAACTTTTACAATCCTAACGAACAAAAATATTTTAGGAGTAAATTGACGGTAGCGTTTCAGACTCGTATTCCGGGTTCAAATAATCGGTGACGACAATCTGACTTTTTTTTTTGTCAAGACGAGTGTTGAATTGGAAATTTAATTTCTTCATATTCATCACTTCATAAAAATCAGCAAACACCAAAAAAAAAAAGAAACGCAATAGAAGCACACAGTTTACACACCACACTAGTTTCTATATGACCTTGAAGTTAAAGCGTCTATAAGAACGAATAAAATAAGAGAAAATTCATTTTTTAACCTTATTGTACATGAGTGAAAATGGTAAGTTTTATTTGTCCTTTTTCAACGTTTTTAGTTAATTGTTTCTTTTTAGTTTTTTTAGGTGTAAGGTATATCTATTAATTGGCCTTTCTCGTATAATTTATTATATTTATATTATTATTATTATTATTATTATTATTATTATTATTATTATTATTATCGTAAGTATTATTATTCTTATTATCCTATAAAATGTTGTTTGTATATGAAATTTACATTGCTAGAGTTAATGTATCTTTAACTGTTTATAATTAGTATAGTGTATATCTATATTTGTCAAATATTTATTTGTATTTGTGCTGGTTGAGTGGAAGAGAAGGCCATTTGTTTAATTCAAGAATCAGCAAAGTCTAGTCTCAATTCCAACTTCTTTTAAAAATGCTATTTAGTTTTACTTTCTAAAGACTTTCCATATTTCAAAACATTTGTTCCGCGAGAAACTATTGTACCCTCACAAAATATCACATTATTTTTAACCACCAGCCCACTGGCCACCTGAACTATTGTATTTCGACTTCAAAATTTCTCAGAAGTTGCCACCTCTAGAAGAGCATGAAGGTAGCGAGGTTTTCTTTATGCAATCCTTACCAACTGCAACACTTATAAAGTCCTTTGTTCCAGTTTTTTCGGTTTTTTGTAGGATGTATTTACGTCTTTTTAAAGGTATTTTGTAGGTCCTCAACTTCCGAGCCCTAATTATAACTTAGAATTTTTCATAAATAAATTCTTCTTCTTCTTCTTCTTCTTCTTCCTTTGGCCATACGGTCCTCTAAGAACCTTGGGCTCCTTCATAACATCTGCCCATTCTTCCCTATTCCTAGCTTTCTGTCTCCATCTTTTAATCTTCAGTTGTCTTAAGTCTTCCTCAACCTTATCTGAAACATCTTAGTTTCTGTCTTCCAACCTTTCTTCTTCCTTCTGGTTTCCCTTCTAAAATATGTTTTGCACCACTTTTATTGCTCCATCCGCAACGCATGTCTTGCCCTTTCCAGTCTCTTTCTTCTAATATCTCCTGCCAGATCTAAATCCCTATATAATTCTTTCAATTCCTGGTTCGTTCTAATTCTCCATATATCTTGTTCCTGTACTGCTCCAAATATTCTTCTTTCCCATGTATTTAACATGTACATTATCCTTTACTGACCATTTAACTCTTGCCACAAATGCTAGTCAATGACCAATCACGTTTCAATGAATGTTGTTTTACAACCAATGACAGTCGTGTTTCACCTCGCTCTTTATTGATTTCTCTTTATCAGCTCCTGCTTTTGTGATAAAGAAAGCTCCTCCTTTTTAATGTTCTGAACAGGCCAAAGCATTATTTTTCTCCAACAAATACATTGAATATAGCAAATAATGAAAATATTCCTTGATTTTACTGAGTTGTTTACTAAAAAATAAATGAATAACCCGTAATGTTGATTATGATATATAGTTTGATGTGTTTGATTATTTCTCCACTTGGGTGCACTCTTACAATATTGCGATCTTATTTGGCAATAAATAATATGATCAAGCAGCAGTGAATGAACATAACCTCACATTTCTGATTTGTTTTCAAACATCTCCGTTTACATTAAATATATAAATATTTTAAAAATAATTCTAGTTAAACAATGATTTGTGAGTAAACAGTTTAATTTTATTCGTTAAATAGTCCTAACAAATGCCACTCTTGATTTCCAAATTCTCTAGATAAATTCACTCCTCACTTCGTGAATCGTGAATTTATCGATAATTATGGAAATCACTCGTGGCATTATGACTATTTAACTCATGCCCCAAATGGGAGTCAACGACCAATCACGTTTCAATGATTTCTGTTTTACAACCAATCACAGTCGTGTTTCACGAAATATTTATCAGTGTTATATTTACCATATTAAAGAAAGCTCCTCCTTTTTAATATTCTGAACAAGTCTGACCATTATTTTGCAGTGACTGAGCCTGTGAGAAATACGGCTACCAGATTGTATATATAGTGCATAGATCTCAACACATAGCGCTTGCAGGAGTTAATATAAAACATTTGTAGCAATTTATTATACCACAAAAAAAAAAGAAACTAATGTTTGCTCTTTCTTAAATGTATTTTTTCCCAGGTAATGATCCAGAAAAATATAATTGTCATATTTACATCATACGACATCAGAAATGAATTAATATACAGTTTGATGTGTTTCATTTTTTCTCCACTAGAGCGCATTCTTACAATATTGCGTTCTTTTGGCAATAAATAGTATGATCTGGTTGGAGTGATAAACAAAAGAAGCAGATGAAGCGTACTTATCGTTTCTCATTTGTTTTCAAACATCGCCGTTTACATTAAATATATAAATATTTTAAAATAACTATAGTTAAATAATGATTTGTGAGTAAACAGCTTAATTTTATTCGTTACATAGTCCAAATAAATGGCACTCTTGATTTCCAAATTCTCTAGGTAAACTCACTCCTCAACTTCGTGAGTCGTGAATTTATCGATAATTTTGAAATCACTCGTGGCATTACTTATGATAATGTCCATGTTTCGCTTCCAAACATAACTTTATACGTTTTAATTTTTGCTATCCAACTTATTGTTCTTGACTTAAAAACTTGCATAATAAACTATGTGCCGGATGCCAGACGGTGATCACCAGAACTCCATTCATTTGAATAGCAGACGCTAGATTGCAGGGAGAGAACTGCATTAATGGAAACATGAGTCTCAAGTTGTTGCAGTACATTTTGTAAGAAATGTTTGCCTTCAAAAGAAAATCCATTCATATAATATTTGACTCGCCACAAGGAACTCTGTATACATCTGCGTCAAGACATTTCATGCTGCCGAATCACAATTTTCACACAACTTAATTTGCCATTGTCTGTCCAGCCACACTTCAACTCCTCGTAGCGCGTGTAATAAGTATATGCGACCTCAGTCATCTGTTTATTACAAGCCGATAAATAATATTAATGTACAATAATCGATTTAATTTTTAATGTTTAATATTGCAGGTTGTATTAACACATACAATGGTATGTCGAAAACAAATTAATTGATAATTGTTCATACAGTAAAACTTGTTCAAAGCGGAATCGTATAGGACCATTTTTTTTTGCACATTGGACAAAATTCCGCATTATAAAAAACCAAAACTTATTAATAATCTTAGATTATAGAGTACCGATTAATATACGGTAGGCAATGAAAACCTCGTAACTCCATCAGTCATTGAAAACTACATATCTCTAGTAGCCAGCACAGAAATATGTGATGCATAACCTGTTGAGAACACGAACTTAAAATTTAATAATAACTTGACTTGTATTCTGTAGTAAATATGTCGGAACTGTTGCTTATCAATTTTCATAATTATTTAAAACAGTTATTTGTTTCTCCTGTAAACTTGACCAAAATGGAGTTACGAGGTTTTCATTGCCCACCATTGATATGTCTTTTTACATACCTTGGATTAATTGTAGTTCCGCTGCCTTTGAAAAGTGAAGTATAGTATGTACGAACGACTTCGGCGGTAACGCGCAAAATAACAGTCCCGTTTCGCCACCGTTAAAAATGTCTCTTAGATGCGTATCCTGAAATTAAAGTATGCAGTTTCGGTTTCCGCTCACTAACTACACTTTCGTCCACATCCTTTGAATCTCCGCAAATTTCGTTCCACACTACATTGTGTCGTCTTTTAAAACTGTCCAACCAACCTAAAGATGCCTTGAAATCGTTATTCCCTAGGGATTTAGCAACAGCTAGAGCTTGACTTTCGAACGTCGATCCGGAAATTTGGAGATTTATCTTTAATCACTTACCGGTACACTTTTTCGTTTAATGACAATGCTACGTTTTAGCCATCTTTATTCCATAAACTGAGAACGCTACCTGTGAAAGATCAGTCTCGGAACTTAAACTAATATTTAAAATTTTACAGTGCAATGGTTATTTGTAAGACAGTTATCTTTTTTTCGCATAACGGGTGTGCAGTGAGGCCGAAATAAAATTTCAGATACAGCTAGAATCTCTACTTACCCGGCGGCAGGAATCATTCCTGATTGTTTTTTTTGTCTAACGAGATTCAATGAAGTGGAAACTAATTTATTTCTCTGTCTTTCCGCTTTATAAACATTTTTTCATGAATTGTGTAGAAATATCCTTCCGTTTCCGCGTTGGATAGATTCCGTTTTATGTAAAAAAATACATGTAAAATGACTAATATTTCGCCGGGACCAACAAATTTGTTCATATTGGACAGATTTGCGCATTTTTCACGTTCCGGAGTAAACAAGTTTTACTGTATTAAACAAATTAAATCAAACCAAGCATTTAAATTAAAAATAACTGTACTTGCAGTAAAACCTATGCACGTTATCACGAACTGCATGTTTCACAAAATCGTTCACCACTTTTAAAATGAGTATAGACCTTTTCCTCTTCTTATTGGGCGTTTTGATATCACCAGTTTCTTTTAATTCCCTGCGAATGTGTACAACACTACTCTCCGACACATCAGTATATTCTTTAATTAGTTTAATATATCTTTCACAACAGTGAACTATAGATTATGCTCCATAAACTTACAAAATACCTTTAACGTCATCTGTTTTTCACCACTCTTTAACAATTTCCCTTTAAGGCGCTTTTTATAATTTCGATCATACATTTTATCATCGAGTTAAGTTACTATAAACTATACGACAGCCGCCATATTGGTAAATGACAAACTTCCTCTCAAAAATGGATCAGTTTCAAACAAATGTGAATTTCTAGTTACTCTCCGAATTTCGAAGAAATATGTAGGTGTATATATTATTCTGGTCAACTATAGTTATCATAAATAGCTTCAAATACATAATTATATTAATCGAATACGTGATCTATTTTTTCGCTTCCGCTGAACTATGCTTTGGTCATGAACGAATCGCAGTAACTGCAGCAGACATGTGTTTCGGGGATTTCCCATCCATTTGTAAATCAAAATACATTATAAATAATAATTGTATTGCATATATAACATGTAACCGTTTATGTTTATTGTAATTTAGATGTAAGACTATTTTTTGTATTTTATGAAACCTGGTTGAGTGATAGAAAAGGATTTAAGGCCTTAACTCTGCCAGGTAAAATAAAGCTATTATTATTATTATTATTATTATTATTATTATTATTATTATTATTAGTTTTCCTCATTTGTGTTTCTTAGACTGGACAGACTATATCAACATTTTAATATTAATTGTTATCACAATTGAGGTTATGTATTAAAATGTTTTAAATAAGAATATAGTATCTTCTTTTTATCCGTTTGCCTCAATTAGAATTCATTTTTATTATTGAAAAATCGTTAAATTATTAATTCATAAAGGCCTTTCAAAAACATGTTACAATTTCGGGATGCTAATGGAGTATCAAACGAAGTTTTTTTGATAAGAATCATTTGTAATTGGGGAAGACGGTTAAAAAAATTGCTATATTATCATTTAAAACATTTTATTTAATTTGCTAAGTTGTATTTTATAGTAAAGTCAATATATAGTGAAGTCAGTGTAGCTTTTGTCCCTGAAGTACAAAATGGAACATTCCTTATTTTTATGTTATTCTAACTCAACTAACTCACTGGGACGATCGAATCCGGGTGTTTCTGACCGGGCGGGCGTAAGGTCTCCATACATTCCCGAGATAATATGTTCCAAATATATGGTTAACATTATTCTCCCACCTCATTCTTGATTATCTTGGGGGAGTTTTCCTTCTAGTTTACCCTGCGCCCCATTATTGTTCATAAGTACTGTTTCTTATTGTCAGTATTTGAATTTCTCCATTTCTTCAAAATTCCCTTCATGTTTAAGGGTAAACTTAAAATTTCCTTCATTTTGTAAGTGTCAACTTAAAAAAAATTGTTCATTTCTAAGTGTCAACTTTAAAATTTCGTTCATTTTTAAGTGTCAACTTAAAAATTTTCTTCGTTTTTAAGTTTCGACTTAAAAATTTAGTTCATTTTTAAGTGCCAACTGAAAAAAAAAATATCCTTCATTTTAAGTCTCAACTTAAAAATTTCGTTCATTTTTAAGTGTCTCGAGCGCTTTGTGCTCGAAGGTCGTTGATCGAAACACTGCTCAAATAGGTAAATTTTATTTTTTTTTATCCAGTGCTCACAAAAATTACAGAACATAAAGAAATTCAAGTTATCAATGTTGATTAAATAACAGGTGTCTACTTTCAAGAGAAAGGACCTGAAAATGGATATCCCGCCCCTTTTCATACTCTTCATGAAACTCCAAAACAAGATGCTTGGATGATTAAGGTGTCACACAACGAGAAAAAATATTACAAAATCGCATCAAAGAATCGATATACAGAATGTTGCAAAAAAAAAAAAATACTGACAACGGAGTTGTGGTAGTATATTGAGATATGTTGATAATTTTTAATGAGGTACCGATATCCTGAAATGATGCGTTTTCACACTATGAGTAGCTAACTTTTCAAGAGTTAGTTGTATTTCAAGACTCAATACTTGACAGTACCGTCACAGTCACATCAATTTTCAAAATATCCACCTCCATTTCATTACAGAGGTACATCAGCGGTGTAGTGGTTGGCGCACACGTTCAAATACACTTGGCCTCGTTTGAATTGTTTCTGCAGCGGCGTGGATTCGGGCTATAAGATCCATACGTGACTCTACTGTATTCCGATAAACAGACTGGTTCATGTCGTCCCACAAAAAGTATTCGAGAGGGTTAAGATCAGGTGATCACGGAGGCCATGGGACTGGTCCCCCTCGACCTGGATACGTGATATCCAAATGTCTCCTCACATTGGCATGGAAGTGAGCTGGAGCTCCGTCATGTTGCAGCCACATTCCGTTATGAAGCCACGTATCACTGGTTCCGTAACTGTGAGGTGTTGTCAAGTAAAGTCTTCAAATCCTTCGAACTAACACTGATATTGAGACATAATTAATTAGCCATAGCGTGAAAATGACTCATTTCCGGACATTGGTACCTTATTAAAAAATTATCATATCTCAATATACTACCTCACCTCCGTTGTACGTGTTTTTTTTGCAACACTCTGTATAAACAAGAATAATGGAACAGAAAATCAAAAGATTGAATACGGAGTGATAGAAAGTGTAGACAGGTGGACTGACCACTTGTAATAATGTTTAGCAGGACACGCGTATCAAGTTTAACGGAAAAGCAGAAGATAATTTAGTATTACAAACCTGGATTACACAACACTTTTCTTCTCAAAGATTACGCAATATTTTTACCGCGAACAGTAGCAGTTGTGATTAGACAGTGTTAGAGGAACATACTCCCCTTCTCACTCTCTCGCGCTCTCTCCCACTGGAGCTCATGAATGACAACCCTCTCCCTCTCCTCCGGTTCACCTCACCCTTTGCCTATCCATACTTGCAGGCTCGGAACGGCACGGTCCGTCTACCTGGCCGTGAGCATTCAGACCATGTCCAACGTTACTGTATTCCTTGATATCAAATACGTAACACAGCTATTCCTATAAAATATAAAAACGTGTCTTTTTACTCGTGAAAAGCTAGCAGTAATAATTAGCAAGGCCGCTTCATATAGACAGCGTTTGAGACTTATATTCCGAAGGTCCCAGGTTCAATAACCTCAGCGAAAAACCTTACAGCAGTGTTTTCTTGGTTTTTTCTCAGTCCTAAACGCATTTTTCCGCAATCATAATTTTATAACAACTTGTATAACAGATAAATGAAAGCACTTATGTACTCGCGGTCATGAACCTATGGGTTCGGTAGTGCCAGTGAATTAGTAAAACACAACAATAAGATTTACATAAAACGAATAAGCAATAAATCTATACATACGTAGTGTTCTGCCCAAGAGCAGGTCTTTCACTGCAAACTCAGTATTTTCCACTCTTTCCTTAACTCCGCCTTCCTTTTTGTATCCGCAGTAGTCAGGGGATTAATAACATAGTATATAAAATATAATAAAGTAAAGTGTAAAGTGATCCCACAACAGACCTCGGGAGGCCCTTGGGGTAGTGGGAGGTTAGGGCTCCCATTTTTTCTAGACAATCGGCACTTGATGTCAGCCGGGTTGTCAGCCCTGTGTGACGGCCGCCTTTACCCCAGAACAAGCGTCTGGTACTCATTTCCGTTAGAGGCTGAGTCGACCCCAGGGCCATAGTGCCGTCAGAAGGTTATAATACTGTTAATAATTGTCCTGTAATAATATAAGGGTCTTCAACGAGCCCTGCTCCGATTCATGTTAGTAAAACCATTTATTTTAACATTGTCTATCATCTTATGTATTTTTTCTGCCTCGAACCTTCTTTCCGTTGACCATCCCTTCTAGCGCATCCGTCAGCAGGCAGTTTCTTCTTTGCCAGTGGCGAATCGAATTCATTTTCCTCTTCTTTGCTTTTGTAAATCATTTAATTAAACTCTCTGCGGATCCTCTAATCAAATAAAACTTATCTTACAATGAAGACCACATTGTATAATTTTAATAAAGTGTCAATACTAATAAAATTCATTGTTAAAACCGTTGAGGTGGAGAGTCAAAAATAAAATAAGTTAAAATATACCTTCTTAGGTAAGATCCGTCGTCCTCAACTTATTAAATTTGTATTATTTATGTCTGTAAGCCTTTCAGAACATCCGTTCCATCTTCAGCAGGTATTTGTTCGCTACAATATCTAGTATGATGGTAGATATTGTAGTGAACAATGACCTGCTGAAGATGGAACGGATGTTCTGAAAGGCTTACAGGCATAAAGAATACAAATTTTGTAAGTTGAGGACGACGGATCTTACCTAAGAAGGTATATTTTAACTTATTTTATTTTAATAAAGTGCTTGATAAATATGCTATCACTCTTTCAGAGATTTGAACATGAGCCTAAGGGATACGAGAATCTTAGACGAGACATGATCTTAAAGTAAAAGTCTACGGTATAAAGAATGATTAACAGAAAAATAATGTTTTAATTGTACTCAATCAGGGCTCTTTGATAAAATAGAGTATTCATTTTTAGACAAGATTGCAGAGGTTTAACTTTTCTAGTGAAAGAAAATGTTTCAGGAACATATAATTGCGCCTATTCTATTTTGGAATTTGAAAAATAAAAAAAAATAGAAGGAAGAGATCCAGTGAGATCCAAAATTATTTTAGAAAATCAAAGTATAGATCAGGTGTCTAGTTTCAAATATTTGGGCTGTGATGTTGGCTACAATGTGGAAAGAGATATTGACTCCAAAATAAATAAATAAATTTCAGACGGTGTGTGGAACAATACAGAGAACATTCAAAAATAAAATTAGAAAAGAAACCAAGACAAAGTCCACCGCTTTGGTCTCGAGGTAGCGTGCTGCCTTGTCACGCAGCGGGCCCGGGTTCGATCCCCGGTCGGGGCAGTTTTTCTGGGTGAGGTTTTTATCGGGGTTTTTCCTCACCTGTAAGACAAATTTCAGGAAAACGTTAAGGCCCAAACGGTCCCCGAAATCATATGGCCATTATCATCATCATCATTCTCATTATCATCATCACCATCATCATCCTTCACCGGTGTGGAAAGCAATGGGAAGCTACCACACCTACAATTCCCTAGTAAAGCTGCAAGCATAGAATTAAAATGCTATGATTGCAGTGAAGGACCTGCCTTCGGGCAGAATTACTATGGATGGACCAAGATAAAAATGTATAATGTTATGGCGGTTCCCACAATATTGTATGTATGTGAAACTTGGGCTCCACTGAAAAAACAGAAGGATAGAATACAGACGGCGGAGATGAGGTTCCTAAGACAAGTAAAAGGATGTACAACACTTGATAGAATAAGAAATGAGGATATAAGAGAAGAATTGAAAGTACAGCCTTTATTGGATAAGGTCACGAATTACAGACAGAAATGGATTGATCATATGGATGGAATGAGTAAGGAGAGATATCCATTGTTAGCAAGAAATTATCAAGCAAGAGGAAGACGTGATGTTGGAAGACCTAGAAGACGTTGGGCTGATGCATTATGAAGTCGGAACGGGCAATTGCCTAATCCCTGGAGTGATGATGATGATGATGATGATGATGATGATGAAAAAAATAATAATTGAAGTAACTCCTGATTTAGGAAGCCAGATGTAATAAAAACAGTTAAGTCTCGTAAACTGTGATGGGTGGGACATGTGGCACGAATGGAGAATGAAATACATGCGTGGAAGCTTCTTGTAGGAAAACAGAGGGTAAGCGCCCATTGGTAGATCAAGAATGAGGTGGGAGAATAACATTAACCATGATTTGTAGGGAAGTAGATTATACTAGAAATGATTGGAAAACATTAGCCATTAGCTCAGGATAGAGATATTTGGAGAGCTTATGTCCGCGCGGCCATGAACCTATGGGTTCGATAGTGCCAGAGAATTAATTAGTTCAACTCCTGATTTAGTAGAACAACTGCTATATCTCATTGATGATTGGGGCAAGAGGTACTATACCAGGATTCTTAGCCAAATTTTGGAATTCCTTAGATTTGGACAGGGTGTATCTTTCTAGAATTGCCATCGCTGCCATTAGAGGATAAATTTCAATTTTAAGAAACCATATTTACAAAATTACTTTGTAGTATGTATACTTCAATTAGGCCTACAAGTTGAATTTTTTTAAAATATATTTACAAAATGTATTTCATCAATTACAAAAATTAATTGTCTGTATCACTTTGTCCTTGAGGCAATCCTCTAATGAGGAAAGTTTATATAATACGAGTCTGTATCAAAGCGCGGGGATCTTCTTTAAATATGCATTTCCCGCGCACCTTTTTATCGTTCAATTCCAACTTTGACGTTCTAAATATAAGAGGAAAAATGTAGTTTATTGCATTATTGTCAGTGCTTTCAAGCAAACCTGGGCAAATTCAGTTTTACATTTCTGCGCCACACGCTCTAATAAAATAGTTATGCACGCAACAAGGGAAATACAAGTCGAGGACGTGTTTGAGCCCGAGCAAATAAATTCCAGACTAGTATTGTGTTTACTTTCGGAAATGCGTATATAATTTAGATCCTATACTAATAATTATATTTTTGCGCGATAGTGCGTTTTGTCGTACTTACCACCAATGGCGACCATTATTGAAAGTTCAACTACCTACATTTCGGGGTTACCAACCTAAATAACTATACCGTAATATTACATTTACACCCACGTGCGGGAAGTAAAACCACTGCCCTCTATGTATACTACGTACAATGTAATACAGAAAATACCCAAAAGGTAGTGTTAATATACATTATACGAAACCAATCACTGCATTTTAAATGAACTGAAATTTATTTGAAACAATATAAAACAATAAATACGTACTTGCGGCCATGTTATCAATAATTGTTCTCAAGGCCTCCTGTTATTGCAACTAATAAACATTGCTCACACTGTTAACGTTAGTCAATTGTTTATAATGAATGGATATATTTTCAACAAAGATGTTATTATTTTACTCCCCACAGTTCGGCCTAAAAATTTGCAATTATTGATAATTGCGAGTTAGATATATTCAAACTTAAATTCTATAGTTTATTATTTTAAAAACACCATTGCGTAAAAAATAATGTACAACGCACGTTTGTGAAGTGTTTTTACAGAATCTCGCTATCGCTCGGTTTTTAAACATTTTTCCTCGATTCTGTAAAAACCACTTCCCAGCCGTGCATCGTAATATACTATTAATTTTTTTATATTTCGTGTGAATTTATATCTCGGATTGAATAGTTCAATTGTTTGATAGCAGGGGAATGTTGATAAAACAACTGCAATTGTTTATTGTTGTCTTAATTAGTTGCAGGCATTTTAAATAACAGTTTCAGACTGCATATTAATTACAGATATGATTGTGGAATGCAGGCTTTCACGGCCGGTAATCATGGTAGTAAAAGATTCCGGGCTATGTGGCCGTGGTCTATAACTGGCGTTTCTTCCAGACGTTTCTCCCTCAACTGCGGAGGGCATCTTCAGTGGCGAGCGCTAGAAGCTGTTGTTTCCCTGTCGTAGACTCGACTGCGAATGACTCAGTCGAGTCTACGACAGGGAAACAACAGCTTCTAGCGCTCGCCACTGAAGATGCCCTCCGCAGTTGAGGGAGAAACGTCTGGAAGAAACGCCAGTTATAGACCACGGCCACATAGCCCGGAATCTTTTACTACTACAGATATGATTGTTATGTAGAGGAAGCCAGTCACTATAAATTGAACTATCAAAATGATAAATAAGTGTGGTACAATAAAATCTTACTGTATTACTCAATAAAATTATAAGTAGGTAACATTTTTTCATTATTAATTAAGTCAATTACTTTTCTTCCCTAGGAAAGTAAGTTGGGCTGTTACATGCGTTGTCAATGGATACCAAGGCCTCTCGGTAAATTCAACTTACTTCCCTAAAACCATAATGATAATAATTAGGCCATTATTAGTAGGCTATAGGAGTGAACAAAATTACAGTTGTGTTCTCAAGAGTAGACAATTTGTGATTGTTTATTCCTACTCTTCCATTAGCCATATTCTTCTCGATCCGATTCCGATTGAGGGTCTTTCCACTTTTCAGCGGTTGCCCTTTTACCAGCCGGCTGCTGGCCCTTCACATCCACATGTGTCAATCACAGAGGTAGATGATCAACAGCCAGTGTAGGGATGACATGTGGTTAGCATGTCGAGTCCCCCAGCCGTTATAGCTGGTTCCTCAACCTGGAGCCGCTACTTATTGTAGCTACCCAATTGCCTCACGATGCTGGGTGGGCACCGGTCCCATACTGGCCGAAATACCATGAAAAATTTCTTCTTCCCCCATGGAGACTCGAACCAGCGCAAGTCCCGTAGCTCTGCGCCAAGGCTTCCTACCTTAACCGCTCGGCTACGGCGCGGGACCATACTCTTCTCGAAGACCAAAAAATGCCGAAAGAGTTTTAACATTGTTCACTGAATTTTTCCAACATGTTTGAGTGAGTGCAGTTGTACAGTACTTCACCATAAAACACAAATCCTCTCAATAGACGATCCGCGAGCCACATCTGGTCCATATAATTATTTCTGTTGGCCCACCATCAGTACAGTCATAAATATCAATATTTATTAAAAATGAACTTTTGAAGAAATCGCCAGATTTTTGTTTGAACTTCCCACTTAACCAAGTATGGTCTGTTAGTTCTTGCCCTGCAGTACTACAAGCCTATTTCCCAGCAGTTAAAGTTTTGACAGAACTCGATAAATTAACTATGGACAAAGCATTTATAAAGAGACAGGCTATTGGGCTCTTAAATATGAAGTTACTTCAAGATTCAAGAATATTTCCGAGTACTTAGGAAGAAATCGACTCCATACGGCACTCAGGTAGCCCCTACTAATGCATGAGCTTATAAAATTAGTCGGATCCCCCAGCCGTTATAGATATTTTCTCAACCTGGAGCAGCTACTTATTGTAGCTACTCAAATTCCTCAAGTAGCTAGATGGGCACCGGTCCCATACTGGCTGAAATTCTTTGAGAAAATTTCTTCTCCCGTGGAGATTTGAACTTCTTTGGCTACATGGTATATAGATGTCTTATTACTGCTCATGTGAAATAAATAAGCATTCTACAAATTATTGTTATCTGCTATAACTGTAACAGTTTTGATTATTCCTTATTAGTTTGCTCCCAACAAAGTTGTAGTTTAATGTGATATAACGTAGGATCTGAACAAAAAAGTTATTGAAGAGTGGCATTGTACAATTTATAAGCGAAAAGTTGCATAACATATAATAATGTATCATGCTAGCGGAATTAATAACCAACCACAGTATTATGATAATATAATATTATGATAATATACACGATAACATTTCTAGATGCATTTTATAAGAGTACATTATGAAACTAGTAAAATAATTTATATAATTGCATGATCAAATGTTTTGAGCAGGAAAGATTCGAAATGTTGTAATTTTATTTATATGAACCTACTATAAATATACGACAGGCCATATTATTTTATTTTATTTTGAAATTTACCTTAATTTACTGTGTTCTTCTAATCATCCCTGTAATCTTCTTCTTCACTTCACGGGCTGGGCAAACTGCCTCTTCCGGCTCATAGTTTTTCTGTCCATCTTTTCACTGGCCTTCCTACATTCCTTGAACCTTTTGGCTTATAGTTAAATGCTGTTTTTAAGTGTTGTTACATTCATTCTTTCGAACATGTCTAAACCATTTATCTCTATATTCTTTGATGTTATCATTCAGTGGATATATACCGGTTTTAACTCTGTTCTTATATCTTCATTCATCATCCGATGCAATCTTGTACAGCCTTTTGTTCTTCTATGGAAGTTCATTTCTACGCTTTGTATTATTTTACATTCTCAATCGTATATTTCTTCACTTGTACTATTGTATCAGTCCTGTACACATTATCAAGTAATTATACTTGGTGAAGAATTTGCTGTTGATTACATGCTGAAGAAATTGGAGGAGGAATGTAGGACTCAACATAAACATGGTGAAAACAGAATATTTGAGAATAGGAGAAGGACAAGAAGACATAGAATTGTGTGTTCAGAATATCATGGAATGTAATGAAATCAAGATCTGGGAACATTATTTCAGCAAAAAAGAACAATCCGGAATCGAGTACAACAAGAGAACAAAGCAATCTATCTTTTAAATGAGATGTTATGGTCGAATAGATGATGTGGTGGAACCAATATTATCACATAAATGTTAATAACCTTCGGGGAAAGATAAAAGGGTAATTGACGCACTGGACACTGGAAATGGACTTTCTATAGCGAGCATGCGGGATGTGCCGAATATAGCAATTCGAAGACGAAGTGGAAGGATTTTTATATGTATTAAGTCAATTATGTCATAAGAAATGATTGGAAGAAAATAGTTGGACAAAAGGAGCTTTGAATTGCACCGGCGTAACCACGCCCAATGCTACCAGAATTTGCACCGGCGTAACCACGCTCTATGCTACCAGAATTTGCACTGTATAGGTGCTGGATCAAACCGTTATTGTTGATAACTATTTTGATTGTAAAGCATAGATTGTTCAAATTGTGACATCTTTGCCCGGGCCCATAGAGGCAAAGAGGAATTCAACTTTCTTTACTAAATTCTCCCAATATGTAATGTTTTCTGAGTTATAAAATACAATCGTGGAAGCTTTGGGAT
Organism: Diploptera punctata; assembly: GCA_030220185.1. Taxonomy (NCBI): domain Eukaryota; kingdom Metazoa; phylum Arthropoda; class Insecta; order Blattodea; family Blaberidae; genus Diploptera; species Diploptera punctata. Next base: position 770,099 of record JASPKZ010003861.1, on the reverse strand, counting down.
AAAGGAACTAACACCCGCTTGAGCAAGCTTTTGGATTTTGACTTTGATATCTGGCTTATGCTAACTACTGAATGAATAGGCACAGAGTAAGTAAAAAGCACAACTAAAGTTTTTTAATGCGAGTCAAAATATATGGTCAGATATAATATAAAGATAAATAAATAAATAAATATTCGATTTGCAAAGAAAAGAAATCATAGTAGATCATCTACACAAAAAAGAAAATATGATATAATTTAACATACATACATACATTATCACTCACTCTAGTCCAGCCTCGGGTTGGGGGAAATACTATCCTAGCGTCCCCACCCTGGCTTACTGGACTAAACAAACAAAACCAGCTCTCCTGAGCTGTTCTGACCAGACTCCAATGGTGACTAAGTAGATGATGATTCGATGTTACAAAGCACAGCTATTTATGAGAGTTCACAGGGAGAGGGGGAATGCGCGATAGCACAGGGTGCGCACTAGGAAAGGGAAGGGATAGATAGGAAAGCATTTGGCACTGTTCATAAAGATGAAACTCGAGATGGAGACGCGATGACGTATAGTTTGTGCAGTAAGACGTAATTCCTGTATCGAAATGTCCATTTCGGTACAAAATTATAATGCAAGAAAACAGAAGGAAAATAGGATTACCTGCAACGCAATGGAGAGAAGGAAATAAAGTAGCTGTGCTCGACATGAGAAGATGAATACAGACGGACATGGAATCGAAATGCGGGATCCGGTAAAGGTTGTAGGACTCCCGGTTGATTATTTGATGATTTTTCTCAGTTCCTTTAAGTTTTAAAATCCTTTGAAGTTCTAATTGGGGTCCTTATTTTTGGTTTACAAGACTAATATTTTATTATTAAATTATTAGATCCCGACCGGAATTGAGTCACGAATCCAGAGGAAATTTCGGTAGTCACAAAACCTTCGAGAATACAATTTGTGTTTTTAGAATTATCATAAGTAATGCCACGAGTGATTTCCAAATTATCGATAAATTCACGACTCACGAAGTGAGGAACGAATAAAATTAAGCTCTTTACTAAAAAATAATTATATAGTTAATGTAAACGGCGATGTTTAGAAAACAAATTAGAAATGTGAGGTTATGTATATTCGCAATATTGTAAGAATGCACCCTAGTGGAGAAATAATGAAACACATCAAACTATTATAATCAACATTATAGGTTAATCATTTATATTTTGAATAAACAACTCAGTAAAATCACTGAATCTATTCATTATTTGCTATATTCAATGTATTTGTTGGAGAAAAATAATGGTCTAACCTGTTCAGAATATTAAAACAGGAGGAGCTATTTTTATCACAAAAGCAGGAGCTGATAAAGAGAAATCGATAAAGAGCGAGGTGAAACACGACTGTCATTGGTGTAAAACAGAATTCATTGAAACGTGATTGGTCATTGACTACCATTTGCGACATGAGTTAAATAGTCAATAGTAATCTAACAAGATGTGCTTTTCTTAAAAAATCACGAGCGACAAATGAAAAACTCAATCTCGCGTTGGATTTGGAGTGACTATTTAGCGAATAACACATCAGAAGCTAAAAATAATTATAATGTTTAATATTTACCAAATGTGAGGTTATGTATTCCGATCTTACTTCCGGGCGATTTCTAAGCCGGCTGTATGGTTATAAATAGGATAATTTTACTGTTAAATCTCTTTGGTCTTGGGAAAAAACAATAAGAGATGACTGTATGAGAAATAAATATTAACAATAATGCAGATTCATTATACAATATTTAATAATTTTTTAGAGCAACAGAACTAACTTTTTTTTTTGTAATTTTTGAAGTTGTTTTGTTTTGGCATTTCTTGCTGTACCTTATCGATCGTATATTGTTGAATCGATATCCTTGTCAAAAAAGTTAATTTGCGGAGATATCTCTCATTACGAACAGGAAGAGGCAAAATGATCGATCTATGAGATAAATAGTCATAAGTAATTCCACGAGTGATTTCCAATTTATTTAGAAGAATTAGAAACCAGGAGTGACATTTGTTAGGACTATTTAACGAATAAAATTAAGTTATTTACTCACAAAACATTATTTTAATGCAGTTATTTTAACACATGTATTTATATTGAATATAAACGGCGACGTTTGAAAACAAATGAGAAATGTATGGTTATGTTTCGTTTGTTCATCCACTGCAACTTGATATTATTTATTGCCAGATAGGATCGCAATATTGTAAGAATGCATCCTAGTGGAGAAAAGAACTGAAACACTACAAACTGTATATTATAACCAACATTATAGGTTATTAATTATTTTTTAGGAAACAACTGAGTAAAATCATTATTTAAAAACACAATTATTGAACACACAAATATCAAATGTGTAATTCGAAAGAATCTGTTCATTATTTGCTATATTCAACGTATTTGTTGGCGAGTCAGTCACAGTAAAATAATGCTCTGACCTGTTCAGAATATTAATAAGGAGAAGATTTATTTATTTATTTATTTATTTTGGTAAACAGAATTCGATAAATATTGAGGCGAAACGCGACTGTGATTGGTTGTAAAACAAAATTCATTGAAACGTGATTGATCATTGACTCACATTTGGGGCATGAGTTAAATAGTCACAGAAAAATTAATTCTGTGATGAAAAATAAAAAAAAATCAAAACGTCCAGAATAATCAAAATTATTTCTTATATAGATTGGTGAGATCATGCACCTCTGAACTTTAATTCTCTGCATTAGACTCCACCTTTATTTCTTTTGTAGTGTATTTGTCACTGAACGACTGGACCGATTTTCATGATTTTTTTTGTGTGTGTTTGAGTGGGTCCCTGAATAGTTTAGATTGACTGTTAAACTCATGCCCCAAATGGGATTCAATGACCAATCACATTTCAATGATTTTTTTATTACAACCAATCACAGTCGTGTTTCGCCTCGAATTTATCAAACAAGTTCATCATATTAAAGAAAGCACCTCCTATTTAACATTCTGGATAGGTCATAGCATTATTTTGCAGTGACTGACTCTCCAAGAAATACGGCTATCAGATTGTATATATAGTGCACGAATGTCAGCTGATAGTGCCTACGGGAGAAAATATAAAAATATTTGTAGAAATTGATTATACCAGAAAAAAAAGAAACTACTGTTTGCAATTTCTTAAACGAATTATTTCCCAGGAAATAACGTTGTAGAAAAATATAATTGACATATTTATATCAGGGCATCAGAAAATAATTAATACCTATAATATTGGTTATAAATTTCTCCACAAGGATGCATTCTTACAATATTGCGATCCTTTGACAATAAATAATATGATCTGGTTGCAGTGTTGAACAAGCGTAACATCGTTTCTCATTTGTTTTTAAACATCGCCGTTTACATTAAATAAATCTTCTTGTATCTTGTAAGCCCATGTTTCCCTTAACAGAGATTTAGGCGTTCTCCCCCTATAGGGAAGAATTTGAACCAAACTAATTTAGTTACACTTGTTTTCGTATAGATGTCCTTTGAGTGGTCCGTGGTCAGCGTTCTGCCTCATACTGACATCTAGGAAACCAAGGTAGTACTAGGAGGGAAAATTCGGCAAATTTTGCTTAGAGGCCTTTCATTCAGGCTTAAGGATCTTTTACGAGCTGAAAATCTTCAGACTCAGGACCCACGGCTTAAAGTCCCTCCCAGAGGACTTGCTCCTTGGATTTTTCCTTCCTAAAAAATCCATCGACCCCGGCCGGGTTTGAACCCGCGACCCTCGGGACCAGAGGCAAAGAGCATGACCACTAGTCCACCGCGGCCGATGAATGTTTTAAAATAACTATATTTAAATAATGATTTGTGAGTAAACAGCTTATTTTTATTCGTTAAGTAGTCATAAGAAATGCCACTCTTGATTTCCAAATTAGCGATAAATTCACGACTCATTATGACAATTCGATCTCTACGATCTTTAGGTGTAGAAGTTTACCTGAAGTGAAAATTTAAAAATCGTTATAGCGGTCATAATTTTCGATGTTTTACATCGAAACTCTATATATCCTATTAAAATAAATCGAGGTAGGTATTATCAAAAAATGAGCAAAATCCGACAATTAGAAGTGGAGGTTTACCTGAAATCCTTTAATATTTCATTTATTTAGGCGTAGCAACGCACGTTGGGTGTTAGCTAGTATTAATACAAAATATTCCCTCCGCTCATTTTACACAAGTCTAAATAAACCTCGGAGATATTCTGCAATCGAAGTTGCGAGGGAAACATGCACTATAACGACAGACCTTGTAGGACATACAAAAGGCCTTCATTCATTCATTTCAACCTCGACCCTGCAGTGTACCGGAACGAAGCTGAGAATTTAACATCGTATTGTATCACAATGAATGCAGCACATTTATATCAATAATAAAATATCTGTTTGCCGCCCAGAATAAACCTAAAATTAACTTTTGGAGTTTTGAAAGGTCATGTGCACATTTTAAATACAGGCCATCAAAAATAACGCACTGATTTAAATACTATATCATCGTCATAAGTAATGCCACGAGTGATTTCCAAATTATCGATAAATTCACGACTCACGAAGTAAGGAGTGAATTTATCTAGAGAATTTGGAAATCAAGAGTGGCATTTGTTAGGACTATTTAACGAATAACATTAAGCCGTTTACTCACAAACCATTGTTTAACTAGAATTATTTTAAAATATTTATATATTTAATGTAAACGCCGATGTTTGAAAACAAATCAGAAATGTGAGGTTATGTTCATTCATTGCTGCTTGATAATATTATTTATTGCCAAATAAGATCGCAATATTGTAAAAGTGCACCCAAGTGGAGAAATAATGAAACTCATGAAAGTATATAACATAATCAACATTACAGGTTATTCGTTAATTTTTTTAGTAAACAACTCAGTAAAATCAAGGAATCTTTTCATTATTTGCTATATTCAATGTATTTGTTGGAGAAAAATAACGCTTTGACCTGTTCAGAACATTAAAAAGGAGGAGCTTTCTTTATCACAAAAGTAGGAGATGATAAAGAGAAATCGATAAAGAGCGAGGTGAAACACGACTGTCACACATTGGTTGTAAAACAACATTCATTGAAACGTGATTGGTCATTGACTAGCATTTGTAGCATGAGTTAAATAGTCATTATTATTAACTTCACGGATTAGGTATTTACCTGTTCCGATCTCACATCTGTTCAGCCCAGCGCTTTTTCGATCTTCCTATCGATATTCGTCCTCCAGGATTATACATCAGTGCCATCTTTGGGGTCCTATCCTCTGTTATTCATTGCAGATGTTCTATCCAATTGTTCCTGTGTTCTTCTATTTGTTGTAGAAGTGGTTGTACTTTTAGTTCCTCTCTAATATTCTCGTTTCTAATAAGATCTTCTCTTATACAACCTTTCATAGCCCGTAGGAATCTCATTTCCGCTGCCTGAATTTTACTTTTTTCTTTTTCCTTCAGGACCCAGGTCTCACTTCCATACATCGCCACTGGTAGTGCCACCGTTGAATAAAATCTTAGCTGCGTATCTTTTCTTACTTTGTTCCTCAGTGTTCGTCTGATTGTTCTACAAATATGTTGAAATTTCTGCATTTTCTTATTCATATCTTTTTCTTCTTCATGTTCTTCTTGTTCAATAAATGCTATCTATTTATCAATTTTCAACCAATCACAGTCGTGTTTCGCCTAGAATTTACCAACTAAAGTTCATCATAATAAAGATAGCACCTCCTTTTTAACATTGTGAATAGGTCAGCATTATTTTGCAGTGACCGACTCCCTAAGAAATACGGCTACCAGGTTGTATATATAGTGCATAGATGTCAACACATAGCGCATGCGGGAGTTAATATAAAAACATTTGTAGCAATTGATTATACCACCAAAAACGAAACCACTGTTTGCACTTTCTTATCTCTAGACCTTCTGAAGATCTTTTCAGGTTTTAAGATGCAAAACAGAGAGTGGGGTGTGGAAAGAAACGGGAAGCTACCACACCTATATATCCCTAGTAAAGCTGCAAACATGGCATGATGAATGCCGAGTTAAGAAATGAGTGGAGAATGCTGAGTTTGCAATGAAATACCTGCTCTTGGACACTATGAAAAAAAATACATATATAAGCAGACACACAAGATCAGGAAGTGTGGAAGAAAAAATTGCATCTTTTATTTGAGGATACCTGTGTAAATAACAGAAACAATCCTGAATAAATAAATAAATAAATAAATAAAAAAGAAATATATATATATATATTATAATTTATAACCAGAACAAAATATAATTTTGGAGACTGGAGAAACAATTAAATCTTGTAGTGAGATCACATATTTAGGAATTATAATACATAAAAATGGGAGTTATGAAGAGGAAATAAGAAATAGAAATAATAAAGGAAAATTTGCAATTGCTTGCCTCAATGGAATATTGTGGGATAAAAATGCAAGTAACAAAAATAAAATGAATACATATCATACAATTGTTAAAAGCATCATTACTTATGGAGCAGAACTTTGGCCATTAACAACAAAAACAAATAAGTATATTTTGGCAACGGAATTGGATTTTATACGAAGGGCAGCAAGAATTTCAAGAAGAGAACAAATTAGAAACTCAGTAATAAGGGAGAAAATGGAGATGAAGACACTATTTTAGATTATATTAAAACTCAGCAATTAAGATCGTACGGACGTGCCCAGCAAATGGAAGAGGATCGGCTACCAAAATGTGTTTTGGAATGGAAACCTGAGGGAATACGAGGCAGAGGAACACCCTAAAACTTCGTGGAGTCAGGGAAAATATACTTGAAGGAGGAACATCTACAACCAGGAGATTGGATGGACCGACAAAACTGGCTATTAGGAATCTGACGATGTCAAAGACATTAATCAACCAATGATCTATCTATATTATTTGTCCAACCATCGCGATGGTTCGGTAAGTTGTGGCCAATTTTTGTTAATCATTGTATTGTTTAATGTAAAAAGTAAAGTTATCCCACAACAGGCCCGGAGGCCCTTGGGGTAGTAGGAGGTTAAGGCTCCCACTTTTTCTGGACAATCGGCACTTTATGTCAGCCGGGTTGTCAGCCCTGCGTGACGGCCGCCTTTACCCCCAGAACAAGCGTCTGGTACTCATTTCCGTTAGAGGCTGAGTCGACCCCAGGGCCATAGTGCCGCCAGAGGGTTTGGATCAGTTTAAAAATCCTGACCCCAACGGGACTTGAACCCTCGACCCTCCGGCTTGTAGCTCAGTGCCTTAACCACTACGCTACGGCGTGCCCCATTGTTTAATGTACGTACTCTAATAAAATTATTTAATGTTATCGATACAACATTAATTATTGTTATTATTTATTATTATTATTTTTATTATTACTAACTCACTTGCATTATCGAACCCGTAGGTTCATGGCCGCGCGGACATAAGCTCTCCAAACATCACTATCCTGGGCTAATGTTTTCCAATCATTCCCTTATAATCTATTTTCCTCAAATCATAGTTAATGTTATTCTCCCACCTCATTGTTCGTCTACCAACTGAGCCTTTTCCCTCTGGTTTTCCTACAAGAATGTTCCATTCATGTATTTCATTCGCCATTCGTGCCATATGTCCTGCCCACCGCAGTCTACTAGACTTAACTGTTCTTATTATATCTGGCTTCCTATAAAGACCATGTAGTTCACTGTTAAGTAGACTTCTCCATTCACCTGTCTGTTCATCTCTCTTTGGTCCAAAAAAAATCTTAAGAACTTGATTCTCAAATATTCGTAATCTCCTTTCCTCCCTTAAAGTAAGAGTCCATGTTTTGCATCCATATAATATAAATTGTAGAATAAATGTCTTACATATAATCGGTTTAACGTTTTTTTTAAAGGGATTGGGACAAGAGTCCCTGTAATGTATAATAGCACCCATTTCCATAATTTAGCATATGTTTAATTTTGTTGTGCATCTCATTCCTATTTATGATTATTGTTCCCAGGTATTTGAATTCTGCCACATTTGTATTGTTATTATTATTATTATTATTATTATTATTATTATTATTATTATTATTACTATTACTATTATTGTTATTATTATTATTATTATTATTATTATTATTATTATTATTATTATTATTATTATTATTATTATTATTATTATTATTATTATTATTATTATTATTATTATTATTATTATGGAGCTGAAGTTTGGAAATTCAACAAAAACTTAGAACAAAAACTTATGTCGATGGAAATGGATTTCTTGTGGAGAGCAGCAAGATGTTCTAAATTAGACAAAATAAGAAATACTGTCATAAGAGAAAAATTGAATATTGGTTATTCAATAGTAGATTATATACAGTATAAGCAATTAAATTGGTATGGGCACGTTGGACGAATGCAAGAAGAAAGATTACCCAGGAAAACATTGGAATGGTGTCCACCTGGAAGAAGAAGGAGAGGAAGACCTCGAAACTCGTGGATGCAGGAAATAAGAACTGGAATAAGAGCAAGGGGACTGGAGGACATGGATTGGATGGAGAGAGACGAATGGAGAAGAAAAATAAAACTTTAGGCACAGAAAGATGTGTAAACATTAAAATTCTGTATATAAATAAATAAATAAATAATAATTATTATTATTACTATTATTATTATTATTATTATTACCAACAAGAAAGTGATATTAAGAACAAAATACATATAGGTAGACCAATAAGAGCAATGATAAATGTAGTTTTATGGAACAGACATATATCCAGAAAAAATAAGTTACAAATATATAATTCAATAATGAGAAGTACTGTCACATGTGGAGCTGAAGTTTGGAAATTGAATAAAAACTTATGCCGATGGAAATGGATTTCTTGAGGAGAGCAACATGATGTCAAAATTAGAAAAAATAAGAAATACTGTAACACGAGAAAAAATGAAAATTAGATATTCAATAGTAGATTATATAAGATCCAAGCAATTAAATTGGTATGGGTACATACAACGAATGCAAGAAGAAAGGTTACCCAGGAAAAGCTTGAATAGTGTCCTCCTGGAAGAAGTAGGAAAGGAAGACCTCGAAACTCGTGGATGCAATAAATAAGAACTGGAATGAGAACAAGAGGACTAGAGGACATGGAGTGGATGGATAGAGATGAGTGGAGAAGAAAAATAAAGCTTTAGGCACAGAAAGATGTATAAACATTAAAAATCTGTATGTAAATAAAAATTATTATTATTATTATTATTATTATTATTATTAAATAAGTAATGCTGAGAAGGTGGGATCAGTGGCCCTGGTACATAGGAGTGACACGAGGAAATGGATCAGTAGCCGGGGGACAAGAAAAATAAAGAAACTGTAGCAAAGAAAGTGAAGGAAGCAGCAAGTAATGATTGGACTCGCATCCTGTGGCTCGGTCACGCGGAAACCAACCGGTTCTCTACTCCATTGATTACCCTCCGCGACACCATTCACACTTTTCCTTTGTGCATGTGCAAGGCCGAGTGAAGTGGTGGCTGTCACTCACACACTGACTAACATGGCACTCATAATAATAATTAAGTAACTCACTGGCTCTATCGAACCCGTAGGCTCATGACTGCGCGGACATAAGCTCTCCATACATCCCTATCTTGAGCTAATGTTTTGAAATATTCTCTGTATAATTTTTATTCTTGTATTTTGTAAGCCCTTGTTTCTATCAACGAGATCTAGGCGTTCTCCCCCGCCAGGGAAGAAAATTAACCATACTAATTTAGTTACACATATTTTCGTACAGATGTTAATGTAGTGGCCCATGGTCAGCGTTCCGCCTCATATCAACATCTAGGAAACCAAGGTAATACTAGGACGGGGAAATTCGGTAAATTTTGCTTAGAGGCCTTTCAATCAGGCTTAAGGATCTTTTACGAGCCTGAAAAATCTTCAGACTCGGGACCCACGGCTTAAAGTCCCTTCCGGAGGACTTGCTCCTTGGATTTTTCCTTCCTAGGAAATCCAACGACCCCGGCCAAGTCGACCCTCGGGACCAGAGGCAAGGAGCATAACCACTAGTCCACCGCGGCTGCTCCCTGTATAATCTACTTCCCTCAAATAATGAATAATGTTATTCTGCCACCTCATTCTTGGTCTACGAACTGGGCGTTTTCCCTCTGGTTTTCCTACAAGAAGCCTCCATGCACATCTTTCATCTCCCGTACGTGAAACATGTCCTCCCCATCGCAGTTTACGAGACTTAACTGTTATTATTATATCTGGCTTCCTATACATATCGTCCCGCGCCATAGGCATAGCCGAGTGGTTTAGGCAAGGTGTCTTAGTACATATTTACAGGACTTGAGCTGGTTCGGATCTCCATAGGGGAAGAAATTTTCTCATGGAATTTCGGCCCGTATGCGACCGATGCCCACCCAGCATCGTGATGCATTTGGGTAGCTACAATAAGTAGCGACTTCAGGGTTCATAAAACCAGTTTTAACGGCTGGGGGTACCCAACATTCTGACCATATGTCATCCCTACACTGGCTGAATTATCGTCTACATATGTGATTAAACACGTCGATGTGAGGTCAACAGCCGGCTGATAGGGCAAGGACTTTCTAGGCCTAGAAAGTTTGGAAATCAAGAGTGGCATTTGTTAGGACTATTTAACGAATAAAATTAAGCTGTTTACTCACAAATCATTGTTTAACTATAGTTATTTTAAAATATTTATATATTTAATGTAAACGGAGATGTTTGAAAACAAATCAGAAATGTGAGGTTATGTTCATTCACTGCTGCTTGATCATATTATTTATTGCCAAATAAGATCGCAATATTGTAAGAGTGCACCCAAGTGGAGAAATAATGAAACACATCAAACTATATATCATAATCAACATTACGGGTTATTCATTTATTTTTTAGTAAACAACTCAGTAAAATCAAGGAATCTTTTCAGTATTTACTATATTCAACGTATTTGTTGGAGAAAAATAATTTTTTGGCCTATTCAGAACATTAAAAAAGAGGAGCTATCTTTATCACAAAAGCAGGAGCTGATAAATAGAAATCGATAAAGAGCGAGGTGAAACACGACTGTCATTGGTTGTAAAACAAAATTCATTGAAACGTGATTGGTCATTGACTAGCATTTGTCGCATGAGTTAAATAGTCCCTATACGTAAATATCATGTAGCTCACTATTATTTACTTTTCTCATTTCACCTGTCTGTTCATCTCTTTTTGGCCCACATTTTTTCCTAAGAACTTTATTCTCAAATATTCGTAATCTTCTTTGTTCCCTTAAAGTCGATACATTCATTCTTAACGGAATATGTTCAATTTTACAATTTACGTACCCAGTTACACTCACGAGATGCAGAGGCTCTTACACTCTGAAACATTTGTCTATGTTTAGCCGGGATTGAAAGCAGTTGGGTGCTAAACTGAAGTATTAATTAATACGGGACAAAGTTGAATTTACCAGACAGGGCTTGATATCCATTGACAACGGGATGTAATTGCTCAACTTACTTCCCTAGAGAAGAATAGTATATTACGATGCGATGTTGGGAAGTGGTTTTTAGAGAATCGAGGAAAATGTTTAAAAACCAAGTAATAATGAGGTTTTTAATTTCCGAGATTCTGTAAAACACTTCACAAGCATTTGTTGTGCATCACAATTTTTTTTTTGCGCTTGGTGTCTTCGAAATAATAAATAATAGCAAAATAATATATATGTTGGAAATATTTGCGTTCATTATAAACAATTAACTAACGTTAACAGTTTGGGAAATGCTCATTAATTGAAACTACAGGAGGCCGTGATACCATTTAGTGATAAAATGGCGGCAAGTACGTATTTATTGTTTTATATTGTTTTGAACGGTCGTCGACCCTTCTGGTCCCTGAATTCAGAAGAGTCGGTTACCATATTTGGATCTTTACTGGCCTAGAGAATCTACTAATATATTTAGCTATCCTAATTGTAGCGTCCAGTTCATAAATGTAAGTGCTATCTATATTTATTTGCCCGGGCCCATCAGAGGCAAAGATTGATTCATCTTTCCTGTGTAGATTTAATAACATGTATTTAATTATTAACAATAATTCTTAAACACACTGTCCTAATTTATATGACTCATATTTAACTCCGTATAATGTTTACAATCATGTAAGCTAGAAGGGAGAGGGGAGCTAATATAACCTTGAGAAAGCTTGTATATAGGAAAAATATAAGGCAGCAATAGCATAGCTAACAAGCATAGTAATTAAACATTCTTGTTTTCTAAAAATAGAATTTAATATTCTAAATATTAGTCTGGTGTTGAAATATAAAAATGCTTATATAACCTTGAGAAAGCTTGTATATAGGAAAAATATAAGGCAGCAATAGCATAGCTAACAAGCACAGTAATTAAACATTCTTGTTTTCTAAAAATAGAATTTAATATTCTAAATATTAGTCTGGTGTTGAAATATAAAAATGCTTATATAACCTTGAGAAAGCTTGTATATAGGAAAAATATAAGGCAGCAATAGCATAGCTAACAAGCACAGTAATTAAACATTCTTGTTTTCTAAAAATAGAATTTAATATTCTAAATATTAGTCTGGTGTTGAAATATAAAAATGCTTATATAACCTTGAGAAAGCTTGTATATAGGAAAAATATAAGGCAGCAATAGCATAGCTAACAAGCACAGTAATTAAACATTCTTGTTTTCTAAAAATAGAATTTAATATTCTAAATATTAGTCTGGTGTTGAAATATAAAAATGCTTAAACAGAAATAACTCTTGACCATTACAAAACTTTAAATAAAACATGAATACATAAATAATATAAATATAAATCAATTAACTTGGTCATTACTAGAATCCAGTTTTTGTGGACAATACAGAAATAATAAGAAAAATTACAATATTTACTCACACAAGTACTCATGCATACCTTTTAGTCCAGCCGAGGGTTAGGGTCCATACCCCGGATACCCTACCCTGGCTTACCGGACCAAAAACCAAAGAACACAGCTCTCCTCGAGCTGACTGACGTCAACCAGACGATAACTGAATGAACGATGAATGACCCTGTTTACAACTTGTTTCACATATTCGAGTGTTCCGAGAAAAAGGGGAAGTTGCGCACTCACAGACAGCGCACAGGGAAAGGGTAGGAAGTTGAGCGGAAGTAAGGACAAAGAGGAAGGAAATTGACACAGTTTATAAATCTCACTGAAGAGGGAGGATAACAGTACATAGATGTAACGTACCGAAATTGTACTTTCGATACAGTTTCAAATAAAGTTCAGTTAATTTAAAATACAGTGATTTGTTTCATATAGGCCTAATGTATATTAACACTACCTGTCCACCGCTGTGGTCAACATATTCTGCATTGTGAATGCTTAAGAATAAAACAATGTTTATCTAATATATAAAATGATTGTTTGTTTGTTCATTGTTTGTTCGTTCGTTCTTTATGCGCGGCCATACCGTTGATCCGATTGTGATGGGGCTTTTTGCAAAATGTTCAGGAGATTCCCGGGATGAACATAGGCTATAAGAGAGTTGTGATACTCAATTTCTACACCCTTAAAAATCGTCCTTTGTAGTGGAAAACATGAAAAAAGTAACTCTTTGGACGCTTAAATGGCTTACGCTGCCTAAACCATAACAAATACACAAAATTGAAGTACACAGAATTGAATATCTCAAAAAGCTCTACAAAAAAGTCCGGACAGCATATGTGTATCTCTTACGGATAACTCAAAATAACCATTTTTGTCTTTCATTGATGCCAAGAAGATCGAGACAAGAACTCAGATTTCTGTGCAAGCATTAGCAGCACATGGCGGGTATTTTTTTACGGATAACTCACAATAATGAATTTTGTCTTTTAGCTTATTTATACCAAGAAGATCGAGATAAGTAGATTCCCGGGCAACACCGGGTAATAAGCATGGGGAATCTTAAAATAATTACGATATACATTTATAATTACTTTTCATTTTACTTATTCAACTAATCATAAGTAGTACATTAATTATGCCAAGATCGGATTGAGTAGATTCCCGGACAACGCCGGGTAAATAGCACGAGGCATCTAAAAATAATTACGATATAAATTTTTCATTCTACTTATTTAACTAAACAAAAAACACATTAATTTTCGTATTTCAGCTCATTTATGTCAAGAAGATAGGGATAACTAGATTCCCGGGCAAAGCCGGGTAATCAGCACGGGGTATCTAAAAAATATAAATGTATAATTAATTTTTCTTTTACTTATTCAACTAAACATAAAAGCACATTAATTTTCATTTATTTAGGCGTAGCAGCGCACGTCGGGTATTGGCTAGTTTAATATATTTTCTTCTTCAACTTCAACGTTAGGCCGGCTCAGAGCATATCCCTCCACTATTGCTTTGAGTAATATTTGTCTCCCCAGGTCGGGCTCCCAACACGACTGAGGCTGTCATTTCAAAGTCTCCAAGCCTACTTCCTGTTGTACTAACCCTAATAGGAGGGCTGCCCCATCCGCAATATTTAATCTATGAAAATTGTTTTTTTTTCAAATGATTCTCATCAAAACAAATACATACAATCACCCTTTTATTTAATTGTATTTGTAACTGTCTCTGTATTGACTAACTCATTGGCACTATCTAACCCGTAGGTTCATAAGCTCTCCATACATCCCTATCCTGAGCTAATGTTTTCCAATCATCCCCTGTATAATGTACTTCCCCCAAATCATAGTTAATGTTATTATCCCACCTCATTTTTGGACTATTAACTGGGCGTTTTCCCTCTGGTTTTCCTACAAGAAGCTTTCATGCACGTCTCTCATTCCCCATTCGTGCCACATGTCCTGCCCATCGCAGTCTACAAGACTTAACTGTTCTTATTATATCTGGTTTCTTATAAAGACTATGTAATAGTTCACTGTTACGAAGTCTTCTCTATTCACCTGTCTGTTCATCTCTCTTTGGTCCAAAAAATTTCCTAAGAACTTGATTCTCAAATACTCGTAATCATCTTTCCTCCCTTAAAGCAAGAGTCTGTGTTTCGCATCTATGTAATATATCTGTATTAATCTTCTTATTAAAAAAGGGAATTTAGTTGTTATTCTGTGTGCACTAACATGGAACTCTCTGCTGTAAGCAGGAAGAAATTAGAGCTATTCCTCTTAACATGTATCATAACGCAATGAATGACTTCCCAAAGCGTTGCCAATTATGCTTAGATGCAAACGGCGAACAGTTTGAAGCAATAAAGTGACTTGCTTAGTGTTGTTGTAAGTGATTTGTTTTGTTCTATTGTTGTAATTTGAAGGATTCATTTTCCAATAATAATATCACATTTCCTTCAGTAATAATATTTTCGTCACAAAATGCGATCAAACGTATAGCCATATTTCTGAATCACTAATAATAAATAATAAGCAAATAATAAATAAAGGTTTGTATTTTTTATGAAGTAAGATTATTGTAAGATATTTACGCCCTGAAAAAATCAGCTCCATTCGGCTTTGAACTTGCTAACTACTGATCGTCGGTAACCGCTGGACCACAATGACGAGCTTATAGGAATTTGTTCGATGAAAAAAATGCGGATGTAGTAAATACTAAAGATACCAAAAGAAAATTGTTTTATTTCTGTTTATTCTTTGTAAGAATTATGATTATTATAACATTTCTCTGCTAAAATTGTTTTCAGAGATCATCATCGTGAACAGTTAAGGTTTAGGCTTTCTATTAGCCTATTTCTGTTTTCTCCACATGAGTCTGCAGTCTCAATCTTGTCAGTGGTCGTCCAATGTCTCCTTTACCTCTCGTTTTGTAAAGGCTATCCGCCCTTAAAGTGATCCTCATCAAAACAAAACCATGTGACCTGCTCGCTTTTCATTGGTTATTGACACGGACGTACGATATAGAAGCAGTAGTAGTAGTAGTAGTAGGACTTTATTAGACAAAATGTAAGATATTTACAATATTATTTACACATATGGATCGCACGGGCAGTAAGCCGTACGTGCTGTTGACAGTTCATTACAATAAAGTAATAATTGGTAATAGTATAAAGAATAACAAAAAAACAATAACATTACAATTACATAAAGAAAACACAATATTTTTACAATTACATAATAATACAATAGCATTATACATAATTAAGTTATGTATAATTATTAAGAATTAATGGTATAACATTTTGATAACATATATTTATTCATGAATGAGTGTTGTTCTTATTTTCCACGATTTATCCAGAAATTTACCCAAGTTTATCCAATTTTCTGGATTTACCAATAACTCGTAGCATGCCAATCTTTCCCGATTTGAATTTAGAAATCTTTCCGGCAGTAACTGACGTCTCCAATATTCTAAATCATCACATTTTCCTAATATATGTATCTCATCTTCAAAGTTCCCGCACATTGGACATATTCGCATATAGAAGTAATAAGTATGCGAAAAAATAGTTCCCCTCATTAAATTAAAAATGTCCTCTGAATATACTTGTTATTCTTCGTGAATGAAAATAATAATATTCGGAACATAGAAAATATTCTAAAATATTCCTAATCAATAATTACAACTTAAAATGCTTTATTACATATGGGTGATGAATTTGAGTCATGTTTCAGTCGATTCTTATATAATAAAATAGCGAAAGGTGTCGAATCTTCTGTTGCTGTGTCGCCATCTACATTTTTAAAACACAAGTCTGGCAAACCTTTGACTAGTGGTCAAAAAAGCAATTATTTTAAATATGTTTCACAAGTTCATTGAAAAATCTCACCAGTTTTCTTGTAATCTACCCCATTCAACGATCACATGTCTTAT
This sequence comes from Diploptera punctata, assembly GCA_030220185.1. NCBI lineage: Eukaryota > Metazoa > Arthropoda > Insecta > Blattodea > Blaberidae > Diploptera > Diploptera punctata. The sequence goes on along the minus strand of JASPKZ010003861.1, from coordinate 753,261 downwards.
ATACTTCACACGTGCTCCATGTCAATGTGATAGTAATTGTGGCGCGAATGGCGGAAGGATACAATTGACGTTTGTTGATGTTAGGATCACTCTAAGAGCGGATAAGGTAGAGTTTAAAGCCTGCAAGGGATCCTGTCTTTGGTCATTCTTCTTACATGCTGTAGCCAATTTTGTTGATATTCTTTAATTTCCTGCACTATATTTATTGCCTTAAATTTTTGCCTGATAGATTCACTTCTTATATGATCCATACTTGTTACTCCCATTATATACCTTGAGAAATTTAATTTGTGCTGCTTCCAATCTTTGTGTGATGAAAACTCGACACCTTCAGCCATTTTGTTGTATCAGAATCGACTGAAGCATGAAGCATGAGTCAAATGCATAATCCATATGTAAAAAACTATTTTAAGTTGTAATATTGATAGGTATACTTTAGAATATTTACCTTCTGAATGCTATTATTTTCATTCACGAAGAATAACAAGTATATTCAGAGTTCAGAGGACATACTTTTAATTTAATGAAGGGAACTACTTTTTCGCGTACTTATTGATTCTACATTGTACAACGGTGTCCATAACCAATGAAAAGCGAGCAAGTTTTGTTTTATTTTGATGAGGATCACTTTAAGAGGGAATAGCTTTTACAAACCGAGGGGTAAACGAGACCTCTGACAAGATGGAGACTGCAGACTGATCGGGAGGAAACAGGAAAACAGGCTAATAAAAGCCTAAATCTTAACTGTTCATGATGATGATGACGATGATGATGATCTGTGAAAAAATAGCAGAGAAATGTTTATAATTGTTACAAAGAATAAACAGAAAGAAAACAATTTTTTTTTGGTATCTCTTTCTCAATATCCATATTTCACTGCCTTGTTACTCGTAGATATTGGGAATAATTGAGCGCCGTTACAATAACTTGGCAGTTATTTAAAAAAGAAGTAGCGAAATCGTTTACGAAAAAATTAAGGTGGAGGGATTGAATGACGCTAATAACGTGTTCTAGCCAATTACAGAAATCAGTTTAATCCACCTTGCATCTGCGGATAGATGTTCTATATATAGGGTGTTGCAAAGAAACACCATCGGGGTGAGGTAGTATATTGAGATATGTTGATAATTTTTAATAAGATACCAATGTCCGGAAACGATGCGTTTTTACACTATGACTAGTTAATTATGTCTCATGATCAGTGTTAGTTCGAAAGATTTGAAGACTCATTTCTTGACAACACGTCACAGGTACGGAACCAATGATACGCGGCTTCGCCAAGGAATGTGGCTGCAACACGACGGAGCTCGAGCTTACTTTGATGCCAATATGAGGAGACTTTTGGATACCACACGTATCCAGGTCGAGGGGAACCAGTCCCATGGCCTCCGAGATCACCTGATCTTTACCCCCTCGACTATTTTTGTGGGGCGACATGAAACAGTCTGTTAACAAACTCCAGTAGAATCACATTGGATCTTATAGCCCGAATCCACGCTGCTACAGAAACAATTCAAACGAGGGCAGGTGTATTTAAATGTGTGCGCCAATCACGACACCGCTGATGTACGCTCTGCAATGAGATGGGAGGTGGATGTTTTGAAAACTTGTTTTTTTGCAACACCCTGTATATGTGTATATACACACACACACACACACATATATATATATATATATACACACACTTACTTACTTAGTTACTCACTGACACTATCGAACCCGTAGGTTCATGGCCGACATAAGCTCTTCATACATCCCTATCCTGATCTAATGCTTTCCAATCATTCCCTGTATAATCTACTTCCCTGAAATCATAGTTAATGTTATTCTCCCACATCATTCTTGGTCTACCAACTGGGCGTTTTCCCTCCGGCTTTCCTACAAGAAGCTTCCATGCAAGTCTTTCGTTCCCCATACGTGCAACATGTCCTGCCCATCGCAGTCTACGAGACTTAACTGTTCCTATTATATCTGGTTTCCTATCAAGACCATGTAGTTCATTGTTATGTAGTCTTCTCCATTCACCTGTCTGTTCATCTCTCTTTGGTCCAAAAAAAATTCTAAGTACTTTATTCTCAAATACTTGTAATCTCCTTTCCTCCCTTAAAGTAATAATCCGTAATTCGCATCCATGTAATATAGTTGGTAGAATAATAGTTTTATATATTTTCAGTTTAACGTTTTTTGAAAGGAGTTGGGACATCAAGAGTCTCTGCAATGCATAATAGCACGCATTTCCAGAATTGAGCCTATGTTTAATTTCTTTGTGCATTTCATTCCTATTTGTGATTATTGTTCCTAGGTATTTGAATTCAGCCACTTTCTCAAAATTTCCTTCATTTGTCATTAGCTGTCTATTTCCAATTATATAATGTATTTCTACGTGTGACCATATATTTAGTTTTATTGATATTTACTTCCATTCCTAATTTCTTAGTGTTACTCAATAGTGTGTGCGTGTTGTCCTTTAGTATATCCTCGCCATCGGTCAATAGTACTACATCATCAGCATAAACTAACAGCTTATATATATATATATATATATAAAAATTACGTGTCACGTTGTTTGTCCGCGATGGAATCCTAAACTACTGAACCGATTTTAATAAAATTTTGCACACTGTGTGCTGTTTGATCCAACTTGAGACCTACGGTTGTTTATAACTAAATTTATAGTCGCATTATTTTTATTGCAAATTATTTGTTTATTATTTAACAAAGAGTTATAATTATCTGTGGGTAACATACGATTCTAACAGATGACGGTGTAAGGTTATTTGATTATTATTTAACCAGGTGGCTGTGCTTTTTGTTGCAACCGCGAATTTCAGTTGAATTACAAATATTGATTATTTCATAATTTAAGTGGATTCAGTGCTTATTTTATTTTCAATATATTGATAATAATATTAATTTCGTGTGTAAGTATTAGTTTTAAGTAATCTGGCTGAAAGACAGCAACTTAATTTAAATTTAACTGGACCGAGAAGGGACATTGAACAATATGGCGAATCAGTTCTAGAGACCATGAATGATAAGATATCAAGTGAATTTCCGCAAATTAGTATAGGCCTATGTGACATAAATCTTACATTTAAGAAGAATGTCAATTTAAAAACATATGAAGGTCCTAAGGAACGGAATGACAAGAACTGTAAGTAAGTCTGTTAGTTATAATAATATGCATAATATTACAGAAACAATCTCCATGCCTCAATTAAATGAAAAACAAGATGACTATAATATATCACAAGATGCTATTACTATACAGAGACTTCTTGATGATGATGAGAATCCAAACTGCCAGCAAGTTCGTAGAGAAAAACGAAAGTATAATGAAATCAGCAAGCCTCCTCAAAATATTCCATCAATAAATGTATATAATCCTTATGATACACTTACGGATGATACTGAGAATGCAGACAACATAAATTCATCTCAGTCAACAAAACCACTTCCACATAAACCACCACCCATATTTATACCGGGTGTAGTTAACGTACCAGAACAAAAAAGTTGTGTAAAACAAAAACTTTCTGATTTAGATTTCTCACTTAGTTTACTACAAAATAATTTAACGTATACCTGAACCACAGCAACGCGTGGCCGGGACTTATATATATATATATATATATATATATATATATATATATATATATATATAACAAAGTCGGATTAGTTAGACTATTTATAACTCAAGAAGGGCTGGACCGATTTTTATGATCTTTGATTTGTTGGATTTGTTTCCGCCCCGAATAGCAGATAACTATTAAAACATCGGAAAATTTAACGTAAAAATATTTAAAGGCGATACGGCGTTCGCCAGCTAATATATATATATATATATTTCTAGACCGTTATGCATATCCGGTATATTACATTTTGGTTCTTTGCTCTTTTCTCGTTTCTTCGTAGGTCATTACTCAAATTTTACGATTTTAGTGTCAAATGATCGGATGTGTCAACTAATTCAGGCTAAGTAACCTGCAGAATTGTAGATGCTGAAGGAGTTCAGATAAATACATTTCTGAGAAATAAAGTAAAGGAAGTTAACGAGAACTGCTTGTGGGACAGGAAGTGATGTAACGACAATTGCTAGAGGAAAGGCAAATAGTAACTTCTTTATCTGAAGTTCGACCTTAACTAGAATGGAGATAAGTCTGATATTACTGTGATAAACAGCTTTAATAATAATAATAATAATAATAATAATAATACTTTTATTTATATACAGAAATTTATTGTTTACACATCTTCCTGTGCCTAAAGTTTTATTTTTCTTCTCCACTCATCTCTATCCATTCACTCCATGTCCTCCAGTCCTCTTGTTCTCATTCCAGTCTCATAATAATAATAATAATAATAATAATAATAATAATAATAATAATAATAATAATAATAATAATAATAATAATTTTTTTGTAAGCCCATGTTTTCTCTTTACAGAGATTTAGGCGCTCTCCCCCTACAGGGAAGAATTTTAACAATACTAATTTAGTTACACTTGTTTTCGTATAGATGTCATTTTTGAGTGGTCCGTGGTCAGCATTCCGCCTCATACTGACATCTAGGAAACCAAGGTAGTACTAGGACGGGAAAATTCGGTAAATTTTGCTTAGAGGCCTTTCCATTCAGGCTTAAGGATTTTTTACGAGCCTGAAAATCTTCAGACTCGGGACCCACGGCTTAAAGTCCCTCCCGGAGGACTTGCTCCTTGGATTTTTCCGTCCTAAAAAATCCATCGACCCCGGCCGGGTTTGAACCCGCGACCCTCGGGACCAGAGGCAAGGAGCATAACCACTAGTCCGCCGCGGCCGACATAATAATAATAATAATAATAATAATAATAATAATAATAATAATATCCAGGATGATAAAATAACTCTGAGACCCATTCTAATATTATGCCTAGATCTTCCTAATAACTTTTTCCGTAATGGTTTCCCATTAATTTGTGAAAAATATTTTACTGTCACTATAGTTAATAATCAATATATTAATACGTGAAGAAAAAACTTTGCACCCCTTTTTAAGCAGATTGCGCGCACGGAGGAGTGTGATATATGGCATAATTAAAGTCCGCATAGAGAAGGAGTGCAGAAAAATAAAATGTATGTGTTACAAATAAATTAAATTAAACAATATTAAATAAATTATCTATAAGGAATTTATGTGTATTACTCATTCATTTCTTTACGTTCATACTGAAAGTGCATTGTTGTAAAAAGAAAATTGTGCAGCAGCAATGTGAATTGACTTACTCTCGCGTATTTATTAATAGTGGTTTTAAAGAAGCGAGTACATTTTATTATTTACATTTAAATTAAACCCTGTCCAATCTTTGTTTCAGTAATTTCATTATTGTTTTATATTTACATATTCGTACCTACTTCCATTATGCCTCGACATAGAACATTGAGGGGTTGGAGTGAGAGACAAAGAGGAAGGGATATATATTCCCGTACACATAATAATAGGCCAAATGCAAATTTAAATAATGTAAATGGTATACACATGTCAAATGACGCGTTATTGTTTTCTAATATGGCTTAGCCAAGCTATACTACACATTTCTTATCGTTCGTATTTTTAAAATAGATAGAAAATTATTTGTGACAAACTTTTAATGACATTTAATGAATCGTGGTCGAATTTCGACTGCTGGACGACCGCTAGTTCTTATGAAAACTAAAATATTTAGGATCATTGTTAACAGATGAAAATCGTACAAATGTAGGAATTGAATACCGACTTAAATCACGAATTTCGTATTACTATTTACTGCCTCACACCGCGTGGGGTCTCCAGATCGAGCATTGGCCACTCCATGTGGGTTTCGTGGTGGACGAAACGAAGCTTGTGCCGGTTTTTCTCGCGGTTTCTGTCATTTTCCCATGCCACAAATTTCATTCCGCCATATCTCCATACTCATCTCATCCATTTAATTTTGTTCATCCGCCCCTGTGATGGTGCTTCAGGCGTGGTCGGTCACAGATCTCTATAAATATAGGGGCTTCATTTCATCTCATCCCTCGACACCTTGGACACCAGTTGATATTATTATTATTTTTAAAATTTTATTTCAGGATTGTTTCTGATATATACACAGGTATCCTCAACCAAAATATATAGCCTATTTTGTTTTTTATCATTATGTCTTTTTACAATGTATGAGGAGCTGGCCCATAGCATCAACCACCAACCTGGAGGACCAGAGACTTTTTTTTTGGAGTCCACCATAGATCAGTTGCTTTCACTGCAGCTAAGAGTCTTATCCACCCTTTATTGCCTCATCCGCCATCTGCACCATATCGTAGGCCTCCCCCTCTCCTGCATCCGCCGTATTATTATTATTATTATTATTATTATTATTATTATTATTATTATTATTATTATTATTATATTAGTTTTGTCTGTGGTGTAAGGGTAGCATCACTGTCTCGTACGCAGCGGGCCCGGTTTTGATCCCCGATCGGGACAAATTTCCTGGGTGATGGTTTTTTCGGGGTTTTTCCTCACCTGTAAGGCAAATGTCAGGAAAGCTTATAGCCCAAACGATCCCGAACACCATGTGGCTACAATAAATATCATTATCATATTCGAAATGTTTAGCATGAATGTGTGTTTCGCGTCATAATCCTGTGCTCTTTCGGATTAGGTCCTGTCATATAGCTAATCACTCGTTGCGGGGCCCCCTCCATGTCTTTTTGTGGCCACAAAAGTTTGCGTGTGATCCACAGTTTAAAATGCCTCCCCGACAGGTCGTGCCACTGTAAGGCCCGGGTGACGTGTGGCATGTAGACCTACCTATAACGAGAGGTTAAACTGCGATAGAAAAGACGAAGAATTAAAAAAATGTGTTTATGTTGTAACTTCATTCTTCAATTGTTTATCATTGTTTTGACTTTATTTATTATTTATTATTAGTCACAGAAATTGATTTTTTAAGAAGATCGGAAAGAATATCAAAATTAGATAAAATAAAAAATAATACAGTAAGAGAAATTATGATTGTAGAAAATAATATTGTACAAATGATTGAAGAAATCCAACTACGATTGTTTGGACATATAATGAGAAGAAGGGACAAAAAAAAAACCTCCTGGAAAAGGGAAACGTGGTAAACAAAAGCCAACGTGGATAAAAGGAATTCAACACAACATGAAGAAGAAAAATATGACAGAAGCAGACACACAAGATCGGGATGTGTGGAAGAGAAAAAAATTATATATTTTGGTTGATAATACCTGTGTAAATAATAAACAGAAACAATCCTAAAATAAAAAAGTATTATTTAAATTAATTTAATACAGGATTTTTTATTGTATAATTGTAATTATGTAAGTTTATAATATATAACTTTATTTCTGACATTCATTAGCAGATCTGACAATTTTGGACACAAAAAGAAATTAATATATTAGAAAAGACTTAAACCCCTCAGGGGTCCTCATCTAGGGGATATGTGGATGGCGACCACAAGGTGCCCAAGCTGTGCAAAACATTTCTTCCACTTACTTGTGTTTCGCACTCTTTTAACTTTACTATCTAACCTCTCTTGGTTAACTCTTGTTTTTTTGACGCCAATGCTATTAGGGCATCCGAGGGCTAGGGAGTCTTTCCTTTCTTCCATTTGTTCTTTCCTTTATTTTCTTTTCTTCTCCAGAAAAGCCTGACCAGAGGCTATAAGATGGCAGCCCATCACTGGTCTTGCCTTCCTTTGGCCAGCAACCAATCGAAGGAACTATTATTATGCTTTCAAGTCTTATACAAGAATTTCCCTCAAACGCTGGAGGGAAAATTTTCTATAGGATCGTAACAGGCCTTGGCCTAATACTTGGAAGGAAGAAGAAGAAGAAGAAGACTTAAATATTTTTTAATTTAACAAATATAATTGACAACATGAGAAACAGCTGGTATGAACATGTTAAAAGAATGCTTACTGATAGAATCTCTCAGTTGTTATTAAAGTACAAACCAATAGAAAGTAGAAGTGTTGGATACGTATTTACTACATGGAAAGATTAATTAAATCCTACTTGATGTGAAACAGGTCGAAAGGCCTAATTTCATGAAGTAGAACAAGAAGAAGATAAAAGTTGTATATTAGCTACAACATAGAAAATAAAGATGTGCTACAAAGAGTGAATGACGGAAGAACAGTGCTGGAACTCACAAAGAAGAGGAAAATAAATTGGATTGGCCACTGGCTAAGAAGAAACTGCCTACTGAAGGATGTCCTAGAAGGAATGGTCAACGGAAAGAACGTTAGAAGCAGAAAAAGACATCAGATGATAGACAATATTAAAATCAATGGATTGTATGTGGATACAAAAAGAAAGGCTGAGTTAAGGAAAGGGTGGAAAATTAGCTATGACTTGTGTCCTCTTTCTTACATAAAGTGGAAAATTAAAGAGTACATTATTGCTGAATGGGATGTATTATGGCAAAATACTAACAATGGTTTATTAGTGAAGACGGAACAGACAACTCTTGCCTATACCAGGAAGCGAAGAAGGAGAAGAAAACTATCAATGGTATGACAACTCGAGAATTATTTTTCCCAATCTATGACAGATTTAAATGCCCAAATATAGTTCCCAGTTTAATACTAACTTAATTTTTAACCGGATGTGGAAAATTTCAAGCATAATTATATAGGCCTACTGTAAATTTAAAATATCAACAAATGAAGAGGAAATAAGAAATGGAAATAATAAAGGAAAATTTGCAATTGCTTGCCTCAATGGAATATTGTGGGATAAAAATCATCATCATCATCATCAACGACAAGGATTAGGCCCAATGGCCTGTTCCGATCTCATTATAGGTCGAATTGGTCCTTCCATCTCTTCAATAGTCTTCCCAACGTTCTTCTCCCTTTTGGTTTATAATTATACATTCTTCTTGGTATGCGCTGTTCATTCATTCGTAATACGTGCTGAAGATAAGCATTTTGGACTATCACCTCGATGTGGTGGGAGCGCCGAGTACTCAATGAACCAGACGACTAAATCGGGGAAGTTTAGCTTTGCTAACTTGCCGATTGGTTAGAGGTGAGAGGAAACTAAGAATAGTCCGCAACGTGGGAGACGTCTGCCAGAAGGTTGACATCGACCAAGAAGTCTGCAACTGTCCACGAGGCGACGTGATACCAGACGATCATCACAACGGCTCAAGGAGCGGAAGCAGCAACCCTCTCTAAGAGGGTTAATACTTAGAGGAGCATGGATAGATGCTCTGAGACAGCAGCCCTGTCATTATCCTTACCCTGCACAGCGCTCGTAACGCGGTCAGGGGACATTTATTATTACTGATTCATCTCAAAGCAAAGGCCGGATTGGGATAAAAATATAAGTAATAAAAATAAAATGTATATATATCATACAATTGTTAAAAGCATCGTTACTTATGGAGCAGAACTTTGGCCATTAACAACAAAAACAAATAAGTACCTTTTGGCAACGGAAATGGATTTTATACGAAGGGTCGCAAGAATTTCAAGAAGAGAAAAAAATAGGAACTCAGTTATAAGGGAGAAAATGAAGATTGAAGACACTGTTTTAGATTATATTAAAACCCAGAAATTAAGATGGTACGGACATGTCGAGCGAATGGAAGAGGATCGACTACCAAAATATGTTTTGGAATGTAAATCTGAGGGAAGACGAAGCAGAGGAAGACTAAAACCTCCTGGAGTCAGGGAATATGTTTATATATGAAGGAGAAACATCTACAACCAGGAGATTGGTTGGACCGACAAAATTGGCTATTAGGAATCGGACGATGTCAAAGACCGATCTATCTATCTATGACAAATATAATCTATGACAGATTTAAATGCCCAAATATAGTTCCCAGTTTCATACTAACCTAATTTTTAACCGGATGTGGAAAATTTCAAGCATATTTATATAGTGTAAATTTAAAATCTCAAAAAATGAAACTTGTAAATGTGGAGAAGATATTCAAACAGTCAAAGATGTTCTATTCAATTATCCATTGTTGTATTTTGAACATTACAAACTTGAAACATATTTGAATTTTAACGAGAAATATTATTCCAGTCCTCTTTATTACATTCTTAACAAAACAAAAAAGTTTTAATTACTTACTTTTGTTTGTAAATAGTGTTTATTCTCAACTATAATTTTACTCTGTTCATATTTGTTATATTGTTATGTAATTTCTTTTGTTCTGCTGTACATAGATAGATCATCGATTGATTAAACTCTTTGACAGCGCCCGATTCCCAATAGTCAGTTTTGTCGGTCCATCCAATCTCTTGGTTGTAGATGTTTCTCCTTCATGTATAAATATATTCCCTTACTCCAGGAGGTTTTAGGTCTTCCTCTACCTCGTCTTTCCTCTGGTTTCCATTCCAAAACAGATTTTGGTAGCCGATCCTCTTCCATTCGCTGGACATGTCTGTACCATAGATATTCTGCTGTCTTATGTTAATTTACTACATAATGTTAAATAATTATGACCCTTATATACATACGGTAAAAAAGGGTTTCCTATATTGGATATAATGTCCACCGCTGTGGTCTCGGGGTAGCGTGCTGCCTTGTCACGCAGCGGGCCCGGGTTCGATCCCCGGTCGGGACAGTTTTTCTGGGTGAGGTTTTTATCAGGGTTTTTACTCACCTGTAAGACAAATATCAGGAAAACTTTAAGGCCCAAACGGTCCCCGAAATCATATTTCCATCGCAATTATCAGCATTCATATTCATCTTAGATTAAGCTTAGATTTAGGGATTCTCCTGGCGCACCATTATCATCATCATCACCCATCGTATTATCGGGGCAACGTAACCCCACCTTCCAGGCGTCCCAACCTCAGAAGTGGGTTACAAGTACGCCATGCCAGGAGAGAAGCCAGGAATGTCGAAAGACAAACCTGGGGCATTTGAAAAAAATATATATTGGATATAGGCTAATAAAAAAAGAGTGGAAAATGCTGAGTTCGCAGTGAAAGACCTGCCCTAGGGCAACTATCTATCAGGGAATAGTTGAGTGCTGCCCTGGTTGGGCGGCTACAACATTCCTTTTGGGTGGCTTATAAATGTATTAATCACTCGCGGGTTCCAAGACATTGCCTTTTAGCCCCGCTAATTTTGAAAAAAAAAATGGACCGAAAGGCTAAATGAAAGTGTGTATGGTGTGCTAACCATGACAGAGATGAGTTAGGTGTAAGATGTAGTTCGGATCGGTGAGCAGCAATGTTGTATTCGGTGTGTTGGGTGTGAGCCGAAAGGAACTACGCCGGTCCCGCGCAGTGGTGTTCTGATTGATTGGCAGAACACATGTATTTGTATATACAGTAAAAGCTCCTTATTCGCGGGGAATATGTTCCACAAATATGCCGCCAGTACAGAAACCGCGAATATGGAATGTTAATTTGTATGGGTATATAGGGGATATGTTCCAAGTTTTGAAAATAAAATAAACACTGTCAGAATAAAATCAGTTAATGAGAGATTTTGAACAATTTTCCTTTTACTCCACATTATAAATTGACAACAAAGTAGAAGAGACACGTGTTATTCAATCAAAATTATTGCAACGAATGACAAGTTGAAACAATAAAACACCTATCGTGGCGAGAGCGGCATTTATCAACGGACATAGCGGCACGTGAAGTACGGTGGCGATGGCTTTTAACAACGATCTTTAGGCTTAGTGACAATAAAGTTTATTTTACTTTGATATTCATTTGTCCATTTCGTTTGAATCACTCTTTGTAAAAGCTGCCTTGGCACGCGCCTGCAATAAAAAAGGTTGCCGATGTGTTAATAAAGGATACTAATCCTTCTAATATACCGACTGGATCCGCGAATAAAGGCATTTTTAGCCGCGAATACAGGAACTGTGTCGCAATTTTTTAACCCGCGAATAATGAAAACGCGAATATACTGTGTGTGTGTGTGTGTGTGTGTGTGTGTGTGTGTGTGTGTGTGTATATACACTGCTCAAAACAATTAGAGGAACACTATGAAATATGCAAATATGTTTTCATTGGATAAAGGTATAAACGTGAAATTAATAAAGTACATTATTTGTGGTTATTTATTTATTTATTTATTGCTCATGTCAGTAAAAACAAATGAATAACGCTGACAATTAACTTTTCAAATAATTCCGCTATGTAAGCAATTGAATCTTGTGCTTATTTTTCAAAGTTAAACACTCGTTATATAGAGTTAGTATCGTGTATGGCCTCCACGACATTCGATGACAGTTTGGCACCTTCGTGGCATGCTCCCAATAAGATTCTGGATTTCCTCTTGCGGGATATTCTCCCATTCCTCCTTCAGAGCATCTCCAAGTTGCTGCAGAGTTTGTGGAGCTTGATGTCGGTTCCTGACCTTCCTGTCTAGAAGATCCCACAAGTGTTCAATAGGGTTGAGGTCTGGGCTGACCGCTGGCCACTCCATTACCTCAATTTCATTCCTCCTCAGGAAATCCCTGGTGACAGCCGCAGAATGTGCCCTGGCATTATCCTGCATAAACAGAAATCCAGGGCCTACTCCAATGGCAGCAGGTACTACATGCTCTTCCAGAACGTGCTCGATATACCGGACAGCATTCAGTCGCTGGGGAACAAGTACAAGGTCCGTACGATTGTTGTACATAACTCCGGCCCACACCATTATGGAACCTCCTCCGAATCTATCAATTTCCTGTACAGCCTCTGCAGAAAATCTTTCTCCTGGCCGTCCCCACACCCTCAATCGACCATCACAACGTGTAAGACGATACCTGGATTCGTCCGAGAAGAGCACAGACTCCCACTGGTTCAGGTTCCAATCACCATGGTTTTCAGCATACGTACGTCTTGCTGCCTTATGCCCATTTGTTAAGCGTGGTTTTTTAACGGGCCTTTTTGGACGAATATTCTCTTTCCTTAATCTGTTCCTTATGGTTTGGTCTGAAACCCGGATTCCGGAAGCCATATGAAGGTCATTCTGCAGGTCTTTTGCAGTTTTTGTACGCTGTCGAAGAGCAGAAAGAACAACGTATCTGTCATCCTGGGGGCTTGTTTTAAATTTACGGCCCTGGCCACGTCTTCTACAATACTGACCTGTCTCTCTGTGCCTGTTGCGTAACCTGGACACCACGGAAGGAGAAACCCCAAGCTCTCTAGCCACTTGTCGCAGAGATTGACCTTGTCGTAAAAGATGTAGAGCATGATACACTTCAAACTCATTTAAATGCCTCATTTTGTCAGAGACTTCAATAAACAAGGCAATAATCAACATTCGTCACTATAGCAACATCAGGAAGCTTACCAATTAGAAGTGGCCAGTGCCTTCCAAAATAAAACAAAAATTCTCTATATTTGTTATTTGAGGCAATTTCTCTGTATTTAGGCCATGGATCTTTAAAATTTGTATCCAATGATAAAATTAATAATTCAATTTACATATTGTCCAACTTTCAGCATCACAGCTTTAAAAAACAATTACTTATTCAATTTATTACAAGTGTTCCTCTATTTGTTTTGAGCAGTGTATATATATATATTTTTTTTTTGCTACCCTTAAACTATGGCCTTGCAGAAATACATACATAAGTTACTGATGGTATAATTTTGTTATGTGAAGAATCGAGTTGTAAAGTCGATACATGAGAGGGTGGCAATGAACTTTGAGATGTAATTATATGCAAGTGGGTAAAGCGTGATGGCGAATCGATTAGTGAAATAGTTATATCGTAAATTCCAAGCGTTCTACGAATTGTTCGTGAACGCTGTAATGTGGACCTACAGTATGATATCGGTCAGTTGCCAGTTTAGTACAATTGAGAAGGGAGGCCAAAGGCAAAGACCTTTCGTCGCTTACCGGAAGTGACGCACGACAGGCGGGATGTGACGTAACGCGGAGGAATGTTGTTCGCAGTGAAGTAGTGTTCTGTCACCGGATCAAAATTAGGGCACACATGGCACAGCAATATACTAACTCAGACGCGTACCATTCTATTTTTCATTCTTATTTACAGACGCTTTAAAATGTAACTTCATATCGGGTCTTAAGGTGACAATCATTAACTTCTTCGTCACAATTTAGGTTTTTTACGAGCCTGTTCCGGCTCGAAATTGCTGTTCTTTCCATCTATTCTATGGTCTTTCTAAACTACTTCTTCCTCTTGGTGAATAGTTGTATGCTGTTTTTGGTATTCTGTTCTCAGTCATCCTTACTAAGTGTTCTTTACTGTTTGTTCTGTATTTCGCTACTGTTGTGTTTAATTCCTGTACTTTTAGTTGTCTTATTTCTGTGTGGTTGTTTTTTGTATGTGTCCCGCGCCGTAGCCGAGTGTTAAGGCAGGAAGCCTTGGCGCAGAGCTACAGGACTTGCGCTGGTTCGAGTCTCCATGGGGGAAGAAATTTTCTCATGGTATTTCGGCCAGTATGGGACCGGTGCCCACCCAGCATCGTGATGCATTTGGGTAGCTAAAATAAGTAGCGGCTCCAGGTTGAGAAAACCAGCTATAACGGCTGGGGGACTCGACATGCTGACCGCATGTCACCCCTACACTGGCTGATTATTATCTACCTCTGTGATTGACACATGTGGATGTGAGGCCAGCAGCCTGCTGGTAGGCTAAGGGCCTTGTAGGCCTGTCGTGCCAGGAGATTTTTAGTTTTTTGTATGTTCTTTGATATCCTGATATTGGTCTGAGGAATTTCATTTCAGCAGCTTGCATTCTAGCAGATTGTGGTATTGTCACGGTCCATGTTTCTGATCCATAAGTAATAACAGGAACTGCCATTGTCTCGTATATTTTCATTATAGAGTATTTTCTGACTTTATTTTTCAAAATTCTTTTAGTGTTCCTGTTATATAATTAAACATATTTTAGTTTGATATTTATATCATTAACTAATTAACTAACTCACTTACTTACTCACTGGCTCTATCGAACCCATAGGTTCATGTTAGCTTTCCATATTTCCCTGTCCTGAGTTAATGTTTTCGAATCATTCCCTGTCTAATGTACTTCCCTGAAATCATGAATAATGTTATTCTCCCACATCACTCTTGGTCTACCAACTGGCGTTTTCCCTCTTGTTTTCCTAACAGAAGCTTCCATGCACCTCTTTCATTCCCCATTCGTACCACATGTTCTGCCCATTGCAGTCTACGAGACTTAACTGTTCTTATTATATCTGGCTTCCTATATATACCATGTAGCTCATTGTTATGTACTTTTCTCCATTCACCTGTCTGTTCATCTCTTTTTGGCCTTATTTCTATTATTGTATTTGTCAATTGTATTTCTGAAAACAATTTCTGATTTACATTTAATGATCCTAATTACTGATTATAATGAAATGGAACTTCTTCTTCTTCTTCTTCCTCGTCACGGTTTTGGCTTATTTATTAGCCTGTTCCGGTTCCAAATTGCTGCTGTGTCCATTTTTTCTTTGGTCTTCCCAAACTTCTTCCTTATAGTGAATAATTGTATGTTGCTTTTCGTATTCTATTCTCAGTCATGCTTGCTAAGTGTTCTTTCCAGTTTGTTCCGTATTTCACTATTGTTGTGTTCAATTCCTCTACTTTTAGTTGTTGTCTTATTTCTGTGTTGTGTTATTTGTCTGTTCTTTGAAATTTGGTAATTAAATTCCAACCCAGTTTTTGAATTGATGTCTCAGGAGAAGGCAAAAAAATAATTAGTTGGCTCCGCGATTTGAATTCGGAATCTCTGGAATACTAGCCCACTATCGACTGAGTCAAGTCGCTCATTCCTTATTATTCTTTTTTTTTCCCCCGATTCCGATTTAGGGTCTTTCCACTTTTCAGCGGTTGCCCTTTTACCAGCCGGCTGCTGGCCCTTCACATCCACATGTGTCAATCACAGAGGTAGATGATCAACAGCCAGTGTAGGGGTGACATGTGGTTAGCATGTCGAGTCCCCCAGCCGTTATAGCTGGTTCCTCAACCTGGAGCCGCTACTTATTGTAGCTACCCAATTGCCTCACGATGCTGGGTGGGCACCGGTCCCATACTGGCCGAAATACCATGAGAAAATGTCTTCCCCCATGGAGACTCGAACCAGCGCAAGTCCCATAGCTCTACGCCAAGGCTTCCTAACTTAACCGCTCGGCTCCGGCGCGGGACATTCTTTTTTTTTTTTAAATTTTAATTATATTGGATTTGTCCACCGCTGTGGTCTCGAGGTTAGCGTTCTGCCATGTCACGCAGAGGGCCCTGGTTTGATTCCGTTCGGGCAAAGCTTTCTGGGCGTGGTTTTTTTCGGGTTTTTCTTCACCTGTAAGACATATGTCAGGTAGCTTTGCGGCCCAAAAGGTTCCCGAACACCGTCCGGCCATCATCACCTTAACTGCTTCAGGGAGGAAGAAGAATTAAGTGCATAAGATTTGCTGATGATATGGCTTTGCTAGCACAAGATGCAATGACACTGAGGAACATGCTGATGGAGCTAAATGACTGTTGCGAGGATTATGGGACGAAAATGAATATAAATAAGACGAAGGCCATGATTACAGGAACGAAACCAAGGAAAGTAAACACGAGGATTAAAGATGAGGCCAATAAGCAAGTTGAGAGCTTCAAATACTTGCGTTGTACTATTAGTAGTGACATGAACTGCTGTCAAGAAGTAAAACAGAGGATAGGAATGACAAAAGAAACCTTTAACAAGAAGATAAGTATTTTGTGCGAACATTTGGCAAAATAATTACAGAAGAGGATAGTGAAGTGCTTTGTGTGGAGTGTAGCATTGTATAGTGCAGAAATTTGGACATTACGACGGAATGAGGAAAAGCGACTGGAAGCTTTTGAGATGTCGATATGGAGAAGGATGGAGCGTATAAAATGGACAGACAAAATAAAAAATAAAGATGTGCCAGACAGAGTAGGTGAAGGAAGAACAATGCTGGAACTCATAAAGAAGAGGAAACAAATTTGAATTGGCCACTGGCTAAGAAGAAACTACCTGCTGACGAATGCCCTAGAAGGAATGATCAACAAAAGAAGATTAGAGAGGGAGAGAGAAAGAGAGAGAGAGAGAGAGAGAGAGAGAGAGAGAAAGAAAGAGAAAAATACATCATATGATATACAATATTAAAATAAATGGTTTGTATGTGGATACAAAAATGAAGGCTGACTTTAGGAAAGATTGGAGAATGTTGAGTTTGCAGTGAAATACCATTTCTTAAGCAGAACACTATGTATGTATGTATATTGAGTTTAACTCTTGATTTCTCTATATCACAGCTTAACTTCTCCTTCCGTAAGTGCTTGATCCCACGGGTTGTCGGACCCACATGCACCTGATCGGGTGACGAATACGTTCCTACTAAATAGGACGATATTGGTTATCTTGATGGTGTTCGGTGACTAATTATTGAGTCTCAACCTTTCCCGATATTGTACGAGGTTAGGAAAACCTGAAGAAACATTATCATAACTTCATAAGTAATACCACGAGTGATTTCCAAATTATCGATAAATTCACGACTCACGAAGTAAGGAGTGAATTTATCTAGAGAATTTGGAAATCAAGAGTGGCATTTGTTAGGACTATTTAACGAATAAAATTAAGCTGTTTACTCACAAATCATTATTTAACTATAGTTATATTAAAATATTTATATATTTAATGTAAACGGCGATGTTTGAAAACAAATGAAAAAATGATTGGTACGCTTCATCTGCTTCTTTTGTTTATCACTGCAACCAGATCATACTATTTATTGCCAAAGGAACGCAGTATTGTAAGAATGCTCTCTAGTGGAGAAAAAATGAAAGACATCAAACTGTATATTAATTAATTTGTGATGTCGTATGATGTAAATATGACAATTATATTTTTCTGGATTGTTACCTGGGAAAAAATACATTTAAGAAAGTGCAAACAGCGGTTTATTTTTTTGGTGGTATAATCAATTGCTACAAATGTTTTTATATTAACTCCTGCAAGCGCTATGTGTTGACATCCATGCACTATATATACAATCTGGTAGCCGTATTTCTTACAGAGTCAGTCTCTACAAAATAATGGTCAGACCTGTTCAAAATATTAAAAAGGAGGAGCTTTCTCTAATATGGTAAATTTAATATCGATAAATATTTGGTGAAACACGACTGTGATTGGTTGTAAAACAGAAATCATTGAAACGTGATTGGTCATTTACTCCCATTTGGGGCGAGCGGATTTATCTAGAGAATTTGGAAATTAAGAATGACATTTGTTACGACTATTTAACGAATAAAATTAAGATATTTACTTAAAAAGCATTATTTAAATTAGTTACCGGTATTTTAAAATATTGATATATCTAATGTGAACAGATATGTTTGAAAATAAATAAGAAATGTGAGGTTATGTTTATTCACTGCAACTTGATCATATTAATTATTGCCAAATAGGATCGCAATATTGTAAGAATGCACCATAGTGGAGAAATAATGAAACACATCAAACCGTATATTATAACCAACGTTATAGGTTATTAATTTATTTTTTTAGTAAACAACTCGGTAAAATCAAGGAATCTGTTCATTATTTGGTATATTCAATGTATTTGTTGGAGAGTCAGTCACTGCAAATAATGTTCTAACCTGTTCAGAATATTAAATAGAAGGAGATTTCTTTATCACAAAAGCTGGAGCTGATAAAGAGAAATCGATAAAGAGCGAGGTGAAACACGACTGTCGTTGGTTGTAAAACAAAATTAATTGAAACGTGATTTTTATTGACTATCATTTGGGGCACGAGTTACATAGTCCAGGGAACTTATTTCGATCGGGTATCCAACCCGAGTCTTTTAGTTCGTAGTAGAAGAGCGCAGCTAATATAATACTACAGACCTACTGTTTAAATTGAATGTTTGGTACGTTCTGTTGTCTTGAAACCCATCGACCAGGGGTGATCTGAACCCGAGATCTTTCAGTTCGTAGCTGATTGCATAAACAGGTACACGAACAGGGATTCATTCGCTTCGAACGAGAAATGGAATTATATTAAATTATTTCCCACCGCTGTAGTCTCAAGGTAGCGTGCTGCCTTGTCTCGCAGCGGGCCCGGGTTCGATTCTCGGTCGGAGCATGCTTCCTGGGTGACGTTTTTTTTCAGGTTTTTTGCTCAGCTGTAGGACAAATGTCAGGAAGCTTTGAAGCAGAAACGGTTCCCGAAAATCATCCGGCCATCATCATCATCATCATCCCTCGATGTGATAAGCAACAGGAAGCTACCACACCTAAAATTCCCTAGTACAGCTGCAAAGCATGGCAAGAAAATGCTATGATTGCAGTGAAAGACCTGCGAAAATTGAAGAATTAATTAATTTTATAATATTAGGGTGTCAATCTAAAATAATTATTTAGTAGGGCAGAACACTCTACAATAGAATGTACCATTTTTTCAGTTGGTAAAACTCTTTGTATTTTAAAACTTTGAAACGATATAAATGTGATTGTCAAGAACCGTTTTTATTGTATAACGTTTAATTTAGCTTGTCTGGTTGACATATCAGGACTCCGGTTTCAAATTCTAAATATATAGAATTGTTTCTTCGTGGCATTGTCTGAAACGGATAGATTATAGGACAGCTAGATAACTAGGACTACTATATACGAGAAATAGCGATATCCGGTTAAGAAAATTGAAATTTACAAGTTTAAAGGAGGATTCTGAGGGGAAGCTGATGGTGATGATGATTTTATAAGTACAGACACTTACTTCTTAGACAGTTTTACTTCTTTCCCGAATAAAGTATATCTGAAAAGAAATGTAACGATTCTCAACGGGTGTGCTGATCCTGAAGAGACTGCAACTGATAATAATAATAATAATAATAATAATAATAATAATAATAATAATAATAATAATAATATTAATAATAACAATAATAATAATATAATAATAATAATAAAGTCCTAACATTCCATGTTCCTAGGAACATGTCCCTGTGTTTGAGCCTTTGGCATGGGTTCCCTGAAGTAGTCCCCGCCCGGAGAACCGAATGGGGGACTATTTGACCTCCGAAAAATTTTACCCCAGATGAACCCATGTCCGCATTTCTTGACTGTTGTATTTTTACGGTGAAAGATCGTCAGTCTTTCGCCCAAGGTACTTTTTTCGTCTGGCTTATCACCTTCGACCAGTCCGGCATGGGTAACCCTATCGGCAGCAATGCTACCGCCGGCATAGCTCTCAGGATCATTTAAGCACGCAAGCCACTCCACCACGACAAGGTAAAGATACCAAAAGTACTTAGGAAAATTTTTGGACCAAAGAGAGATGAACAGACAGGTGAATGGAGAAGACTACATAACAATGAACTACATGGTCTTTATAGGAAGCCAGATATAATAAGAACAGTCAAGTCTCGTAGACTGCGATGGGCAGGACATGTTGCGCGTATGGGGAATGGAAGACGTGCATGGAAGCTTCTTGTAGGAAAACCAGAGGGAAAACGCCCAGTTGGTAGACCAAGAATGAGGTGGGAGAACAACATTAACTATGATTTGTGGGAAGTAGATTATACAGGGAATGATTGGAAAGCATTAGCTCAGGATAGGGATGTATGGAGAGCTTATGTCCGCGCGGCCATGAACCTACGGGTTCGATAGTGCCAGTGAGTAAGTAAGTAAATAATAATAATAATAATAATAATAATAATAATAATAATAATAATAATAATATTATTATTATTATTATTATTATATTATTATTATTATTATTAACTCACTGGCACTACCGAACCGCGCGGACATAAGTTCTCCAAACATCCGTATCCCGAGCTAATGTTTTCCAATCATTCTCTGCGTAATCTATTTCCCTCAAATCATAGTTAATGTTATTCTCCCACCTCATTATTGGTCTACCAACTGGGCGTTTTCCCTCTGGTTTTCCTACAAGAAGCTTCCATGCTTAATATTGTAATAATAATTGCAATTCAAATTAAGATTTTATTACTGCAGTAAAAAATAATCCAACTTTTTAACATATAGGCCAATACTTAATTGTGAATTAATGTTTGATAAAATCCGTGCGTTTAAATCAGATGTTGTTGACGATATCGGTGAAAATTAAATTCTAGTCCATCTGTTTCCTGTTTCAAGCCGTGCTCCAAAAATACAGCATCCGCCCTCATCTGTGAGCATCCACTTCCACAGCAAGAGTGACCTCGACTCTCTCCTCTCAATTCAACAAAACAACACATATGTAGAATATGTATTTGTGGGGGTTTCTTTTTTTTCCTTTAACTGCTGCTTACTACTTCTGCATCATGAAATTAGGCCTTTTGACCTGTTTTAAATTCAATTGGGAATAATAAACGATTAGGATTTGTGGAAAATTTGAGAACTGCTACTTGGAACGTTAGAGGATTAGCAAATAAAGAACTTCAAAGTGAGATTAAAAAAAGCCAATGTATATACATTGGTCAACATGATTTTGTCTCATGAGTACCAATAGTTCTACTTAATGCAGTTTTTTAATCGTGTTTTCAAATACTGTATGTATTCGGAATTTCTCCATCACGCACATTTTTTTTATTTCAATTTCAGTTAATGGATATAAATAATTATTTTTTAATAAACGTTTTTTCGTCCATTTGTCCATTGTAAAATAAAACCAAATGAGCTAACTCAGGAGATTTAAGCTATGGAAAAGAGATATCAAGGCAAATGGAATCCTAATATGCTCGCCGATTATTGTTGGACTATCAAGAGGGATGCTCCACAGGCGAAATATAGCAGAAAATCGTCATTTCTTACTTTCTAGGTGAGTCCGAATGTTCAAATATTGTGTAGTTACGAATGTAGAAAATATTAAAGTGTTTGAAATTATAAATTCCTGTCTCTCGGAAACCTTGCGTGATGGAGAAAAACCGAAATCATATTTGAATTCAGGAGAAAAAATACTATCAGAATCACATATTTTTCTTTCTGAAACAAAAAAACAAAGTTTATTTCTTGTTGCTCAGTGTATATTTGCCTTCTCACCGAAAGGAAAAAGAAAATGAAAGGTATTATCGAATTAAAATATTATATATTTTCCTTTAAGTCTAGAATGTAATTAATTAAAATTATTTGATGAAGGTTGAAATGAATATTTCGGAAGGTAAGGCTTAATGTTTATAGGGACTACTTAACTCATGCCCCAAATGGGAGTCAATGACCAATCACGTTTCAATTAATTTTGCTTTACAAGCAATGGCACGCTTGTCCGGGAATATACTTATACTGATCTTCTTGGCATCAATGGAAGACAAAAATGGCTATTGTGAATTATCCGTATAAGATAAACATATGCTGTCGCGGACTTTTTCGTAGAGTTTTTCTTCAGATATTCAATTCTGTGTAAATTAATTTGTCGTATTTGTTATGGTTTAGGCAGCGTAAGCCATTTAAGCATACAAAAAGCCACTTTTATTTTACTTTTTCACTACAAAGGGCGATTTTTTAATAATAATAATAATAATAATAATAATAATAATAATAATAATAATAATAATAATGCTTTATTTTAGCTGGCAGAGTTAAGGCCATAAGGCCTTCTCATCCACTCAACCAGCGAATAGTAGAATTATACAAAAATTACATACATATTACAATTTTAAGATGTTATTAACATACAGACTAAACAAAATACAATGATGATGGGATCTAATACTAGCTAATACTAACAAAAACATAGAACATAATATAATTAAAATGATATTTAACTAAAGTAAGTAGCTTCCTAAGGGTGAAGGGCTTAAGCATTAAAACTCTCTTATGGCCTATAACCTTTTCGGGAAAATCCTGAACATTTTGCAAAAAGCCCGATCACAATCGGATGAACGGTGCGACAGTGCACGCTTGTCCGGGAATCTACTTATCCTGATCTTCTTGGCATCAACGAAAGACAAAAATGGCTATTGTGAATTATCCGTAAAAGATAAGCATATGCTGTCGCGAACTTTTTTGTAGAGTTTTCTTGAGATATTTAATTCTGTATAAATTAATTTGGCGTATTCGTTATGCTTTAGGCAGCATACGCCATTTAAGCGTCAAAAAATGATTTTTCCCCCACTTTTTTCAATACAAAGGATAATTTTTAAGGGTGTAAGGGTTGAGTATCACAACTCTATTATATCCTATGTTCATCCCGGGAATCTCCTGAACATTTTGCAAGAAACCCCATCACAATCGGATGAACGGTATGGCAACGCATAAAATACGAACAAACAAACATTCATTTTTATATATTAGATTACGAATTGTAAGCGCATTTTTCTTTGTAATTTTAGCAACATTGACACGAAATTAGCCATAAATATTTTAAATAATTGTTTTGCTTCTTTTCCATATAAGTAAGTGTAGCAAGAATTGTGTTTTATTACCTTGGAAAGCAACGGGAAGCTACCACACCTATAATCCCCTAGAAAAGCTGCAATGCATAGCATGAAAATGCTATGATTGCAGTGAAAGACCTGCTCTCAGGTAGAATTACTATGGATGGACCTATTGGACAGTGGCCTATTTCATCATTTAGGACGGTAGTATTTTAGTCTTATATTTGGATGGTTTAGCCTTCAATTCCAGCGATACCAACCTATGGTTTATTTCTTTTTCTCACACGTTAAACAAATTCTTGTTCGGATGCAACAAAAACTGTTTACGCACGATAGTGCGTTCTGTCATACTTACAGCAATGGCGACCATGATTGAAAGTTCAGTTTCCTAAATTTTGAGGTTGCCAGCCTATAAATAACTATACTGTCATCATCATCATCATCATCATCATCTGCATTCATGGATTAGGTCTGTTGACCCGTTACGACTTGTCACTCTCTTTCTAGGTCTGCCCACATCTCAGATGCCTGTAGGTTTGTATTTTGTTATTTGTTTTGGATATCTATCTTCATTCATTCTGTCTATGTGTTGCTTCCATTTTTGTCTATATGTATCTATTTTATCAGTTATTGCAAATATTTCAAGTTCCTGTCTTATTTCTGTGTTCTTGATTCTGTCTTCCTTAGTGCACCCTTTAACAGATCTCAAAAATTTCATTTCTGCCGCCGTTATCCTACTTAGATCTTGTTTTTTGTGTAACTATACTGTAATATTAAAAATTACCTACCTAGTGCGGTAAGTAAAACCACCGCCCCTTATGTATACTACGTACAATGTATGTACAAAAATATATTGTATACATTATACGAAACAAATCGCTGCATTTTTAATTAACTGAACTTTATTTGAAACAATATAAATTCGTACTTGCCGCCATTTATACCTGATTGTCGTCACAGTCTGCTGTAGTCTCAATTAAATTATTTTGGGCATTTACCGCATAAACATTGGCCAGACTGTTAACGTTAATGAGTTGTTTATAATGAACGCATATATTTCCAACAAATATGTTATTATTTTACTATTATTTATTATTTTGAAAACAACATAGTGCAAAAAATAATGTACAACACACATTTGTGAAGTGTTTTACAGAATCTCGGAAATTAAAAACCTCGCTATCGCTCGATTTTTAATAATTTCCTCGCTTCCGTAAAAACCACTTTCCAACCTCGCAACGTAATATACTATTTCTTTTTAATTCAATGCCCTAGGTGTCATTTCGACATTTCTGGTTTTCTCTCCTGGCGTTTGTGTAATTGTAACCCACTACTGAGTTTGGGGCGCCTGGAAGGCGAGGTTACGACTGTCCCGATTATATAATGGGTTGTTATGATGATGATGATGATGATGATAGTTGTGCGCCTGGAGAGTCCTTAATCTTTAACATAATTTAAGGCGAATGTGAATGATGATGATTGCGATGGCCATATTATGTTCGTGGACTGTTTGGGCCTTGACCTCGAACATAAAAAGTCTATAAATAACTGTCAATTAAGAAAAATCTTTGAATGAATCAGTATATATATCCTTGATACGTATTATTTACGATCGATTCTTTATTTTATGATTTAGATAGCGATAAGATATTAAAGACCAACACACACACACTATTGAGTAACACTATGAAACTGGGACTGGAAGTAAATATCAATAAAACTAAATATAAGGTCACACGTAGAAATATATTATATAATGGAAATGGACAGCTAATGATAAACGTTGGAAATTTTGAGGAAGTGGCTGAATTCAAATACCTACAAACAATAATCACAAATAGGAATGAGATGCACAAATAAATTAAACATAGGCTCAATTCTGGAAATGCGTCCTATTATGCATAACAGAGACTCTTAACGTCCCAACTTGTTTAAAAAAAACGTTAAACTGAAAATATATAAAACAATTATTCTACCAGTTATATTATATGGGTGCGAAACATGGACTCTTACTTTAAGGGAGGAAAGGTGATAACGAGTATTTGAGAATAAAGTTCTTAGGAAAATTTTTGGACCAAAGAGAGATGAACAGACAGGTGAATGGAGCAGTGAACTACATGGTCTTTATAGGAAGCCAGATATAATAAGAACAGTTAAGTCTCGTAGACTACGATGAGCAGGTCATGTGGCACGAATGGGGAATGAAAGACGTGCATGGAAGCTTCCTGAAGGAAAACCAGAGGGAAAATGCCCATTTGATAGACCAAGAATGAGGTGGGAGAATAACATTACTACGATTTGAGGGAAGTAGATATACAGGGAATGATTAGAAGATATTAGGTCAGGATAGGGATGTATGGAGCGCATATGTCCGCGTCCATGAACCTACGGGTTCGATAGTGCCAGTGATTTAGTTATTGGGTCACTATTTAAGCGTGCCGCTCCGGAAATCAGATATCAGCGGTTTCTATAGAACGTACAAGTAATGTGAATTGTAAACGCGTGTAAATGAATTAGTGGTTACGAGGCGTGGCGGGTACAAGTTGCACAGATTGCCGAACGCTGATCAGGGACAGGAAGCCACGTGCTTCCTGTTGCAAATTTGGGCAACAGTCAAGCTCCCGAGCGGAGCCACATATCCTGTTGCATAACGTCTCATTGATTCTCTACTTACACACTCAACCTTAAAATAGCGCGCGTATCAATTGTTTTAAACCATTTTATCAACTGTCTACTGCCCCCTACATTATAAGTAGAGTCCTGATATTTATGTACTAAAAGGTAAGATTGCAACTTAGTATAATGAGAAGTTAGACTTATGACTAGAGCCAGAATTAGTATGCAAAATAAATTACTAAATATGCAAAATATGCTTGCAAATATTAATGAAAAATGTAGATAATATGCATATTTATGCAAAAAGAGATTGTAATAAAATCGGTTAAATTATTTACTTTGTGGGTAATTTTAACGTATTCCTAGCTTTTATAGTAGATAAGGAAGGTTTTAGTGGGGTTTTCTTGTGTGAAGATACTTCATCTGTCAGTGAAGAAGGTTTTATACAATGAAAATGTCCTTTCTACATCACATGATGTCACAGGTGCATGTGAAAAACACCACAGTTCTTCTTCAGTGAATTACGCTTATATCCAATTGATTGCAGAGACTTGATTAATCAAAAAAATAAATGATACTTCATTATGTAATTACTAGTGATTAGCTGAAGGGAAAATTATAATTTAATACCACATTTAGGAGTAAAATATGCATTTATGCAACAAAAATCTAAAATAAGCATTTTCCGCCGGAATATGGATTTCTGTGTGTTATCAAACACTGCTCAAATTGTCTGCGAAGGGGCCACTTAACATGTAAATCATTTCCGCATACCTTTTAATGCGTAAAACAAAACATGCATTTTGCATACAAATCCAGGCTCTACTTATGACTGTCTTTTGTTTTGGTTCCACGCGCAAACAGTTGAACATTATAATAGGAAGTAAGACTCCTGACTTTTATCTTGGTTTCACACACAAACAGTTGAATAGTATAATGGGAAATATTGACATCTGACTGTCTTTTATCATGGTTTCACACACAAATTAAAACTAACTCACTGGCATTATCGAACCCGTAGGTTCATGGCCGCGCGGACATAAGCTCGCCATACATCCCTATCTTGAGGCAATGTTTTCCAATCATCCCCTGTATAATCTACTTCCCTCAAATCATAGTTAATGTTATTCTCCCATCTCATTCTTGGTCCACCAACTGGGCGTTTTCCTTCTGGTTTCCCTATAAGAAGCTTCCATGCACACCTTTCATTCCCCATTCGTGCCACATGTCCTGCCCATCGCAGTATACGAGACTTAACTGTTCTCATTATATCTGGCTTCCTATAAAGACCAAAATAGTTGAATAATATATACTATCTGCATTGCAACTTTATCTTTTATTACATAAAAATCCATACTCTAGTTATGTTACTTTTGTTATACAAATTGTTTAGTTTTCCAAGCGCCCCAGTTTCGATTCCCTATTATAAGCTACCATTTGGCTTTAGGTCTGCAACTTGTACGTACTCAAACTCCCGAAGAGAACTCAGTAGCTACTATAACAAACTCACTGGCACTATCGAACACGTAGGTTCATGGCCCCGCGGACATAAGCTCTACAAACATCCCTATTCTGAGTTAATGTTTTTTAATCATTCCCTGTATAATCTACTTCCCTCAAATCTTCGTTAATGTTATTCTCCCACCTCATTCTTATTCTACCAACTGGGCGTTTCCTCTGTGGTTTTCCTACAAGAAGCTTTCATGCACTTCTTTCATTCCTTATTCGTGCCACATGTTGCCCATCGCAATCTACGTGACTTAACTCTGATTTCATCTGGCTTCCTATAAAACCATATAGTTCACTGTTATGTAGTCTTCTCCATTCACCTATTAGTTCATCTATCTTAGGTCCAAAAAATTTTCTAAGAACTTTATTCTCAGGTGCTCTTCTTCTGCTTTCCTACTTTAAAGTAAGAGTCCATCTTTTGCTTCCATATAATATAACTGGGAGAATAACAGTTTTATATATTTTCAGTTTAACGTTTTTTTGAAAGAAGTTGGGACGATAAGAGTCTCTGTTAATGCATAATAGGACGCATTTCCAGAATTGAGCCTATGTTTAATTTCTTTGTGCATCTCATTCTTATTTGTGATTATTGTTCCTAGGTATTTGAATACAGCCACTTCCTCAAAATTTTCCTCATTTGTCATTAACTGTCCATTTTCATTATATAATGTATTTATATGTGTGATTTTTGGACCAAAGAGAGATGAACAGACAGGTGAATGGAGAAGACTACATAACAATGAACTACATGGTCTTTATAGGAAGCCAGATATAATAAGAACAGTTAAGTCTCGTAGACTGCGATGGGCAGGACATGTTGCA
The DNA here is from genome assembly GCA_030220185.1 of Diploptera punctata. NCBI lineage: Eukaryota > Metazoa > Arthropoda > Insecta > Blattodea > Blaberidae > Diploptera > Diploptera punctata. The sequence goes on along the minus strand of JASPKZ010003861.1, from coordinate 725,000 downwards.
CGTATGGGAAATGAAAGACTTGCATGGAAGGTTCTTGTAGGAAAGCCAGAAGGAAAACGTCCAGTTGGTAGACCAAGAATGAGGTGGGAGAATAACATTAACTATGATTTGAGGGAAGTAGATTATAGAGGGAAAGATTGGAAAGCATTAGCTCAGGATAGGGATGTATGGAGAGCTTATGTCCGTGCGGCCATGAACCTACGGGTTCGATAGTGCCAGTGAGTGAGTAAGTAAGTATTTATATGTGTGACCATATAGGCTATTTAGTTTTATTGATGTTTATTTCCAGTCCCAACTTCTTAGCGTTACTCAGTAGTGTGTGCGTGTTGACTCTTAGTACATCCTCGCTATCGCCCAGTACTACATCATCAGCATAAACTAACATCTTATTAATTATATTGAGTTTGGTTTAGAAAATTGAAATTTATGTTGAGGGATTGCGTTACCTTAACTACAGGACTCACTCTACTGGCATTTGTTAGCCATTTCGCGTAGTTCTTGGGATTTGAGAGCTGTTCATCTGTAATATTCGGTAGATCATAGGTTCAATTTTAACCTGACTGCAGTTTTTCTTGATCGACGTGAATGTTTGCTTGGAATTTCGTTATCATGCTACACTAAATTTTCTATTTTGATTAAAAGATAGTATGACTTTTTATATGGTTACGATAGAAAATAAACTTCTGTAAGTCAATTCATGGAGTTACAATTTATTGTATTGTTGTTGGAATTTTTCTTAATTTTTGGGAATAAGTACATAAACTATGAAGAAATATTTGATAATTTATTAATTTTCATTTCATTGAGGATCTTCTCCAACCAATCTTAGTAATTAACATAAATTTAAAAAATAGTACATAAATGATTACGGTCTTATACATTAGCCTATCAGTTTGCAACAAACATTCACAAATTTCCCTTAATTAAAGTTCTCCATCGTTCTATGTGCTCTGTGTCTTCATCTGTTACACCAAATTTCCTCATTGAATTTTGAATGTTATTCTTCCAGGTTGTTCTTGGTCTTCCTTTTCTGCTCTATCTTTCAATTTTCCATGTATACACAGCTTTTGGTAGTCTTCCATCGTGCACTCTTCTTACATGTCCATACCATTTTAGCCTTCTGTGTTCAATCTCATCCATTAATACTTCTTTCTGCATTCATCCATTTTCTAATTTCTGTATTTCTAATTCTTTCCAGTCGAGATTTTCTGGCAGTTCTTCTCCAAACAATTTATTGTTATTGAATACTTATCCTACTTTTGAGGTTAGGTTTCATAAAGTTTCATAATACATTTTTAAGACTATTTAACTCATGCCCCAAACGGGAGTCACGTTTGAATGAATTTTGTTTTACAACCAATCATTGTCGTGTTTCACCTGATATTTATCAATCTCTGTTTATCATATTAAAGAAAGCTCTTCCTTTTTTAACATTCTGAAAAGGTCAGAACATTAATTTGCATTGACTGACTCTCTAACAAATACGTTGAATATAGCAATTTATATATTATATTCACGTACCACCGATCTAAGAATCCTAGAATGCATGTGGCTCCCAGATTGTATATATAATGCATGAACGTAACCAGGTACCGGTTGCGGGATATAATAGAAAAAAATGTAGCAGTTGATTATATCATAATATAAAGAAACCACTGTTTGCACTTTCTTAAACTTATTATTTCCCAGGCATTTACATTCCAGAAAAATATAATTGACATATTTACATGATAGAACATCAGAAATTAATTAATAGCCTATAATGTTGGTTATAATATACAGTTTGATGCGTTTCATTTTTTCTCCACTAGGGTGCATTCTTACAATATTGCGGTCATATTTGGCAATAAATAATGTGATCTGGTTGCAGTGATGAACAAATGATACATAATAAACGTTTCTAATTTGTTCTCAAACATCGCCATTTACATTAAATATGTAAATATTTTAAAATAACTATATTTAAATAATGGTTTATGAATAAACAGCTTAATTTTATTCGTTAAATAGTCCTATCAATTTCTTGATTTCGAAATTCTATAGATAAGTTGGAAATCACTCGTGGCATTACTTATGATAATTTATGCATTTGTACCTCAATTTATTTTCAGACGCCAGTATTTTGGGATATTTTGTCCATTGCCGTTGCATTCATATACCTTGTCAAAATCCCTTAATAGTTTTTAATCAAAATAGAAAATAATATACTAAGGTTGATGCATAGGCCTACATTGCCCCTCTATGCTACTATTCTCTGTGTATGTACAGTACCTACATATTTTGTAATATCTTTGTATATTAAAAAATGAGAATTATAGAGCCATTACCTTGTTGAATACAACATACAAGCTTTTCACTAATATTTTATTATTCGAATGATCCAGTATTATGTGGGAATGTCAAGGAGGCTTTAGTGAAGGCCGTTTAATCATTGATTAAATTTTCACTATGAGGCAAATAATTGAAAAAGGGCAGGAAAAAATATAACAGTAGCCTAAACCAACTTTTTATAGACTATTTAACTCATACCCGAAATGGGAGTCACGTTTCAATTAATTTTGTTTTACAACCAATCACAGCCATGTTTCACTCATTCTTTATCGATTTCTCTTTACTAGCTCCTGCTTTTGTGATAAAGAAAGCCACTCCTTTTTAATATTCTTAACAGGACAGAGAATTATTTTGCAGTGACTGACTTTCCAACAAATGCGTTGAATATAGCAAATAATGAACAGATTCCTTCGAATTACATCTTTGACAATTGTGTATTCAATAATTATTGTGTTTTTAAATAATGGTTTTACTGAGTTGTTTACTAAAAATAATTAATAATAACCTACAATGTTGGTTGGTTGATATATTTAATTTTTCTCCTTTAAGGTGCATTCTTACAATATTGCGATCATATTTGGCAATAAATAATATTATCAAATTGCAGTGGATACACAAATGAAACTTAACCATGCATTTCTGATTTGTTTACAAACATCACCGTTTACATTAAATATATAAATATTTTAAAATAAATATATTTAAATAATGATTTTTTAATAAACAGCTTAATTTTAATTCTTAAATAGTCTTAACATAATTATATCACTCTTGATTTCCAAATTCCCTAGAAAAATTCACGACTCACGAAGAGACTCGTGAATTTATCGATGATTTGGAAATCAGTCGTGACATTACTTACGATTATAAAACAGCTTAAGACAATTTTTCTGAGGAAGCGTTGTGGTAAAAAGTGATTTCCTCTCAAGTTATATTTTAGAGTAGGTAATACCGGCGTGCGTTGCTACGCCTAAATAAATTAAATGCTATTAAAGATGAATTAAATGTTATGGTATTCGCTGAGACGAACCAAACATGGCGGGTTCGGATTTACAGTTAGGTAAATCTTCACTTCTAATTGTCGGATTTCGCTCATTTTTGGATAATATCTACCTCGGTTTATTTTAATGAGATAATATGTGAATCTTCGAAAATTATGACCGCTAGAGCGTTTTTTATTTTTCACTTCAGGCGAACTCCTACACGTAATGGTTTATATGTTCCAATTGTGAATCTAAAACATTCAGGGACCTACTCAAATACACACAAAACATTTCACAAAATCGGTCCAGTCGTTTAGGCAGTTTTTAATTCAGGATTTCAAGTAAACCTCCACTTCTAATTGTCGGATTTCGCTCATTTTTAACAATAGCTACTTCGGTTTATTTTAATAGGATATACTGTGTTTCGTTGTGAAACATCGAAAAATGTAACCGCTAGAGCGATTTTCAATTTTCTCTCCAGGTGAACTCCTACACCTTATGGGTTTAGAGGGTGCAATTGTGAATCTAAACCATCGAGGGACCTAATCTGACACATACACAAAATTTCATCAAAATAGGTCCAGTCGTTTAGGAGTTCAGTGACAAACACACGTACAGAAGAATTATATAGGGAAGTTCGAGTAATGTGGACCCTTCTGTTTGAGTGGACCCTGTTAATATCTTCTTTAATTGGTGCTGCCCTCGAACACAAAATATTTTAACTCCTCGTCAACTTTCAAGGGTTCAAGGCCAGTTTCTTTTAAACTTTGTGCGAAGAAGGGTTTATTTGCGATATTTATGAAAATGACCATTTTAATAGTTTTTCAAGCTAAGAATCAATTCTTAATTTCTGCTATTGAATATTACAAATGTTGAAAAAACTCCTAAATATATTATATTATGTAGATGCTGTTTTAATATAATGAGGGATTTGGTTTGATATTATGTGACATGATGACTGTATAAAATAAATTAAACATACGAAGGAATTCGGTTAATGTGGAACCTCAACGAGGACCTGGGACCACTTTACGCGAATCGTATATTTTATCAATCAGTATGCTATCTGTAAAAACCATTCACTTAATTAATTTTATTTAATATCCTTGTAATGTCCACCGCTGTGGTCTCGAGGTAGCGTGCTGCCTTGTTACCCAGCGGGCCCGGGTTCGATCCCCGGTCGGGGCAGTTTTTCTGGGTGAGGTTTTTATCGAGGTTTTTCCTCACCTGTAAGACAAATGTCAGGAAAACTTTAAGGCCCAAACGGTCCCCGAAATCATATGGCCATCATCCTTACCATTATCATTATCATCATCATCATCATTCACCGGTGTGGAAAGCAACGGGAAGCTACCACACCTACACAATTCTCTAGTAAAGCTGCAAAGCATAGCATGAAAATGCTATGATTACAGTGAAGGCCCTGCCTTCGGGCAGAATTACTATGGATGGATCCTTGTAATTTTACTAAACCCAAAGACCGTCGCTTTTTGCAGTTGAATGACGTGTGAATGTTATAATCAACAATATTTTTTTTAAAACGGCAAATAAGTATCAACGCGTTTTAATTATGATCAGTCATAAATATTTTCAGATTAATCTGCGTCTTTCTGAATAAATTAATAGAGTAAATAAACTTGAAAATAGACTAAAAGCTAAGGTAAAAGCTGGGGTCCACTTTATCCGAATATGGAGGTTAAAGTGGACCTTTCTTGTAATGTAAAAAAGTTTATAAATTATGAAGATGCTTCCATATTTGAATAAAATAACAATGTTATTTCATAGTTACAACACTAATGATAATCACTGTAATTAAACAAAATTCAAATCCCTTAATTAAAAGAAGAAAAACAACAAATTCAAAACAGGGGTCCAAATTACCTGAAGTTCCTCTGTATGAAGATAGGCAAGTGGTTACAAGAGATCAATGTAAGGCGGAGAAGGGAGTATGTTATTGCGCCACTATTTTTCATTGTAGCCTTAGTTGGTAAGGTGTCACATTCAGTACCGTAAACCAGTTAAGGCGTTTAAAAGGACTATTGTGTATGCGACTGTCGGTCAGTTAACTCGTTTTAGAGCGGGCGCGAACAAACCGCGTTTATATTCGGCGCCTAAATATTGTGTTGGCTTAGTATGTCTTGGAGATCGTAGATGGCATGTAAATGTACATTTTCTATTCCCGTTTGACACGTTTAACATTGGTGAAGCCCCTTTTGTTTTTAAAACAAACAACACATGGAATTCGTTCACCCAAACTTTACTCCAGGCTCCAATGCAGTCGTATATGTTTCTCGTTATCGCGCTGTTGTTTGTGCGTGAGTGAAACCATGGCGTAAAAAAATATATCTCACTGAAGAAGAATTAGTGAATATTTTATATAATGATGATTCAGGTGATGAACTGATTCCTGAATTAGAAGATTCACAAAGTGAAAGTGAAGATGAACTTCCACTTCCTGAAATTGATACGCCGATACCATGTGATGTCAATCACCCAAGTTATTTCACCATCAAATCCTACTAGGATATCTCCTTTAGGTATGTACAAAATTTGAATTTTCTAGGACTAATAGTTTGTGAATAATGGTCCATTTTCTGAAGTGCCACGAAAAGGGTAGCTGGGGTATTTAAATGGCTGGACTGTGGATTTAAATGTCCTGCTCAGTGCCTGGTACTGAATGTGTTAAGATCCAAAGGAAATAAACATTTTTTAATAATTGTTGACGTGCTGGTGATATGATCAGCCTGAACAACAAAGTCTAATGGCTGTGGAGAATGTGCTTGATTTATTAACAAACGATGTATTCTCGACACAACTCACAACTGTGTTGCAATAGATGACAGCTCTCAGGAAAGCTGGAGTGGTGAACCAGTTGAAAACTACTGCACACAAAAGAGTCTTACGAAGCTGAAAAACTTGTTTGCTGAAGACTCTTCAAAATTTGTGTTTGCAGCAGTTAGTAAATTATTTGACCCCAGGCCACTTAGTAATCAAATTCTCAGTGCTGGCAGTGTCATGGTCGAACTGAAGAAATTGTCACATGCAAGTGCAATTGAATCTTCTAAATTCTACGAAGGCTCATAAAAGAAGAGTTGAAACGACCAGAGTGTACCCATGTAGACATTTGCCAAATGATTTGCTATTTGAGGGAAGAGTATACCGAGTTTGTCAAGACATATTTTGAAGCCATCTGGTATCCAACTTCAAATGTGGACTCAGAAATATATATTTCTCAGAGAGAGAGATTGAAACCCGAGAATGCAGAGATACCAGGTTGCTTTTTCTTAAAAGGTAAATTTTGCTTACAAATTAGTGACTACGATTAAATTTTTTGCATTTTAGTGATTTAAAATCGCTATCAATTGTACAAGCTAAAAGTTGACCTTAAACTACTGGATATCATTTTTATTGGGTTTATTATACTGAAATAGGATTAAAAAGACTCAAATTTAAATTATTTTAGAATAACACCGCCAAATTCCCAATAACGTCGAAATCTTGACATTTTAAAACTAATTTTTTCCTAAAAATAAAACCACTTTCACAGAAATCTACTAATGGGGGATGAGCAGAATACTACATTTATGTTGGAATGTAAATTATCCAAAACAAAAAAGTTATTTTTGATCTTTTAGTTTTCAAATTGTTAAGGAATTTGTATATCTTATAATAATGTAATAATGATTTAATAATTTAATTAAGTAGGTGAATAAAATGACAACACAGATGAATCTGAATTCTTAGAAATGGGAAAATCTATATTTATATAACCTTTGTTAGACCAGTAATGATGCATGGAACTGAAACATGGGCGTTGAATGCAGAATTAGGTAATTAACTATCAGTATTTAAGACTAAAGTTTTAAGAAATATCCATGGAGCTGTTTTTGATGGTAACAAATAGAAACAAAAACATAAAAAAATACGATAGTTGCAAATAGCAAAGAGATGCGAGAGAAATTAAACATAAGTTCTATTCAGTAAATGCTTGCTATTATGCATCACAGGGACTCTTGTCGAACCCAAATTCTCTCAAAAAATGTTAAACTGGAAATATATAAGTTATTACTCTAGTAATATTATATGGGTGCGAAACATGGACTCTTACTTTAAGGGAGGAAAGGAGATTACGAGTATTTGAAAATAAAATTCGTAGGAAAATTTTTGAGCCAAAGAGAGATGAACAGACAAGTGAATGGAGAAGACTACATAACAATGAGCTACATCATATTTAATAGGAAGCCAGATATAATGAGAACAGTTAAGTCTGGTAGACTGCGATGGCTTGGACAAGAGGCACGAATGGGGAATGAAAGAAGTACATGGAAGCTTCTTGTAGGAAAACCAGAGAGGAAACGTCCAGTTGGTAGAGCAAGAATGAGGTGGGAGAATAAAATTAACCAACCAAATGTAACCTAGCTTAACCTAACCAAACAAAACCTAACCTAACCTTAGCGAACCGAAAATAACCTTCCGAACCTAACCTAAATTAACCTAACCTAAATTAACCTAACCTAACCAAACTGAACCTAACCTAACCAAACCGAATCTAACCTAACATAGCAACCTAACCTAACCAAATTAAACCTAACCTAACCGAACCGAGTCTAACCTAACCTAACAAACCGATCCGAACCGAACAAAACCTAAAGTTACCTAACCTAATCTAACCGAACAGACCTAACCGAACCTAACCTAACACCAAGACCTAAGGCCAATACCTAACACCTTGGACCCTGGACCTTGGACACTAGGCCCTAGACTCTAGACCTTAGACTTTTTAGACATTAGTTCCCTAGACCATAGATCCCTTAGGCCGTAGACCTCTTAGACCTTAGATACCTTAGACCTTAAAGTTATTTGACGTCCGAGTCCTTAGAGACCTTTTACTTTAGATACCATAGACCTTAGAGACCTTTGATCTTAGAGTCCTTGGACTTTAGAGGCCCTAGACATTAGAGACATTAGATCTTAGAGATCTTAGAACTTAGAGACATTAGACTTTAGAGACTTTAGACCTTAGAGACTTTGGACCTTAGAGACCTTGTACCTTAGAAACCTTAGACCTTAGAGACCTTATATCATGGAGAACTTGTGCCTTGGAGACCTTAAATGTCTTAGAGAATTTGACCTTAAAGACATTAGATCTTAGATACATTAGGTCTTAGAGACCAGATACCTGAGACCGTGATACCTGAGACCGTAGACCTTAGATACCTTAGATCTTAGAGACCTTAGAGACCTTAGATCTTAGATACCTTAGATCTTAGAGACCTTAGACCTTAGAGACCTTAGACCTTAGAGACCATAGACTTTAGAGACCTTATACCTTAGAGACCATAGACTTTAGAGACCTTATACCTTAGAGACCATAGACTTTAGAGACCTTATACCTTAGAGACCTTAGACCTTGGAGACCTTAGACCTCGCAGATCTTAGTCCATAGGGACCTTGGACTATGACATTAGACCTAAGGAACCTTAGACCTTAGAGGCCTTAGATCTTTGAGAACTTAGAGACCTTAGAACTTAGAGACCGTAGAACTTAGAGACCTTAGAACTTAGAGACCGTAGAAGTTAGAGACCGTAGAAGTTAGAGACCGTAGAAGTTAGAGACCGTAGAAGTTAGAGACCGTAGAAGTTAGAGACCGTAGAAGTTAGAGACCTTAGAACTTAGAGACCTTAGAACTTAGAGACCTTAGAACTTAGAGACCTTAGAACTTTGAGATCTTGGAACTAAAACGACCAAATACCCCTAAACCGATCAACTACCTCTAAAAATCCAATCAAAATATCTCTTAAACGACCAAACCGATCAAACCAGCTTTAAAACGAGAAAACTACCCGTGAAGCGATCAAGCTACTTATAAAACGATTAAATTACCCTTAAACCGATGAATATACCTCTAAAACGACCGAACTACCCGAAACCGTTCAATTTACCTCTAACTCGACCAAATAACCCCTAAACTGATAATCACGATATAAATTTATAATTATTTTTATTTTTACTTTTAATAATTTAACTAAACATAAAACACATTTAATTTATTTAGGTGAGCAGCGCAAGCCAGGTAGTGGCTAGTGTATATATATCCACGAAGCGAGTAGCCTAGAAGATCAGCCGCTACTGACTGTTAATCACGACATTCAGCTAGTGTTGGGACGACCCTAGCCCTTACAGCTGTACTTTTTTTAAGCTGCAGCCACTACGTATTGTAGCTATCCTCAGCATGCTGGGAAGGCACCGGTACCATACTGGACTTCCTTATGGGTACTTGTAGCTCTGCGTCTTAAATCTCTCGGAACTTCGCAGCAGATACATGCTCTACGTACAAAGGTGAAGCGATTTCACCACAGGACTTTAGGAGGCCTAGCAGGATATTAAGTTCGCACCTATGGAAACAAGGAGCTACTTGTAGGAAAACCAGGGAGAAATGCCCAGTTGGTAGAACAAGAATGAGATGGGAGAATTAAATTAACCAAACTAAATGTAACCTAACCTAACCTAACCTAAAATAACTTAACCTAATCTTACCTAACCAAACCTAACCTAACCTACCTTAGCGAATCGAACATAACCTACCCTACCCTAACCTAACCTACCTTAGCGAATCGAACATAACCTACCCTACCCTAACCTAACCTACCCTAACCTAATATACCCTAACCTAATCGAAATGAACCTTACCTAACGTAAGGCACGATATATCAGCTCGGCATTTATGGAAATATTTTCTGGAAAATATCTATGTAATACATTGAATGTTCTATAGTTAATTTGATAACCAAGGTTAACAAAATATTTAATAATATATTTGTATTAATTTTACAACTTTTTTCTTAACGTCTTTAAATTAGATTTAGAAATTCTAGAAGCAGAATATCTAGATAACATATTTTAATATATAAGAACATTTTTAAATCGTATGGCGAAATTTACTTTTTCACAAATTTGCCTTGATGTTATGCATCACAGCGTACTACTGTAAACGAAGAGTTGTAGGTAATCCAGGCGCTGCAGAATGTTTCTACTTAAAAACAATATTTCATGCAGGAAGCTGTCTTTTGTTCATGGAATTAACTTTAGGTATATTTGTTCTGGCGGTCTTATCCACTTCGGAATGCGAGAATAACTGTTTCGATTACAACCAATGTCGAGGGCATTTTTCAAACAAGAAAAATCGATAATGCGCCATTTGTTGGTGCACAAATTAAAAGGAGTATTTTTTTTTAACGCAGGTACTGATGGCATTTAAAAGAACTCTCTGAAAGAAAAGGCAGAACACTATAATGAATTCCCAGGTATAGGAGCTTTTTCTCTGCATTTCGATTAGACTCGTAACTGAAAACAGTGGTGTTAACTTCTCTAAAAGCTTCCGTTATAATTTAACATGTTTTAAATTAGCCTAGTTAAGGCAAGGTTGCAGTTTATCTCCAACTCTATTTAAAATTTATCTCGAAAGTGTACTAAGAGACTGGAGAAAAAAATGTCAAAAAATGGGCATACCCATCCAAAATACACATGTATATTCATTGAATTTTGCAGACGACCAGGTATTAATAGCACAAGACCACGATGACATAGAATATATGGCTAAAAAACTAAAAGAAGAATATGAAAAATGGGGACTTTATATAAACATTGAGAAAACTAAATACCTGTGTATAGGAGAAGAAATGGAAAATATAAATTTCAACAATGGAGAAGAACTAAAACCTAGTGTTGAATGCACTTATTTAGGAACAAAATTAGACCATTCAGGTGATAACACAGTGGAAATTAAAAATAGAATCGCACAAACAAAACAAGCAATAAATGCTTTAAACTCTGTTTGGTGGAGCAAAAATATTACAAAAAATAGAAAATTAGAAATATATCAAACCATAATTCAGAGCATTTTAACAAATGGTGCTGAAGTCTGGCAAATTCCTACCAGGGAAATGAAAACAATTTTAAGTACAGAAATTATGTTTTAAGATGATCAGCTGGAAAATCTAGAATGGATAGAATACGAAATAAAGAAAAAAAGGAAATTATGGGTGTACAAGAGGAGCCGGACATCACAGACGTTATAGAAAAGAAAATATTACAGTGGTATGGCCATGTCAAAAGAATGCCAGAGCAAAGATTGCCAAAAATTGTTATGGAATGTATCCCAATGGAAAGGAGGAAGAGAGGAAGACCGAAGAAAACTTGGATAGAAGGGATACAAGCAGCTATGAATATCAGAGGAATGGAGGAAGATCAATGGATGGACAGAGAGGAATGGCGTTTGGTTTCCGGAAGACGGCGGCAGCTGCCTTGATACCGGATGATGATGATGATAAATTAGCCTATGTATATCTCTCATTTTTCTTTGAGATCATCAGAAGATTCAATTCCGATGTCGAAGTCCTGTAATCAATCTCCATTAAACCATCTGGTTAAGAAGATATTGACTGATAAATGCAGTATTGTCCGGTTTTTAAACTATTAACGTTTTGGAAATCTTAGTACAGAACGTCACAGCGATTTTTTTTTTAAACCGAAGTTTCGATATCAAATGAGTAAGCGCCCAGGAGGAAATCAGTCAGTGTTCAATTTTTTACTGCGTTTATATTGAGTTAACCGCTTTCAATGCACAAATATTCTTCATATTATTGCAAGGATTAACAACAGCTTCATTATTTTGTTGCAGTTTTTGAAATAAGTAAAAGCTCCTTATTCACGGTTCCGATATTCGCGTTTTCATTATTCGCGGGTTAAAGAATTGCGACACAGTTCCTGTATTCGCTGCTAAAAATGTATTTATTCGCGGATCCAGTCGGTATATTAAAAGGATTTATATCCTTTATTATCGCATCGGCAACTATCTTTTTACTGCAGGCCCGTGCCAAGATGACTTACGAAGAGCGATTCGAACAAAATGGACAAATAAATATCAAAGTAAAACAAACCTTATTATCACTAACCTAAAATTCGTTGTTAAAAGCTGCCGCCGTGTTTCACGTGCCGCTATGTCCGTTGATAAATGCATCGCTGTTTTATTGTTTCAACTTGTCATTCGTTACAATAATTTTGACTGAATAACACGGGTCTCTTCTGCTTTGTTCCCAATTTATAATTTCAAATAAAATAAAAGGAAAATTAGTTTCGAAGCGGAAAAAAAATAGTGTTGCCGCTTAAAGTTAAAATAGAAATGCTTGGCCATTTATACCCGTTGGCGAGTCGTTTGCATCCATATCAGGCTGTTTCAGTGTTAGTAAATTAACTGAACGATACATCAAGAAATCCGAAAACAGAATAAGGAATTTTATCGCTGAATATCAATCTGAATTGAAAGACTTTTAAAGGTGGCAAAGAAAGAAAAAAATATCAAGTTATCTAAGTCCTTGCCTAAGTCTGACAATACTAATTAATAGAAATTGTTCAAAATCTGTCACTAAATTGATTTTATTTTGATAATCTGTATTATATTTTGGAACCTTGGAACGTATCACCTATATACACCTACAAATTACTAAGGGGCGGATTTCTATGACTTAAAAAAATGGAAAATATGCATGCATTTATGACCTAAAAAAGGCTTAAATATTTCCTAAAAAAGACAAAAATGTGACCTTATAATTGAATGAATTTTTTACCCATACAATATTAATTGTTCATTTATATACATTTTCAATTGCATCATAAGAGAAAGAAAAAAATACACTTTTTTATTTTCTGATGATTCTGGCCATGATTTTAGAAACAAAATATGAAATTATTATATTGTTACGGGTCTTTTACAAGTATGCAAAGTTTCAAGTCGATCCAATGATTTTAAGTGGGTGAAAATCGCGTTAAAAGATTGTTACATAGATGCAGGTGAAGTTAATATAAAGCGTGTAAAAATTAGGAGCTTCCTTTATCACAAAAGCAGGAGCTGGCAAAGAGAATTCGATATAGATCGAGGTGAAACACGACTGTGATTGGTAGTAAAACAAAATTCATTGAAATGTGATTGGTCACTGACTACCATTTGGGGCTTAAGTTAAATAGTCATTAACATTAGTCTCCACCAGACTAGATAAATAAAATAAAATATTTATTATGAGCTGAACGAGGCACTATATACATGTATACACACATACATACACATATGCGACCACAAAACAGAATATCCATTATATAAGACACTTTATAACCCTCTGGCGGCACTATGGCCCTGGGGTCGACTCAGCCTCTAACGGAAATGAGTACCAGACGCCTGTTCTGGGAGTAAAGGCGGCCGTCACGCAGGGCTGACAACCCGGCTGACATAAAGTGCCGATTGTCTAGAAAAAGTGGGAGCCCTAACCTCCTACTACCCCAAGGACCTCCGGGTCTGTTGTGGGATCACTTTACTTTTATAATTATTAATTTTCAGTTTTAGAGATGACTAAAAATTCAGAGCACATAAAACAAAAATGTACATGACTCCATTATCTCATATCTTGTGAGCTACTACTTTCCCTTTCCACGTGTCATTTGTTTCTTTAGGGTATTGCATCTGTTATTCACAGTGTAGTCTATATAAAAGCAAATTTTTTTATTCATAAGAATTTTCAGACCGAACTTTATAAAGTTGAAAATACATATTTTATATTATTATTATTATTATTATTATTATTATTATTATTATTATTATTATTATTATCATTACTATTATTATATATATTTATTTATCTATATATATCCATCTATAGTAATTATGTCCGAGGGCAGGTCTTTCACTGCAACTATAGCATTTGCATGCTATGATTTGCAGATTTAATAGGGAATTATAAGTGTGGTAGATTCCCGTTGCTTTCCACACCGGTGAAGGATGATGGTGATGATAATGATAAGGATGATGATGATGATGATGATGGTCGGATGATTTTCGGGGACCGTTGAGTACTAAGCTTCCTGATATACGTCTTACAGGTATGGAAAAACCTCGAAAAAAACCTCACCCAGGAACCTGTCCCGACGGGGAATCGAATCCGGGTCCGCTGCGTAACAAGGCAGCACGCTACCTCGAGACCACAGCGGTGGAACACACACACACACACACACACACACACACACACACACACATATCCATCCATAGTAATTCTGCCCGAAGGCAGGTCCTTCACTGCAATCATAGCATTTTCATGCTATGCTTGCAGCTTTACTAGAGAATTTTAGGTGTGGTATGTTCCCGTTTCTTTTCACACCGGTAAAGGATGATGATGATGATAATGGTAAGGATGATGATGATGGCCATATGATTTCGGGGACCGTTTAGGCCTTAAATGTTTCCTGACATTTGTCTTACAGGTGAGGAAAAACCCCGATAAAAACCTTACCTAGAAAAACTGCCCGGACCAGGGATCGAACCTGGGCCCGCTGCATGACAAGGCAGCACGCTATCTCGGTACCACAATGGTGGGGACACACACACCTATAGGTATATATATATATATATATATATATATATATATAATAAAAGAATGGAAACAGATCACAAATAATGGTATCAAATTGACTAGAAATCATGTAATTAAAACAGTTCTTTGTGCTGATGACCAAATCATCTTAGCAACATCTGAACATGAATTACAGAAATCTTCTTATGAATTAAATAAAAAAGCACAGAAACATGACATGGAGATACCCCTATATTCCAAAAACAAAATCAATGGGGATTTTGGTTAAAGTTATACAAAGGAGTATGGAAATTTGTTACTTTTTTTCTTTTTTTTCTTTATAAATTCCAAATTATCTCTTTGTTTGTAAAAAATCCATTTTATTAACATATGTTTTTCTTTGCTGCTTCTCTGTATTTTTTAAAATAATACACATCGCTTATTTGACCTCAGACCTCAAACTATATATTTTTATGCTATTAATTTAGATATTGCAACATCATATTTCAGGAATAATTGAAGGTAAATTTATATAAAATATTCACATTAAAAAAAATAAACATAGACTAAGGAACTGTCTTGAAAAAAGCTAGGGTTTAAAGGCATCTAACTTGGGGAGACCCCAACAACCCAAATTATCTCACGGTTAATTGCATTAAAAGTAGTAAAGTTAGTTATGATGGTTCCATGATCATCGTAAAGGACAGCACAGCATCACACAAAATAAATAACACATAAGCCTATCCACATATAAGATAGAGAGAGGAACAGTTTAATTAAAACACTAGGGATTGTATATCATTAATATTAGTGAAGATGATTGAATGTTTCAAAATCTGAGGACTAAACCAAAAGTAGCATATCTATTGGCAGGTTTCCTTTATAGGATAAACCTTGGGCGAGAAACGGAAGAAGTTGTCTGAGGAAGATGTCAACCAGCACCAATTGGGAAGGGAACGTTTGTCTCTTTAAAAGACTATATGGTATAACAGAGATCAATTGGTAGGAGGAACAGCTTAGCCGCAAAGAAGATAACCTCCTTTTGGAGAAACGTCAAAGGAAATCCTGGACCTGTAATTTAGGAGTTGAGTGTTAGCCCGTCTCCATACAAAACTCGTACGAAAGAAAACGAACTAGCCTATATAAAGTCGGTAAAAATAGAGTTGAGAACGATAAACTAATTGTTCGATCAGAATAAACAAGCACTTAAATATGGAAGTGAAGTTTGGGTCCTGAATCAGAGAGATATAAAGAAGTTAGAAGCAGCACATATGAGATTTTTTAGACAATTCTTGGATTCACAAGGTTAGATCATCAAAGAAATATTGATATCAGAAAAAAATTGGAAGTCGAAGTAAAGTAAAGTGATCCCACAACAGGCCCGGAGGCCCTTGGGGTAGTAGGAGGTTAAGGCTCCCACATTTTCTAGACAATTGGCACTTTATGTCAGCCGGGTTGTCAGCCCTGCGTGACGGCCGCCTTTACCCCCAGAACAAGCGTCTGGTACTCATTTTCGTTAGAGGCTGAGTCGACCCCAGGGCCATAGTGCCGCCAGAGGGTTTGGGTCAGTTTAAAAATCCTGACCCCAACGGGACTTGAACCCTCGACCCTCCGGCTTGTAGCTCAGTGCCTTAACCACTACGCTACGGCGTGCCCCAAATTGGAAGTCGAAAATATATTAAATTATATAACCAAATATCAGCAAAATTGGAAACAATATGTTTTGAGGATGGAAAGGGGAAAATTATCAAAACTATCTCTACAATATCAACCAAACGTAGAGATAGATTTGGGAAGGCCAATACGTATATGTATTCACCAAGATCACCTACAATATACTACAGGCGATAGACCATACTAAAACGTTCATGGTGATGATGATTTTATATACTTATTTTTTAAAGAAAAAGAAACCCCGTTTAAAAAATGACCAAAATTAGAGTTGTGTCGGTGTTGCTTTGAGAGATCGCATATGTTTCCAAGAAGAACTGCGCGATGGCTGCTGGTAACGAACGTAATGCAAACTTAGGTTAATTCGCGCGATTTGTCGCAATTGACCTGCTCAAGCGAGGCCGGCTACACACCAACAAGCCTCGCTACATACGGACCTTTAGATTCATCCCCAGAGAAAACCCAAAACATGAAACCAATATATTTTTACATCACCTTATCGTATGAAATTTCTTATCATTTATCATAAGTAATGACACGAGTGATTTCCAATTTATCTAGAGAATTTGGAAATCAAGAGAGGCATTTGTTAGGACTATTTAACGAATACAATTAAGCTGTTTACTCACAAATCATTATTTGAATATAGTTACCGGTGTTTTAAAATACTTATATAGTTAATGTAAACGGCGATGTTTGAAAACAAATTAGAAATGTGAGGTTATGTATATTCACTGCAACTCGATCATATTATTTTTTGCCAAATTGGATCGCAATATTGTAAGAATGCACTCTAGTGGAGAAATAATGAAACACATCAAACTATTAGAATCAACATTATAGGTTAATCATTTATATTTTGAATAAACAACTCAGTAAAATCACTGAATCTATTCATTATTTGCTATATTCAATTTATTTGTTGGAGAAAAATAATGGTCTAACCTGTTCAGAATATTAAAAAAGGAGGAACTTTCTTTATCACAAAAGCAGGAGCTGATAAAGAGAAATCGATAAAGAGCGAGGTGAAACACGACTATCATTGGTGTAAAACAAAATTCATTGAAACCTGATTCGTCATTGACTACCATTTGCGACATGAGTTAAATAGTCTGCAATAATACGTAATTATGTAACAGTATATTACGATGTGAGGTTTTTAATTTCCGAGATTCTGTAAAACACTTCACAAACGTGGGTTTACATCATTTTTTGCGCGATGGTGTTTTCAAATAATAGTAAAATAATAACATCTTTGTTGGAAATATTTGCGTTCATTATAAACAATTGACTAACGTTATAATAGTGTGGGCAAAGTTTATTAGTTGAAACAACAGGCCGTGATACCAATTATTGATAATATGGCGGCAAGTACGTATTTATTGTTTTATATTGTTTCAAATAAACTTCAGTTCATTTAAAGTGCAGTGATTTGTTTGCTATAATGTATATTAACACTGCCTTTTGGATATTTTCTGTATATACCTACATTGTATGTAGTATACGAGTACGTAGAGGGCAGTGGGTTTACTTCCCACACGCATGTTGGTAATATGTAATATTACCCCGAAATGTAGGAAGTAGAACTATCATTCATGGCCGCCATTGCTACGACAAAACGCACTATCGCGCAAAAAATGGATTTATTAGCTTGTATTGGGATTTTATAAATTTGTATTTTTTCCCAATGAGCAGGCAGCTGGCCTGGTGCATCAACCCCCACCCTGGAGGACCAGGGATATTTTTCCAGGTCTCCTTCCTTAGTCTTTGTCTTAACAATGACGAACTATAAGGCAGCAGTATGTGTCCTTACTGGGATGAAGATAGATTGCCAGTTAGGAGTGGGCTCCAAATGGAACGAAAACAAGATAGAGAACTAAGATGGTATGGATAGAGGGAAGTATGAATTTAATGAAGTATAGGGGACTGCAGGTTGTAGACTGGAAATATAGAGATGAATAGAGGAATAGAAACAAAATTTAATATTGTATACATTTTAAACCTGTTGAATAATAATGAAATGTATTTATTTTTATTTAACACTGTAGATTGGTTCTTGATAATTGGATTTTATTCAAACCTTAACAAAGTCAGAAGAAAGTCATTCCTTGTTTCATTTTAGTTCAAATGTAATCAACTTCAACATGTGATAGCTTACAGATATTTTTTATCTTAGATCCTCCGTCTCAAATTACTTGCCTTCATTCTCGCAGTATTAATAATACATTTCATACTTATTTTTACTGAACTCTGAAACCTTCTTATATATATATACATATGACACGAAAAGAAAAAAACGCCTGAACCGAGATTTGAATACAGGACCTATAACTTGGTACGTTAGTGCGCTATTAGCTACGCTATCCAGGCATCCTCTAGCGCAAACGTCTATTTTTCCTTTATATATATATATATATATATATATATATATATATATATATATATTCCCACCGCTTTGATCTCGAGGTAACGTGCTGCCTTGTCACGCAGCGGGCCCGGGTTCGATCCCCAGTCGGGGCAGTTTTTCTGGGTGAGGTTTTATCGGGTTTTTTCCTCACCTGTAAGACAAATGTCAGGAAAACTTTAAGGCCCAAACGGTCCCCGAAATCATATGGCCATCAACATCATCCTTATCATTATCATCATCATTCACCGGTGTGGAAAGCAAGGGGAAACTATCACACCTTCAATTCCCTAGTAAAGCTGCAAGCATAGCATGAAAATGCTATGATTGCAGTGAAGGGCCTGCCTTCGGGCAGAATTACTATGGATGGATACATATATATTAGTTCCTGGGTTCAAATCCTGGTTCAGACGTTTATTTTTCTTTTCATGTATTATTGGGCCTTCATTGCTAAAGGTGAAAATGTAATTATAACACCGAAATATTTATATATGACTATCAGAAATACAATCATCAGACAACAAATCAAAATCCAAAATTCAATATTAGATTTTGTAAGATACAGAGAACTAGAATGGTATGGTCATACACATAGAATGCCAGAGACAAGATTACCCAGACAAGCTTTGGAATGGATTCCACCTGGGAAAGGAAAGAGAGGTCGACCTAGATTTAAATGGATGGATGATGTAAGAAGAGATAGGAGATAGCTAGGTCTGGAAGAATTGGAATGGGAAGGTTAGAGAAGACTGGAGAAAGAAGATAAAAATTAAAAAATCAAAACTTTGGGGACAGGAAGATAACGCCCAACTGGGCGTTTTCCTGTGGTTTTCCTACAAGCAGCTTCCATTCACCTCTTGCATTCCCCATTCGTGCCACATGCCCTGCCCAACACAGTCTACGAGACATAACTCTTCTTATTATATCTGGCTGGGGCACGCCGTAGCATAGTGGTTAAGGCACTGCGCTACAAGCCGGAAGGTCGAGGGTTCAAGTCCCGGCGGGGTCAGGATTTTTAAACTGACCCAAATCTTCTGGCGGCACTATGGCCTTGGGGTCAACTCAGCCTCTAACATAAATGAGTACCAGGCGCTTGTTCTGGGGTAAAGGCGGCCGTCACGCAGGGCTGACAACCTGGCTGACATCAAGTGCCGATTGTCCAGAAAAAGTGGGAGCTTTAACCTCCCACTACCCCAAGGGCCTCCTGAGGCCTGCAGTGGGAATAAAAAAAAATATAAAGTGGGAGCTTTAACCTCCCACTACCCCAAGGGCCTCCTGAGGCCTGCAGTGGGAATAAAAAAAATTATATCTGGCTAAAGAAACCCGAATGGGCAATGAAAGAGGTGCATGGATGGTACCTGTAATAAAACCAGAGGAAAAACGCCCAGTTGGTAGACCAAGAATGAAGTGGGAGAATAACATTAATTATGATTTGAGGGAAGTACATTATACAGGGAATGATTGGAAAACATTAGCTCAGGATAGGGATGTATGGAGAGCTTATGTCTGTGCGGCTATGAACTTACGGGTTCGATAGTGCCAGTGAGTTAGTTATTTACATAAGTACGACATTTATATACTGTGGGGCCTACGTTTTATGGGTAGAGTGATAAATCTATAATATGTCCAGCAACATAATTAGGCCTATATGACTAATGATTATGGACAGTCCCGCGCAGTTTAAGGCACGATGTCTTGGTGCAGAGCTATGGAACTTGCGCTGGTTCGAAGAACCATGGGGAAAGAAACTTTCTCATGGAATTTCGCCCAATATGGGACCAGTATCGAAAATATATAAAACTATTATTCTACCAGTTATATGGATGCGAAACATGGACTCTTACTTTAAGAGAGGAAAGGAAATTACGAGTATTTGAGAATTAAGTACTTAGGAACATTTTCGGACCAAAGAGAGATGAACAGACAGGTGAATGGAGAAAACTACATAACAGTGAACTACATGGTCTTTATAGGAAGCCAGATATAATAACAGTAATTAAGTCTCGTCGACTGCGATGGGTAGGGCAAGTAGCACGAATGGGCAATGAAATACGTGCATGGAAGCTTCTTGTAGGAACACCAGAGGGAAAACGCCCAGTTGGTAGACCAAAAATGAGTTGAGAGAATAACATTAACTATGATTTGAAGGAAGTATATTATACAGGGAATTATTGGAAAACATTATCTAGGGATAGGGATATATGGGGAGCTTATGTACGGGAGGACATGAAACTGCAGGTTCGATAGTGCCAGTGAGTTAGTTTATGGGACCAGCATCGTGAGGAATACGGGTAGCTACAATAAGTAGCAGCTCCAGATTTAGAAAACCAGCTATAGCGGTGGGAGACCCGACATGCTAACTACTGTTCACTCCTGTACCACCTCTGTGGTTGAGAGACCAGCGACCGGCTGGTAGGCCCAGGTCCTTCTAGGCCTTTCGCGCCATGGAGTTAGTTAATCACTGACTAATCGTACAACTATAACATAAACACACATGCTGTACACTGCTTACGTCATCTGTGGTCATATACATCGCTTTTATCGATAATCAAATATTTATTTTTGCGCGATATGCGTTCTTTCGTACTTACAGCAATGGCGACCATGATTCAAAGTTCAACAGTCCACCGCTGTGGTCTCGAGGTAGCGTGCTGCCTTGTCACGCAGCGGGCCCGGGTTCGATCCCCGGTCGGGACAAGTTTCCTGGGTGAGGTTGTTTTTCGAGTTTTTTCCTCACCTGTAAGACAAATGTCAGGATACTTTAAGGCCCAAACGGTCCCCGAACACCATCTGGCCATCATTATCATCAATATCATATTCACCTCATTAGATTAAGTTTAGGTTTAAGGCCTCTCCTGGCGCATCATTACTCATCGTCATCGCCCATCATATCATTGGGGCAGCGTAACCCCGCCTTCCAGGCGCCCCAACCGCTAAAGTGGGTTACACTACGCCAATGCTAGGAGGGAATACCTGAAATGTCGAATGACAAATAGGTGGCATTGAACAAAAAAAAATCTATATTTCGGGGTAAGTAAAGTGATCCCACAACAGGCCCGGAGGCCCTTGGGGTAGTAGGAGGTTAAGGCTCCCGCTTTTTCTAGACAATAGGCCCTTTATGTCGGCCGGGTTGTTGGCCCTGCGTGACGGCCGCCTTTACCCCCAGAACAAGCGTCTGATAATTTAACTTTTTTTTTAATAGGATCGTCAGGGAAGTTGATTAATCTTTTTTTTACTTAAGAATAATTCTTGCGTTTTTGGTAAAAATACCTATATTTTCTGTTCATTTATGGCTCCCTAAGGCTCATACTCATTTCCGTTGTAGGCTGAGTCGACACCAGGGCCATAGTGCCGCCAGAGGGTTTGGGTCAGTTTAAAAATCCTGACCCCAACGGGACTTGAACCCTCTACCCTCCTGCTTGTAACTCAGTGCCTTAACCACTACGCTACGGCGTGCCCCATATTTCGGGTTTGCCAACCTTAATCACTATACTGTAATATTATATATTACAAAGCATGTGCGGGAAGTAAAACCACTGCCATCTATGTGTACTACGAGTACGTACAATGTATATACAAAAATATATCCAAAAAGTAGCGTTAATATAAATTATACGAAACAAATCACTACATTTTAAATGAACTGAAACAATGTAAAACAATAAACATGTACCTCCGCCATTTTATCACTGATTGGTGTCACGGCCTGCCGTAGTTTCAACTAATAAACATTGCCCACATGTTAACATTTGCCAGTTGTTTATAATGAACGCAAATATTTCCAACAAATATGTTATTATTTTACTATTATTTATTATTTTGAAAACAGCATCGCCCAAAAAAATATGTACAACACACGTTTGTGAAGTGTTTCACAGAATCTCGGAAATTAAAAAACCCTGGCTATCGCTCGGTTTTTAAACATTTTCCTCGCTTCTGTAAAACCACTTGCCATCCTAATATCGTAATATACTATTATTTATTTAGCAGGTTTCACAATGTTTCACAACATCATCCTACGCCCAATTAATCGACTGTTATTCTCCTCCACATCTCTCTGTCATTCCAATCTCTATCGTCCAATCCTTTTCCCTCATGCTATTCAAAACACCATCAATCCATATTATTTTTGGGCTTCCTGTCCTTCTTTTACCAAGTGGCACACATTCTAGTGTTCTTCTTTGGAATCTGTCTTCTGACATTCTTTTTTACATGACATGAAATCCACAACCTAAGTTTGAACATTCGTCTTTTGTTTAATTACGGTGTTTCTTGTTTTATCTCTTCGAGATGATCACCTGACCAGATCAAAAATAAAGCCTTGTATTTGATTTAAAAAATTGAAAAGAACCCCTACTACATATTATTCGAAATCTTTTACAATTTCTCTTGCTAGAACATGGAATTCCCTTCCACCCTATGTCAGAGACTACCATCTTTCAGAAACAAATTGAAAATAAAATTACTAACAGAAACAACTCACTAATATTACTTTTTAAAAATTAATAATGTGTTTTTTTTCATTATTTAATAAAAATGGATTTAAGATTCGTTAATGTATTTACCTAATGCCTTGTATAAAAAGCATAGATTAATTCATTGTAGTTTATTACTTTCTTTGTATTTTTTCTCTTTCTTTTCTTTTTATGTATAGTAGATTCGAGCTGTTATTCCTTTCTGTATTCATTCTATCATTAATTTAATTTTAATTGTATTTAATTTCATTGTATTATTAGACATTATTTTCATTATTATCCAATTTGACAGATAATTAATTGTTTAGTATTACTATTATTGTAATTTTTTGTATTTATATGTAACATATGTTTGTCCTGGCGAGTGGAAGAGATGGCCACATGGCCTTAACTCCACCAGGCTAAATAAATTTATATTCTATTCTACATTACGAAATCGTTTTCTTTCGTTGAGTACGTGGTATTGGATAGCAGAGCAAATAAAGCAAAATTAGAAATGAGAGTTTGCGGATTCTTTACAATATGAGACGCGAAAAATGTTTCTTAGTTCAATCATACACCATGCGCAAGCGCCAACAATCGCGAAGCAGTTTACACTATGAAATCACTGGATGCAGCTAAGATATACACGATGTTTAACGAACCTAAATGGTAACTAAAGTAATTTAAGTACTCTAACCTGTGAAGGACCAACCTAAGAGCTAACTAACTAACTCACTGGCACTATCGAACCCGTAAGTTCATGGCTGCGCGGACATAAGCTCTCTATACATCCCTATCCTGAGCTAACGTTTTCCAATAACTTCCCTGTATAATCTACTTCCCTCAAATCTTGGTTAATCTTATCCTCCCACCTCATTCTTGGTCTACCAACTGGGCGTTTTCCTTCTGGTTTTCCTACAAGAAGCTTCCATGCACCTCTTTCATTCCCCAGTCGTGCCACATATCCTGCTCATCGCAGTTTACGTGTCTTAACTGTTCTTATTATATCTGGCTTCCTAAAAAGTCCATGTAGTTCACTGTTATGTAGTTTTCTCCATTCACC
This sequence comes from Diploptera punctata, assembly GCA_030220185.1. NCBI lineage: Eukaryota > Metazoa > Arthropoda > Insecta > Blattodea > Blaberidae > Diploptera > Diploptera punctata. Next base: position 700,695 of record JASPKZ010003861.1, on the reverse strand, counting down.
TGTCTGGTCATCTTTGTTTGGTCCAAAAATGTTCCTAAGAACTTTATTCTCAAATACTCGTAAACTCCTTTCCTCCCTTAAAGTAAGAGTCCATGTTTCACATCCATATAATATAACTGGTAGAATAACAGTTTTATATATTTTCAGTTTAAGGTTTTTTTAAAGGAGTTGTGACGGCAAGAGTCCCCATAACACATAATGGCACGCATTTCCAGAATTGAACCTATGTTTAATTTCTTTGTGCATCTCATTCCTATTTGTGATTATTGTTTCTAGGTATTCTTCAAAATTTTCCTCATTTGTTATTAACTGACCATTCCCATTATATAATGTTCTTATATGTGTGGCCATATATTGATATTTACTTCCAGTTCCAATTTCTTAGTGTTATCCGCCTAAAAGCTAACCTAAAGTAATTTAAGCACCCTAATCTGTGAAAAGATGCAACGCCCAAAAATAAATAGCAAGTTCTGAATTTCTTAAGTATATGTGTACAGTTAAATAGTGCATACTCTGTTGGCTGCACTGGAACAGTCTTTGTTTTGAATAAAATATCCATTAAAATCAATATGACTTCCTCGTCTTCATGCTACGTATGTAGCTAAATATTATAGAAAATGTACTGAAACAATCGTTAGAAAAAATAATTGTAAATGGTGGGAAATAATTTGAAAAATGAAATCCCAAGAATAAAATTTGACAGGAATTTATGAAGGAATTACAAAAGCCGCGTCACAGGTTGTAAAGAACAGCCGGGAGTTTTAATTCCTACAGTCAGTAGTCAATATATTCGGAGTTTAATTTGGCTGTGATGAGTAGTCGAACCGACAACCTTGAGCAGAAAAGCAGCTCATCGATAGGCGGACCACGTCCTCACGTACCCCCACCATCTCAAGATGGCGGAAATAGCTCTCGCTCTCACCGGATGTGACCAGCTTGAGACGCACTTCCGGTCGCTATATGAAGATGTGAGGTACAGCCAGGCATAAAGATCACAATCTGCTGCTGCATCCTCTCCACTTCAAATTCATTCTTAAGAGCTATCTTCATCTTTTTTAGTCGCTTTAATTACAATTGTCATATTGCAATTTTCCTGTAGGTTATAAAAGTGTCTAGTATGTTAATTCAGAGTTTTCTCTCGTTCTACAAACGTCTTCTAGATATATAACCCAAGTATTTGATGGAACTATAGTGATCTCGTACTATTCTTGTGAACTAAATAGTTCTGTTGTCTAATTTAGATCTCATTATATCTGGTATGTAAATCTGGTATGTAAATTCAAAATTTTCTCTCGTTCTAGAAACGTCTTCTAGATATATAACCCAAGTATTTGATGGAACTATAGTGATCTCGTACTATTCTTGTGAACTAAATAGTTCTGTTGTGTAATTTAGATCTCATTATATCTGGTATGTAAATCTGGTATGCAAATTCAAAATTTTCTCTCGTTCTAGAAACGTCTTCTAGATGTATAACCCAAGTATTTGATGGAACTATAGTGATCTCGTACTATTCTTGTGAACTAAATAGTCCTGTTGTGTAATTTAGACCTCATTATATCTGGTCTGTAAATCTGGTATGTAAATTCAAAATTTTCTCTCGTTCTAGAAACTCTTCTAGATGTATAACCCAAGTATTTGATGGAACTATAGTGATCTCATACTATTCTTGTGAACTAAATAGTTCTGTTGTCTAATTTAGATCTCATTATATCTGGTATGTAAATTTGGTATGTAAATTCAGAATTTTCTCTCGTTCTAGAAACGTCTCTTAGATGTATAATCTGAGTATTTGATGGAACTATAGTGATCTCGTACTACTCTTGTGAACTAAATAGTTCTGTTGTCTAATTTAGATCTCATTATAGTTGAAGAGCTAAGGGCAATAACATGATAAGCCACATATTGTTCTTTCTGAGATATAAGGATTTTAATGTTTCAAAAATGTATAAATGCTAACCCAATAGGGTCAAGATTTTTAAACTGACCCAAACATTCTGGCAGCACTATGGCCCTGGGGTCGACTCAGCCTCTAGTGGAAATGAGTACCGCACGCTTGTTCTGGGGTAAAGGCGCCCGTCACGCAGGACTGACAACCCGGCTGACATAAAGTGCCGCTTGTCTAGAAAAAGTGGTAGCCTTAACCTCCTACTACCCCAAGATCCTCCTGAGGCCTATAGTGGGATCACTTTACCTTTACCTTTAATTGTGCAGTATTATTGTTAATACATTGTGTGTCTGTATGTTTTAACCCATCACTGGCGCATTTATAAATGATTTTATGCCTATTTCAATACATTTGTTTGCTTTTATTTTGATATATCTCATTTCTTAACAATATGTGGCTTATCATGTTACAGCCCCAAGCCCTTCAATTTTATTATTTTTTTATTTACACTGTTCTGCCCTAGAGCAGGTCCTTCACTGCAATCATACCATTTTCATGCTATGTTTTGCAGTTTTACTAGGGAATTATAGCTGTGGTAGCTTCTCGTTGCTTTCCACACCGAATGATGATGGCCAGATGATCTTAGGGAACCGTTTGGTCTTCAAAGCTTCCTGATACTTGTCTTACAGGTGAGGAAAAACTCCGAAAAGAACCTCACCCAGGAAGTTTGTCCCGACCGGGAATGGAACCCGGGTCTGTTGCGTGACAAGGCAGCACGCTACCTCGAGACCACAGCGGTAGACTAATTTTATTATAAAGCGTGTTATTTTTCAAAGAAAGTCATTTATAAATATTTATATCGCGTCTAGAATATTAGGTTGTGTCGAGTGGAATTTCTCTGTTATTATGAAAATATGGGACGAGTTCTACCCAACCCAGCATCACCTTGACCATCTGACGAAATAAATAATAGTTTTAAAAACTAAAACAACACTTTTAATAGAAAACCGAACTAAAAAATTAAAAATAATTTTAAATTTCCAACACGCTTGGGATAGAATTAAAGTGATCAACAAAAAAAAAATCTCCAACACATCTAGAATAAGACAAGAGTTATCTACAAAAAGATAATTTTACCATCAAAAGCGTGGGGTGCTCTATATCAATTAATATATTTGATAATAAACAGATATTGGTAATAGTAAAGTCTCTAAGAAGAAAATGTAAAAACCATAAAAAAACACCCCATGCTTTTGATGGTAAAATTATTTTTTTTCTAGATAACTCTAGTTTTATTCTAGATGTGTTGGAGATGATTTTTTTATCACTTTAATTTTATCCCAAGCATGTTGGAAATTAAAATTATTTTTCATTTTTTAGTTCGGTTTTCTAATAAAGCGTGTTGTTTTAGTTTTTTAAAACTATTATTTATTTTTTATTTTTTAGTTTTAATATTTTACAGAATAAGATAAACATGTAAAATCTTTAAATTCGATAATATTGTAGTATGAGCTAAAAGTAATACTCTTCTAAAAAAATCCTCCGGGCCGGATTTGAACCAGCGACCTATGGATTACTGAAATTATATACTACTAGAGTACACCGCTCTACCAACTGAGCTCTTATAATTATTGACTAAAAGGTTGATAAGTCTGCAACCTATTATACCGGTTTTTATTTTTTTGATTTTCTGATGATTCTGGACAGGATTTTAAAAACCATTTATGAAATTATTGTATTGTCACGGGTCCTTTACAAGTATACAAAGTTTCAAGTCTATCCAATGATTTTAAGTGGGTGAAAATCGTGTTCAAAGATTCCGTTACATAATTACACAGACACTTTTTTTTTTTTTTCATTTTCTGATGAATCTATCCAGGATTTTAGAAAAAAATTATGAAATTATTGTATTGTCATTGGTCCTTAAAATATATACATAGTTTCAAGTCCATCCAATGATTTTAAGTGGGTGGAAATCGTGTTGAAAGATTCCGTTACATAAATAGATACAGGTCAAGCTAATATAAAGCGTCTAAAAACTTGAGCAATATTAGTCAACATCGGGGTTTGAAAACAAACTAAATTTGAGAATTTCCTAGTAAATGGATAATACATTAAATCAATTCAAAAGATGTCTGCAAAATCATATATTTGTATGAATATTCTATTTCAAAAGAAGCTTTTAACAAGAAGAGAAGCACTTTCTGCGGACCTTTGGCAAAAGCATTACGGAAGAGGCCAGTGATTTCATTGACCCGTTTGTGTGCTAGTATTTTACTCCCTTTTTTGTGTCTTAGGATTTCACTCACCCTTTTCTGTCCTAAGATTTTGCTCATCCTTTTCAGTCCTAGGATTTTGCTCACCCTTCTGTGTCCTAGGATTTTACTCACCCTTCTGTGTCCCGAGATTTTAGTCATCCTTTTCTTTCCTAGAATTTCAGTCACACTTTTGTCCTAGGATTTTACTCATCCTTTTGAGTCCTAGGATTTTACTCACTCTTTTGATTCCTAGAATTTTACTAACATTTTTGTGTCCTAAGATTTTACTCACCCTTTTGTGTCCTAGGATTTTACTTGCCCTTTCGAGTCCTAGGATTTTACTCACCCTTTTGTGTCCTTGGAATTTACTCACCGTTTGTGTCCTAGGATTTCACTTACCCTCCGAAGGATTCTTACTCTCTGAAAGCTTTCATTGGTCCCGCGAATCTCTAATCCAGAGCTGATTATGATAGTAATGACTGCAAGCGTAAATAAAATTTCTAAACAAATGGAGGTTTTTATTTTTGTGAAATAAACAGCTCTCACTGTTTTATTGGCAGCTCTAACGTTAAGATTTTAAGGAATTTGTGTAAACGCTACGTACTACGTAGTCTCCATGTCTACCAGAATCACACTCAGTTTTTTTTACTCGAGATTAAGCCAATTATGTGCTATCATTACCAAGCTGAGAGCAAGGGCGGGCTAACTCACACTTTCTTGTTGTTCTTAGTTTAGTTTAGTACGTTCACGTATTCCATGCCACCATGATTTACAGAGAGGATATTTAATCTTCTTATATAACATAATGAAAATGGATGATTAATAACAAATAATGGGAATTTTGAAGAACTGGCTGAATTCAAATACCTAGGAACAATAATTGCAAATACGAATGAGATGCATAAAGAAATTTAACATAGGCTCAATTCTGAAAATGCATGCTATTATGCATTACAGGGACTCTTTTCGTCCCATCTTCTCTAATGAAACATTAAACTGAAAATATATAAAACTGTTATTCTCCCGGTTATATTATATGGATGCCCAACATGGACGCTTACTTTAAGGGAGTAAGGAAGATTACGAGTATTTGAGAATAAAGTTATTAGGAAAAATTTTAGACCAAAGAAAGGTGAACAGAGAGGTGAATGGGAAAAGTACATAACTACATGGTCTATATAGGAAACCAGATATAGTAAGAACAGCTAAATCTCGTAGACTACAATGGGCAGGACATGTAGCACGAATGCCGGATGAAAGAGGAATATGGAAGCCTCTTGTAGGAAAAAAACCTACCCGCTGTATAAGAGAAACAACTGAACTAGTTTGGTGGAAAAAATACCAAGAAACGTTCTAGAAATTGTTCAATTTTAATTGTACAGAACTCTGAGAGGAAGATGTTACTATTAATACATGACTCCCACTGTGTTTCCTGTGTGTAACAGACCTGATTCATTGACTTCATATTAATATCGCCAGTCTCCACGGTTAATACAAGTATTTTGTAAGTGGGATTCCCCGTTCTTTACTTTTAAAACTTCTTGAAGTACGTAGATTTTAGATTAGCAGATACCATTTTATTCCTTTTAAGAGATCGTAATAGTTCGAATAAACTAAAATCACAGATATAGTATACAGTAAAAGCTCCTTATTCGCGGGGGATATGTTCCACAAATATGCCGCTAATACAGAAACCGTGAATATGGTTAGGTAATTTGTATGGGTATATATCCTCTACTATTTAATTTTGTATTAGAGCATGCCATTAAATCTTTAGAGAATGAGGAATACTTACAACTCAATGGTATTAATAAGCTGTTAGTTTATGCTGATGATCTATTGTTGGCCCATAGCGAGGAGATACTAAAGGACAACACGCACACACTATTGAGTAACACTAAGAAATTAGGACTGGAAGTAAATATCAATAAAACTAAATATATGGTCACATGTAGAAATTCATCAAATAATGGAAATGGACAGCTAATGACAAATGAGGGAAATTTTGAGGAGGTGGCTGAATTCAAATACCTAGGAACAATAATCACAAGTAGGAATGAGATGCACAAAGAAATTAAACATAGGCTCAATTCTGGAAATGCATGCTATTATGCATTGCAGAGACTCTTGATGTCCCAACTCCTTTCAAAAAACGTTAAACTGAAAATATATAAAACTATTATTCTACTAGTTATATTATATGGGTGCGAGACATGGACTCTTACTTTAAGAGAGGAAAGGAGACTACAGGTATTTGAGAATAAAGTACTTAGGAAAATTTTTGGACCAAAGAGAGATGAACAGACAGGTGAATGGAGAAGACTTATTAACAATGAACTACATGGTTTTTATAGGAAGCCAGATATAAAAACAGTTAAGTCTCGTAGACTGCGATGGGCAGGACATGTTGCACGTATGGGGAATGGGAGACTTGCATGGAAGCTTCTTGTAGGAAAGCCAGAATGAAAACGCCCAGTTGGTAGACCAAGAATGAGGTGGGAGAATAACATTAACTATGATTTGAGGGAAGTAGATTATACAGGAAATGATTGGAAAGCATTAGCTCAGGATAGGGATGTATGGAGAGCTTATGTCCGTGCGGCCATGAACCTATGGGTTCGATAGTGCCAGTGAGTAAGTAAGTATATAGGGGATACGTTCCAAGTTTGCAATATAAAATAAAAATTATTGAAATAAAATAAATTTAATAAGCGATCTTGAAAAATGTATATTAATTATTATTGTCCGGCTTACGCAAGGGCTTAAACAACTTAGTATTTTTTTCCCCTCTTTTGCCGCTTTTAAAAGGTCTTTCAATTCAGATTGATATTCAGCTGTGGCATTAACAATTTGTCTTTTAAAATAAGACTTCTTTCCACAGACGGATCAATTTTCATGAAGAAATCACAAAGCTCATTTGCCATCTGTAATATTTCACTCAGGTTTTACAAGTTATGATCACCTTTTCAGTGCTCGTAGAAGCCTCTGCTTCAGAACTAATTTTTCTTTCAATTTACTCAACATTACAAATTGGGAACAAAATAGAAGAGACACGTGTTATTCAACCAAAAGTATTGCAACAAACGACGAGTTGAAACAATAGTTATACTAAATACCAGATGTCTACGGAGCAAAACAATAACGCAGCCCTTCCCTTCGCTCGACCTTCATTTAAAATGCTGGAGCGTCATTGGTTGCGTTGCACGTGTCTGGCGGGGAATCCCACGTCAGCATTATTCACGATATTAAACACAAGTTCTTGTATCAGTTCAGTGCTCAAGTATTGCTGAAACGTTTTGTTCAATAAAATTAAGTAAGTCCTACGTATTGAGCCTACTGTAGTCATCATCAACAACCACGGATTAAGCCCATCTGGCTTGTTCCGGTCTCATAGATTCTCTTTCAAAAGTTGGATCCATCTCTTCTTCGGTCTACCAACATTCCTGCGTCCTTTTGGTTTGTATTTAAGTATAATTTTGGGAATGCGATCATCTTCCATTCTTTGAACATGTTCTTTCCATTTTTTCTAGATTATTTTATTCTACGGTAGTGAATGTCATATATTTAAAAGGCGTGTGCAAATGTTTTTTAATAAGTGTAATATCCCTTTCTGAAAAGCTGTCCAATAATTCTGTGTCAGGTCTTTCCTAAATGTCTCCTGTGAAGAAACATAAACGGGGGAAAGGATTTCGTTCCGGAGAAAAGCAAACAACAATTATTATTATTATTATTATTATTATTATTATTTATTATTATTATTTTTATTATTATTGTTGTAATTATTATTATTATTATTATTATTATTATTATTATTATTATTATTAATTTCATTATTATTGTCAGTTATGCATTTCATTGTTGAACAAATATGTTCGAAAACCGTAATTACGTGTCAATGTACTCGTAAGGTTTTTTTCTCTTGTGAAGCGCGCTTTTTCGCCGTTACAGCCACTGTTTACATCTGCTCCGTAGATATCCGGAATGGACTGTAGTGATAATAAGATTTGTTTTACTTTGATATTTATTTGTCAATTTGGTTAGAATCACTCTTCGTAAAAGCTGCCTTGCCAGGTGTCTGCAGTAAAAAAAAAAAATCGCCGATGCGTTAATAAAGGATACTTAATCCTTCTAATATACCGACTGGATCCGCAAATAAAGACTTTTTAGCCGCGAATACAGGAACTTGTCGCAATTTTTTAACCCGATAATAATCATAATTCTTGCGCACGTTTTATTTGTGGTATTCGCAAATTTGACCATGTTATACCGTCCCTGGAACAATTATCGTGGCTTCGTCTAACAGATCGCAGAACTGTCCATGCCCTATCCCTTCTCTATAAAATCCTTCACACATCATCGCCTAATTATTTATTACGCCGCTTCATCATACTATCCGACACACATAATCTTGACACTCGATCCCATCAGCACATTGTCCTTTATATCCCTCCTCATCACACTGTATATTATTATCTTTTACGGTCTCACTTACCAAAACATGGAATTCCCTTCCGACCTATGTCAGAGACTGTCAAACTATAACATCCTTCAAAAAACAAATTAAATAATTATTTAATAACAAACTAACTTATACACCTCACTGATAGTATTCTTTTAACAATTAATAAATTTAATCATCTATGAAAGTAATATTAAGATTAACAAATATTTTTTTTTTGTTTTAAATATTATACAAACGTAAAATTAGTTTTCTATATCTCATTATTTTTCTTTGTTTTTTATAAACATTAGACAGGGACAATTTAATATGTCTTGCTTGTATACACTTTATTATTAGTTTTAGTCTTAATTTTAACTAACATTAACTAGTTGCATTATAGATCGTAATATAATAGATATCTTTTTGATCAAATTTTTATTTAGTATTTAATATTAGAGTTCATATCCACCGCTGTGGTCTCGTGGTAGCGTGCTGCCTTGTCACGCAGCGGGCCGGGTTCGATCCCCGGTCGGGACAGTTTTTCTGGGTGAGGTTTTTATCGGGGTTTTTCCTCACCTGTAAGACAAATGTCAGGAAAACTTTAAGGCCCAAACGGTCCCCGAAATCATATGGTCATCGCAATCATCATCATTCATATTCATCTTAGGTAGGATTAGGAACTCTCCTGGCGCACCACTATCATCATCATCCATCATATCATCGGGGCAACGTAACCCCGCCTTCCAGGCGCCCCAACCTCAGAAGTGGGTTACAAATACGCCATGCCAGGAGAGAAACCAGGAATGTCGAAAAGACAAACCTGGTGCATTTGAAAAAAAAATAGAGTTCATTGTAATTGTTATATTCTGATGTAATATATGTTTGCCCTGGTGAGTGGAAGAGAAGGCCACATGGCCTTAACTCCACCAGGCTAAATAAATAAATAAATAAAAATAAAAATAAAAAATAATGATAACGCGAAGAACGGGACCATGAATAAGGATCTTTTGCTGTATTACAATGCGAGATTGGGAAGTTGCTTTTACAGAAGCGAGGAAATGATTAAAAACCGAGATATAGCGAGATTTTTTAATTTCCAAGATTCTGTAAAACACTTCACAAACGTGAATTGTACATTCTTTTTTGCGCGATGATGTTTTCAGAACAATAAATAAAAGTAAAATAATAAACATCTTTGTTGGAAATATTTTCGTTCATTACAAACAAGTGACTAACGTTAACACTCTGGTCAATGTTTATATGGCAAATACAAAAAATAATTTAGTGGGACTACAACAAGCCGTGACACCAATCTGTCATAAAATAACGGCAACTATACATTTATTGTTTTATATTGTTTCAAATAAAGTTCAGTTCATTTAAAATGCGGTGATTTATTTTGTATAATGTATATTAACACTACCTTTTGGATATATTTTTGTGTATACATTGTACGTAGTATACATAAAGAACAGTGGTTTTACTTCCTGCACTAGATAGGCAATTTTTAATATTACATTATAGTTATTTAGTTATTTATAGGTTAGCAACCCCGAAATTTACGAAATTGAACTTTCAATCATGGTCGCCATTGCTGTAAGCACGACAGAACGCACTATCATGCAAAAATACCATTTTATTCATTTTTAAGAGATCATAAGGTTGGAATAAACTAAAATCACAGATAAAGTAATTACGTAATACACGGTGCGGCGTAAGTCAGTTAACCACCGCACATGGCTGCAAGAAAAAAAATTAGATTGGTTGAAATTGGGATTTGAATAAAGGATCTTCAGAATATAATCTCAAACGCTACTGCTTAAACAACAATGGAGGTCACTTTGAACAATTTATTTTTAGAGGAATTAAACCCAATGGGTACAACTTGGACACTACACACACCCAGTCCCAAGGTTGAGATTTTCTAAAAATCCCTTACCCCACCGGGAATCGAACCCAGGTCGCCGGAGTAGAAGGTAGGGACTTTACCGACTACGCCAAAGTGACGGACCACTTTGAACAATTTAGTTGTTATTTTGTAGACATGTTGTAAGCTACAGAAAATAATAGTTTAAAAAAACTAAAAGGACACGCTTTATTAGAAAACTAAAAAAATGAAAAATAATTTTAATTTCCAATACGCTTGGGATAAAATAAAGTGGTCAACAAAAAAATCATCTCCAACACATATAGAATAAAATTAGAGTTATCAACAAAAAGAAAATAAATTTACCATCAAAAGCGTGGGGTGCTCTATATCAATTAATATATTTGATAATAAACAGATATTGGTAAAAGTAAGCTCTCTAAGAAGAAAATGTAAAAATCATAAAAAGCACCCCACGCTTTTGATGGTAAAATTATTTTCTTTTTGTTGACTATTTAACTCATGCCCCAAATGGGAGTCAATGACCAATCATGTTTCAATGATTTCTGTTTTACAACCAATCAGAGTCGTGTTTCACGAAATATTTATCAGTGTTATAATTACCATATTAAACAAAGCTCCTCCTTTTTAATATTCTGAACAGGTCTGACCGTTATTTTGCAGTGACTGAGCCTATAAGAAATACGGCTACCAGATTGTATATATAGTGTATACAAGTCAACATTTGTAGCAATTGATTATACCACCAAAAAAAGAACCACTGTTTGCACTTTCTTAAATGTATTTTTCCTAGGTAATAATCCAGAAAAATATAATTGTCATATTTACATCATACGACATCAGAAATGAATTAATATACAGTTTGATGTGTTTCATTTTTTCTCCACTAGAGAGCATTCTTACAATATGGCGTTCCTTTGGCAATAAATAGTATGATCTGGTTGCAGTGATAAACAAAAGAAGCAGTAGAAGCGTACCTATCGTTTCTCATTTGTTTTCAAACATCGCCGTTTGCATTAAATATATAAATATTTTGAAATAACTACAGTTAAATAATGATTTGTGAGTAAACAGCTTAATTTTATTCGTTAAATAGTCCTAACAAATGCCACTCTTGATTTCCAAATTCTCTAGATAAATTCACTCCTCACTTCGTGAGTCGTGAATTTATCGATAATTTGGAAATCACTCGTGGCATTACTTATGATAACTCTAATTTTATTCTATATGTGTTGGAGATGATTTTTTTTGTCGACCACTTTATTTTATCCCAAGCGTATTGGAAATTAAAATTATTTTTCATTTTTTAGTTTTCTAATAAAGCGTGTTCTTTTAGTTTTAATATTTTACAGAATAAGATAAAAATGTAAATATCTTTAAATTCGATACTATTGTAGTATGAGCTCTTCTATAAAAAAAAACCCTCCAAGCCGGATTTGAACCAGCGATGTATGGATTACTGAAATTATATACCACTAAGAGTTCACTGCTCTACCAACTGAGCTCTTACAACGATTGACTAAAAACTCGACAAGTCCGCAACCTATTATACCAGTTTTCATTTTTTTGATTTTCGGATGATTCTGGCCAGGATTTTAGAAACAAAATATGAAATTATTGTATTGTCACGGGTCCCCTCTACATGTATACAACGTTTCAAGTCGATCCAATGTTTCTAAGTGGGTGAAAATCGCGTTGAAAGATTCCGTTACATTGATACAAAAAACACTTTTTTTGATTTTCTGATGATTATGGCCAGGATTTTAGAAAATAAATATGAAATTATTGTATTGTCACGGGTCCTCTACAAGTATACAAAGTTTCAAATGGATGCAATGTTTCTAAGTGGGTGAAAATCGCGTTGAAAGATTCCGTTACATTGATACAAAAACACTTTTTTTGATTTTCTGATGATTATGGCCAGGATTTTAGAAAATAAATATGAAATTATTGTATTGTCACGGGTCCTCTACAAGTATACAAAGTTTCAAGTCGATCCAATGATTTTAAGTGGGTGAAAATCGCGTTGAAAGATTCCGTTACATAGATAGGTAGATACAGGTCAAGCTAATACAAAGCGTATAATAATATATTTGCATTTTCGGTTAACTGACTTATGCTGCACCTTGTATTTTACTTCAGCTCTGAAGATACCCTCTTCACCATATCAAATCACACACACACATACACACACACACACATATATATATATATATATATATATATATATATATAGTTTTGATGATATTTTTTGTTTGTGTCTGATTGGGTCCCTCGGTGGTTTAGATTCACAATTGGACCCTCTAACTCCGTTAGGTGTAGGAGTTCATCTGAAGTGAAAATTTAAAAATAGCTCTACCGGCCACAAATCTCGATGTTTCACAACGAAACTAGTTATATCCTATTAAAATAAACCGAGATAGGTATTATCCAAAAATGATCGAAATCTGGCAAATTAGAATTGGAGGTTTACTTGAAATCCGAAATTAAAAATTGCCTAAACGACTGGACCAATTTTGATGAACATTTTTGTGTGTTTTTGAGTGGGTGGTTTAAATTCACAATTGGACCCAGTAAGTGGTGCTGCGATCGGTTCATAGGATTTTTTAATGTCAGATGTGTAGTCATCTGCATTACCGACATATTCCGCGCGACAACAGTGTGACGTAATAATGCACGCTTCTTGAGCCACAACAGATGACAGTGAGGAGTTTTTTTGCGTACTTATTAATTAGCAAATGCTATGGTAAAAAAGTAACATATATATATATATATTTTTAATTTTGAAAGCAATTTTGTTCTTGAGCTCCTAATTTGGGAGTCTTTGTGTTAGCCAAAAACTGATTTATAGAAAGTTATAGATTTGTTTTTGTTACATTACACATGAAGTAATGAAATTATTTAAACATTTTTACAAAAAATAAGAGGTAAATTTTATTATGTAGTAGGTTTGTATTACGTTTTTATGATACGGTGCTGCCATCTGAACTTAAAAATAAAACTATGAGCATGAGACATACTTACTTACTCACTCACTGGCACTATCAAACCCGTAGGTTCATGGCCGCGCGGACATAAGCTCACCATACACTCCTATCCTGAACTAATGCTTTCCAACCATTCCCTGTATAATATACTTCCCTCAAATCATAGTTAATGTTATTCTCCCACCTCGTTCTTGGTAAAAGCATGAGAAATAGGTTTTATAAAACCAATCATAGTGATATTGAATTGTTTGTAGAATGAGACAAAATACACTATGGACTGAAATTATTGTATGAAATAGGTTGTAACTGACACTATTTCTTTCAAGTAGACAAATGCGGATTGAAAGTACTGTGTATAACATTAGGGCCGCATGCAAATACATTAGCCTCTACTCAAATTACTTCCAATCACTGGTGAGCAAGTGCAAAGATCGAATTAGCTACCCACTAACTGGTCATGCATGAAAGTCGTCATTTTCGTAATATTGGCAAGAAATTGCCCATAATTCTCAGCGATAAAACCACTTCCATTATTTTCGTTTGCTAGAGGAACGCATTTACGCTTGCGTCCCGCAAATAATACCGTATACAACGACGTCTACGTCGCGCAATATCACACCGATTCTCCTGTTCTTCCAGTTGAATTCTTTGGTAGACTCTATCAAATTCCTCTTCTCCGCGTATACCGAAAACATGATCGAGTCTTCAAGGTCCGATATCTTGGATAAAGCGGCAAGGTTTCAAACTACATCGGTTCCCATCGGGATTCTCACGATGTTACCTCGTCAGGTAGCTTACGAATTTCAACAATTATTATCGCATGAACAGATTTCTGAGTAAGCAAAATCGTATTAGGATACAACTTTCTCAGCAGAGAACGCCTTTTACGGCCTAATGCGTTCATAGATTCGACCCTTAGACCACAGAATCGATTTCAGTTTAATAATATATTACGACGCGAGGTTGGGAAGTGGATTTTACAGAATCGAGGAAAATATTTTTAATTTCCGAGATTTTGTAAAACACTTCACAAACGTGCGTTGTACATTCTTTTTTTGCGCAATGATGTTTTCAAAATAATAAATAATTATCATCATCTACCGTCACAGTTTAGACCATTTCTGATCTGTTCCGGCTCCATATTGTAGTTGCTCGCTCCATCTTTTAAATGGTCGTCCACGACTTCTATATCGTTGTGTATTGTAATTTAACATCCTATAAGGTATCCTCTCTTCACTAATTCTACTAACATGTTCAAACCATTTATTTCTATAGCGAATCCCTCTATTTGTTTGAGCAGTAGGGATTACTGCTTTACTGCTTCTTCTATCGATTAACTCTATTTCTATTTTTTATTATTTAATTAATTATCTTCTCATTTATAAATAAACTAAGAAATATAAATGGAATTAAACCACTAAGATGATAAGTTAGCAGCTTGTGCGGCAGTGGTTATTCATTGTATGAATCCTTATATTTTGTTATAACACTAGTTATATTTGTAATTCCTCACGAATATCTTCACTCCTCCGTTTGTCCAAAAGAAATACTAGTAAAATAATAACATTGTTGGAGATATTTGCGTTCATTATAAACAATTGACTAACGTTAAGAGTGTGGGCAATGTTTATAAGTCGAAACTACAGGAGGCCTTGGTACCAATTAGTGATAAAATACATATTTATTGTTTTATATTGTTTCAAATAAAGTTCAGTTCATTTAAAATGCAGTGATTTGTTTCGTATAATGTATATTAACACTACGTTTTGGACTTTTTTTTTGTATATACATTGTGCATAGTATACATAGAGGACAGTGGTTTTACTTCCCACACGCGTTTTATAATATGTAATATACAGTATAGTTATTCAGATTGGCAACCCCGAAATGTAGGAAGTCGAACTTTTATTCATTATCGCCATTGCTGTAAGTACGACAAAACGAACTATCGCGCAAATAATAACATTCTCCTCCTCACTATGATTTCAGGCTAATGTTTTTGTTTGAAAGCTGATCGCACGTTTAATCACAAGAGTACCAGAATTATTTTTTTTTGTAAGCCCATGTTTTCCCTTTACAGAGATTTAGGCGCTCTCCCCCTACAGGGAAGAATTTGAACCATATTAATTTAGTTACACTTGTTTTCGTATAGATGTCATTTTAAGTGGTCCGTGGTCAGCGTTCCGCCTAATACTCACATCTAGGAAACCAAGGTAGTACTAGGACGGGAAAATGCGGCAAATTTTGCTTAGAGGCCTTTTCATTCAGGCTTAAGGATTTTTTATGAGCCTGAAAATCTTCAGACTCGGGACCCACGGCTTAAAGTCCCTCCCGGAGGACTTGCTCCTTGGATTTTTCCGTCCTAAAAAATCCATCGACCCCGGCCGGGTTTGAACCCGCGACCCTCGGGACCAGAGGCAAGGAGCATAACCACTAGTCCACCGCGGCCGATACCAGAATTATACAATAGAAAAAACTACAGCGCGATCAGTTGGGTACTCCACTATGATAGTATCACGGCAGAAATACACTTTGCAGTCGTTTAGCCAGGTAAATGTTCTCTTCTCGGTTTCTTGTCAAGGACTGAACCTGTCGCAGATAATGTAGCCACTAATCTGTAAATTGCCGTTTTGTCAGCAACCGGAGATTACGGAATTTCCGTAGACACCTTTGCAATGCAAACCTCTTTACAAATATCACCAGCCTCATGGGTTAGTTGTCAGCGTTTCTGACTACAGTTCATGAGGTCCCGGGTTCGATTCATGGGCAAACCATAGGAATTTTTCCTTAAAGGGAATTATTCCTGTGGTTGCCCATGGTCTGGAATTAAATAGATTTTATTAAAAACAATGTGTACATTTTGAATTTTCACCAGTCTCTTGTAATTGTGATGAGAGGCTGAGATCTGCTTTTGTATTTCATTAGATGGTACTTGGAGCATGGCTCGTCGCAAGTCCTCCTTGGGGTCGCGGTATGATGGATTCTGGCATATCTTTCCGTGGAAACCATGCGCAGCGAAGCGTATGTATAGGTGGCGAAGTTGGAAGTTCGGGCCTTTCCACACATCCGTTTTTATCGTTTCGATTTCCATTATTTCCCTCGATAATGCATTAGCTTTGTTTTGCCTCTATTTGATGGCGTCTTTATATGCCTGGGTTTCTGGTAGATTGAAGTGGAGCTTGATGTTCTCAATGAAGTATGATTCATGTGCAATTCTGTAGGCGCAGCTGTTTATTGTGTACTTTGTGTGATGACGCCCTCTTGAGGTATCTGGTTTTGACATTCTCCAATTACTTGAGGTTTTTCACTGGTCTGAAATTTAGGTTACGTTTAGGTTAAGAACTCTCCTGGTGCTTCATTGTCATTTATTACATCATTACATCATCGGGGAAACATAACTCCGCCTTCCAGGGGAGAAAACCAGAAATGTCATGAAAAGACAACCTGGTGGCATTAGAAAAAAAAAGGCGGTTATGAACACACATTTTTCAACACAGTATCTCGATTATATGAGACGTTTTGACAATAATGAACAGAATATCCGAGAAGGAATGGTAGTAGACGAAATGTGTTGAAATAAATTCTGTTCAAAACTCACTGGCACTATCAAACCTGTAGGTCATGGCCGTGCAGACATAAGCGCTCCATACATCCCTATCCTGAGTCAATGTTTTCCAATCTTGGTCTCCGGAAAATTTTACCCCAGTTGAACCCATGTCCGCCTTTCTTGACAGTTGTATTTTTACAGTGAAAGATCGTCACTCTTTCGACCAAGGTACTTTCATGGTATCAGTTCCCATATTACTTATCCATATAATACATTGTTCAGTGCAAGTTCAGCGACCCTGTGAGGCCATGACTTGTAGGCTCACACATACAAAATATATAAATTAAGTATTATTGTTATAAAACCAGCCAAAGCCTGTCCCAAGCCAGGTTAGAAAAGGGCGAGGGGGAGGAGTAACAACCTCGTTAAAACACCAGGGTTCAGTACGCCCGGCTGATAGTACCCTGTGAGGGCCCCTTATCTAGGGTACAGATATTGCTGCCTTGCAGTTCGTCATGGGTTTAACAAAGGCTAGAGGAAGAACCTTGACCAAAAATTACCTGGTCCTCCAGGTTGGGGGTTGATGCATCAGACCAGCTCCCTGTTCGTTACAAAAAACATAACAATGCTAAAAAGCCTAAAGATTTAAAGCCGGACGGAAATAAACCAAGACGACAAAAGCAAAGGAAAAGGACATTTCTTGTTGGAACTTGGAATATTCGAGGTGTTCGAAATAAAATGGTTGACATCAAAGAGGAAATGAAAATGCTTAACCAAGACATAATTGTGCTAACAGAAACAAAAAAGAAAGGAAAAGGTTCAGAAGTTAAAGGTCCATATATGCATTTTTTCAGCGGAGTAGAGAAACATAAACGAGCGCAGAGAGGAATCTCAATAATAATTAAGAAGAAATTCAAGAAATTTATAACTAGTTGGGAGGCCATCAATGAAAATATGACTAAAATGAATATAAATATTTTTGGGAAAAAAGTTACAATTCTATGAGCGTATGGCATAAGCCAAGATGAATCGCCTACGAAGAAAGATGAGTTCTATGGAAACTTGAATAACGTAATAAACGAAATTGGGAACTCAAGAGAAATTATTATGATGGGAGATTTTAATGGTAGAACTGGCACCAGGATTGGAAGTGAAGTGGTCGGTCCTTTCGGAGAGGAGAAAATTAATGATAACGGCGAAAGACTTATAGAAATATGTGAGCAGTACTATAAAACATGTAAATTCTGATTTGCAATGAGTTAATTTTCCGACTTCGATTTTGTGCGAGGTTCATTCATGTATAGTGTGTCCTGTACTGCCGCTCTTCAGTCAACCGTGTAACATTTTCTCGCTACTTAACTATCGATATGCTCTAATAATAATAATAATAATAATAATAATAATAATAATAATAATAATAATAATAATAATAATAATAATAATAATAATAATAATAATATTAATAATAATAATAATGTTTTATTTATTCTGGCAGAGTTAAGGCTATAAGGCCTTCTCTTCCACTCAACCAGCACAAATACAATTAAATATTTGACAGATATAGATATACACTATACAACAAGCCATCAGGAAAAAATGGAAGTGGGGAGGCCACGTCGCAAGAATACAGGACGACAGGTGGACAATAAAAACATCCATGTGGGACCCGTACACAGGCAAGAGAGAGCGCGGAAGACCAAGACGACGATGGGCTGACATCTTCAAAGAACGAGCAGGGGCGCAATGGTCCAGAGTCGCCAGATGCAGGAAAAGCTGGAGAACGATGGAGAGCCAACTGTGCATTAACTAATCACAGAACAGACAGTGTATACAAATCAAGTGCTACATCCAAGTCAACTTCTCACCACGGAGTAGCTCACCGGGTGACACTCTTAAATAGAGCTTAACCCCTGTACAGGGAGGCCTTTGCCCTAAACGGACATATCAGGCTTTATTTATTTATTTTTATTTATTTACTATACTAATTATAAACAGTTAAAGATACATTAAATGTAACAATGTAAATTTCATGTACAAACAACATTATATACGATAATAACAATAATAATACGATAATAATAATAATAATAATAATAATAATAATATAATAATGATAATATAATAATGATAATAATGTAATGATGATGATGATGATGATAATAATAATAATAATAATAATAATAATAATAATAGTATGAATAAGATAAATTATACGAGAAACACCAATTTATATATATATATATATATATATCTTACACTGGGTAATGATGAAGTCGAGGTTAGAGCAAATATAAATTTAGATTTCTTTTAAAAGTTGCCAATGTCCGGCAGCCCCTTATTTCTTGTGGTAGTGAATTCCAGTTGCGAGAAGTGAAGATAGTATATGACATGGAGTGATGTGATGTCCTATGTTGCGGTATATTAAGCAAGAGACTATGTTGTGATCTTGTGTTTAAGTTATGGTTTGAGGATCTATATTATTAGAATCTCCCCCTCTCGAGTTTATCACTCAAACATTGAACATTAAATCATGTTTCCCACCTACAGAATGTTTGAGTCTTTATTGGATTAAGCACAGTGAGACATAAAATATATTCTATGAAGATCTTGAAGAGGATTTCCGGGCTGTTGGCCGTGGTCTTGAAGCTTGTAGTTCCCCGACGTTTCGCCAGAGACTGCGTCCGGCATCCTCAAGGGTTGTCTTGAGTGTCAAGATGCCGGACGGAGTTTCTGGCGAAACGTCGTGGAACTATAAGTTTCAAGACCAAGGCCAACAACCCGGAAATCTTCAAGATCATAATAATAATTCCGAACATGAAAGCCTAAGCCAATAAAATACATAGAAAAGTTAGTAAAACGAGCGGAGAAATGTTATGATATTAGACCCGCTGTGAGCACTCAATGAGCGGTTAAATGCACATGGTTGCCTGGTAACTAACTAACTCACTGACACTATCGAACTCATAGGTTCATGGCCGCGCGGACATAAGCTCTCCCTATCGTTAGCTAATGTTTTCCAATCTTCCCTGTATAATCTACTTCCCTTAAATCATAGTTAATGCTATTCTCCCACCTCATTCTTGGTCTACTGTTTTCTCTCTGGTTTTCGTACAAGAAGTTTCCATGCACTAATTAGCTTAGAAACCTTGAGATATATGTGTTCGACGCTAATCTAGGATATTTTGGATATTTTATTTTTACCTCTTCTCACCTCTCACCCTGAAGATTCTGGTGGTCAAACTTGGGCTTAAATATCATCGAAAAGTATGGATTAGTAGTATGGATCGTTTTCTGTTATTTTTTATGATACCCCATCTCACCCGTTAGGGATGTTAAAGATATCTTATTCTCAAAGTGTTTCTTCCAGATTTTAAGTCATATGTGTACCAAGGCATTCAAGAGTTATGTCGAAACTTATATTTCAATGCTTTTATTATTTTACAGCAGAACTATGTGGTATTATTTTAAAATGTTGGGTATGAACAGCTGATTTATATGCAAGGTGTTCTGGAAGAGAATGGATCTACAAAATAATATGGAACATCTCTCTTCGATGTATACACCCTTCACTGCTTGTAGAAGAATCAGAAAACAATAAAAAATAGGTTCTACTTCTTTTCAGTGGGTTCTTTTATTTTTCTTCTTATTCATAATTTGTAGGATTTTCATCTTGTTTATCTCCAAAATAACACCTCGGAGGAAGACGTATTGGATGTGCATTCACTGTCTATCCATCTCTTGGGTGGTCTTCCTCTTGTTCTTCTCCCGATCATTGGTCTATCTTCTTTAGCTCTTTTTTTTGCAAGTCGGTTGTCTTCCATTCTTTCTATATGAGTATGACCTTTCCAATATTTTGGCCTATCTATAATAAATTTGGTTATGTCTTGAATATGACATTTGTCCCTAATTTCTGTGTTGTGTATCTTATCAAATAATGTTTTCCCCTGAATAGTTCTTAAGATCTTCATTTCACATGTGCTTATTATTTGTTTAGTTTTTGTTGTATCAGCCCTAGTTTCTGCTCCATATAACTGGCCGAACTAACGTTTTGTATATGCCAAATTAAATCTTTCAACCCGCCAAGCCAGGTTGAAAAAGGGCGAGGGGAGAAGTAACACCTCGTAAAAAACCTTGGTTCAGCTTACTCAGCTGATAGTACGTTGTGAGGGTCCCTTGCCAGGGTTACGGTGAAGACCTCAACGGCAGATACAGCGAAGAAGGTGTCCTTAGGTACGGTGTACCTGGCGGAAGAGGCAACTCTACATGTAGATTGTAGATTGACGAACAGGCGGATGGGGTTCGTTAGTCCTGTAAGACAGCCCATCTAGGAGAGACAACTCTTAAATAAAACGGGGCAGGCTGAGCTCTGGAACTGGATGAAGGCAGTCGGTCTAGGGAGGAAACCCCGAATAATAAACCCGCCATGAAAACGGGCTAGCAACCCACTTCAAGCTGTATCTTACACATTGCTCGCAGTCCCAAGGAACTAGCCTCGGATCAAAGACGGAAACAAAATACGACAAATTTTCAGTTGGTCTAAGTGATAAATGTTCATATTTTCGTGACTTGTAATCTTCTTTGAATGGTGTTACCGCCGGGGCCGGGGCCTTCGTGCGAGACCTCCAATCCTCTATCCAATGCTCTCTGTTGCCAGTTCCTACAGTTCAGAATTTGATGACAATCTTCCTTCACTGAGTCCTCCTATCTTTTCTTAGGTTTTCCTACTGGCCGCTTCCCAAACATTTCCTTCGTCATCACTTTCTTAGGTATGCATTCTTTATCCATTCTTTGTACGTGTCCGGCCCATTGCAATTTTTTTTAAATTTCAAAAGAGTTGATATATCAGGTTCCTTAAAATGCCATAGATTTCCTTATTATACCTCATTGTCCATCTGCCATTCTGTTTTACTGGTCCGTATATTCTTCTCAGGTGAATTGTAATACAGCATCAATTAAACATTCAACATGGAGGCAATCTGGTTACCTAAAAATTATTACTTTGTTAAAACAAGTTCCAGTTACACTCGTACATACAAAATCGTTCATATTATTAAAGTATTTAGGACATTAACTTCAGATTCTTAAAAATAATGAACGAAAAGAAATACTTACATGTGCCCGAATATTTTCTTCGCTTTGTGTGTGTTAATCGTGTTGAGGGGAAATTAAATTATTGTAAGTTCATATGTTTTTCCTGATGATATACTACTACTGGGCGATAGCGAGGAAATACTAAGGGCCAACACGTACATGATATTGAGTGACACTAAGAAATTGGGACTGCAAGTAAATATCAAGAAAACTAAATGTATGGTCACATATATAAATGCATTATATCATGGAAATGGACACCTAATGACAAATGAAGGAAATTTTGAAGAAGTGGCTGAATTCAATTACCTAGGAACAATAATTACAAATAGGAATGAAATGCACAAAGAAATAAACATAGGCACAATTCTGTAAATACGTGCTATTATGCATTACAGAGACTCTTGACTTCCCAACTCCTTTCAAAAAAACGTTAAACTGAAAATATATATAAAACTGTTATTCTACCAGTTATACCATATGGATGCGAAACATCTTACTTTAAGGGAGAAAAGGAGATTACGAGTATTTGAAAATAAAGTTCTTAGGAATATTTTTGGACCAAAAAGAGATGAACAAACAGTTGAATAGAGGAGACTGCATAACAGTAAACTACATGGCCTTTATAGGAAGCGAGATATAATGAGAACAGTGAAGTCTCGACTGCGATGGGCCAGTCATGTAACACGAATGGGTATGAAAGACGTGCATGGAAGCTTCTTGCAGGAAAACCAGAGGAAAACGCCCAGTTAGTAGACCAATAATGAGGTGGGAGAATAACATTAACCATGATTTGAGGGAAGTAGATTATACAGGGAATGATTGGAAAACATTAGTTCAGGATAGGGATGTATGGAGAGCTTATGTCCGCGCGGTCATGAACCTACGGATTCGATAGAGTTAGTAATATCACATGCAATTAAATTTATTTAAACATCCTAGTATAAATTTGTATAAAGGAAACTTATTAATAAACGATTGATGATCAAGAAACTTAGAACTTAGAAGGGAATCATTTGAAATTTTGAACACAAAGAATCAATTCATTTTGTTCACTCAATCATGATTCGTTTGTTCATTATAAACTACTCTCAAAATCTTGCCAACTGTAATGTGGGTGCGAGACCTGTTGATATCCCCTCCCCGCACACCCTGCCCCCCCCTTCCATGTTCATTCACAACTCCCGCCACTTTCCAAATTATAATTTCTCGTTACAAATACTGAACGATAATTCTTATTATTCTGAAAAATGAATTCCATCCCCTAGAGTCGGACTACTTAAAGTTTTAAATAATAATATAACACTTTTTTTATCCGTCTTCAATTGAATAGTTCCCCGAAAAGAGATATAACTTACAAACATTTAAAAGTTGAGTTTTCAGTGGATTAATGATCTATCCGGAGAGTATCACGACTTGGTGCATGCAAAATTATATCCCTACTCTCTTCCAAACCTGTTTTATTTATTTTTAAAAGTTGGCTTTCAAGTGAATTGTGATCTATATGTAACAAAATGGCGGAAACAGTTAGGTCATTAATATCAGTGCAGAAAAAACAATTATTGCACATGTGCAAATTCATTCCACCACAGTTCCGTGAATTCTAATCAGAATCTTAGAGAAATTGAGTGGAATTAAGAAAGACACAAAAATGTAACGAAATAGCATTAAATGGAAAATTAATACTGAAAACTGATTAAGTTAGAAATTTTTCTTACTGAATTAGTGTTCAACATGTATTTTTTATTTCTTGTTATAGCATTTCTTTGTTAAATATGTGTTAGATCATTTTTAATCTTTATAGAGATTGCACTCAATTCTGTATTAATATTTAATTATTAGCATGTTATTTTGCATTCAAATTGGCTGTATATGTTTCCAATAGGATGAGAGATTAAAATGTATATGATATAATAAAGATAATAGCCTCAAAATGAACATTATACGTTTTTTTTTTTTTCGTTTTTACAACAATTTGTAGTTTGTGGGTTAGATCTCTTTTAGGGGTAACTATTCAATTACAAATAATCTTTATAAAAGAAAAATTCGTTAAATTATTAAATCATGAAGGCCTTTCAAAAACATGTTCCATCTTCGGCATGCTAATTGGTACTGATGTCGGCGTATTATTTATATAATGGGTTTAGGTCTGTGGGTGTGTTCTCGTTTAGAATGTTTGTATTCTTTGCTTCTCTTAAAATTTGCATGTTTCTAAGATTCTAATCTTGTTGTTACTCTCTTTGTGTATGATTCTCGTTTTAATCGAAGATACCGTGATAATCATACACAATGTTATAAATAGGATAATTTAGGATAATTTAGGACTAAATATTTTAATTAATTATTTTAAATAGTATTAATATTATAGGTTTCATATTAGTAATATTATAGGTTTCGTGTTAGACAGAATATGTAATCAGATTTACCTTGACTAGTACAGTTAGGTCTATATCAAATCATATACAGTTACAGTGAGGTTCTGGAAACATCCAAAACGAAATATAGCCTAAGGATGAGAAGGTCAAGGTTTTCGCATTCAAAGACAGCAGGACAGGTACCGTTAGTGCCTATGAACTTACTATCTTGGTGAAAGAGAGAGAGATGACAGTTAGGCCCTCAGAGTGGGAGTGATATAAGCGAAAAGTGACTGACGGGAGCGTCGTAGTTCTCAGCAGGGCTGTGGTAAGTCTGCACATGTTATTCTTAATAGGTTAAAGTAGGGGCTTTTAAAATGAAACCAAGATGGAAATGGTTAGAAATAAAATTCAAGTAGTATGACGTAATATGGGTTGACCTCTCTCTCTTTCCCTCCCCCCATGAATATGTATTAGAATAAGTTAGGCTATTTTATTTAATTGTAATTAATTGTTTTTATTTATTTGTAATTAATTGATCTTATAATTGTTAAATATAGATGGTTATTTAATTAGTTATTTATTTGTCTCAAATACCCTCTAATAGACATCAGCCATACCGCTCGGCTAACGTAATCTGTAGGTAAATCACACGATCTTACCGATCACTAGTAATCCATGGTCCAAATGTCCTTTAGGCCCTAATTTAGCTAACCCCTACCATAACAGTGGTGCACAGCGGTGTCGATCATATAAATATATATATATATATATATATATATATATATATATATATATACATATATTTTTTTTCTGATAGGGAAACGAACCCTTACAGTTCCTGGACCGTTTGGAATACGTTAAATATTAATATGTTGAGATACGTACAGTCAATTTAGTATAAGATTTATGTGGAATATAGGGACATTATTAATTGATATTGTTAATTTAAATTAATTAAACAACATGGCAAGAGAAAGAGAGAGATGTAGAATAATTCACACAAAGGGAACAATAGGTTTTTGAACATCCATATCTTGTAAGAATTTTATGTGCTATGGTTATCTTAAATGTTAAGATTTTGTTGATGTACAGGATTGAATGGCAAATTATTCGGGCAAATACATAAGAAATATGTTTGCGGGATTCAAGGTATGTGGGTTTGAGATGCACTTGATAAATATTGGAAATATTTAGGCACATAAAATTAGTATTTTAGGAGGAGTGAATAGGATAAAAATATAAAACCAATATAGATAGGCAAACTCATGGCTGAAACGTGGCCTGAAACGGGATATGTCGACGTATGCGAACCGAACTCGTGGCTTGTGGACGGGGATGACACGCCATCATACTAACATGAATATTTTTGCCGATGGTGATTGTAACCAATAATAATAGTAATAAAATAAATTCTCTGCAATAATAATTACAAAATAGCATGAACTAATTACCTTCGTGGAAAATTACTTCCATATAATACTGAAGTACAAGGGTTTAAATGTCTCGGGTTATTAATTACCTCAGGGCAACTCAAGCGATACCAACATATGAACGAAATGTTGAATTAAATGAGAAAATTTAGTAACGTTGTATAGGAATTATTTTTAGATCTTTCCTGCGAACAGATCATTTCTGCATGCGTCGGAAAACATATTACATATGGAGATTAAATAAATAAACGGACTGTGGTCACTCCTATGTTGGCAATACTATATGTCAAGTCGAAATCATACCGACGTTGTTTAAATTAGTGGAAAATGACAGGTCATATATACATATTTAGGTAACATATATAAAATAATTCACGGGGTAACTACAGGGTATTGTTAAGAAAATATTTAGAGAAAGGAGTCTCGGGTTCGAACTCTGGTGACTAGCTTTACAAGATGGCGGCTGGAGTGAAGGCTAGGTTTATGAAAGGTCAGAAAAAACAGTACAATAAGTTTCGCATACGGTGACTACCAGTTGTGTTTTTAGATTTCTTGTCCGAGAACGGTAAGCCGGAGTGTTCAAAATTAGCTATAATACAAGTTTATTTCTAGCAGGAATGTTAAGAGATGTCCGAGGAATATTTCGTTTGAAATATGTCCCCGTATGCGAGGCTATCTAACAGGATTTTGATAAAGGTTCTGAAAATTTTCCAACTTAAATGAGTTACACATTCAAATAATTCGATTGGCACTATACATCATCAGATCAAATATCCAAACTCATAAAGAGTATCAACATTTTTTTTTCTTAAAACAGATTGATCTGGCAATACGTGTTATGTGTTGGCTAGGATGTCGTCACTAGAAGTCTTGGATTCGAACTCAGGAAAAATGTATTCAGTATTTGGTTAGTCTCTCCAGAATAGCGCAAGATGGACATAGTTTGAAAATTTTTCGAGGTTATTGGAACTTGAACTAATAAATTATTTTACCTTTTTTTACAAGTCAGGAATATTTAGCATTTGTCGGGAGTAAATTGGAAATTTTCCGCAACTCGTATAACTAATTTATCGAAGGAAAATATGGAAGTATGGAACTTAGATCCTTTTACAGATTCAATAACAAAATTATTTAAAATAAAATAAAAGTGGCTCACGGAACTCAGTTTCCTTTACAAAAATAAATAATTAACTTAGATAAAATCTTGGTTTCAACGGAGTTTACTTAAAGTTTAATAGACCTAAATTATACTTGGATGGGACACCAGTAACGGAAATCAGATTACATCTCGTAACGGTGTATTGAAAATAGATTCTGAAAACTTTCCACAACTGTTACAAGATGTGTCAGCTGATGGTTCGAACTAGGACACACAGTGCCGCATAACGTCCTTGTAATTTAGAAACAAAAGAACATAATAGAGGGATGCAGAATTTTAATCTATCTTATCGAATCGGTCGATGAACGTTAATAACCATAAGCGGCAAATTTATGGATACAGGTAGTTGATGAATTATAATGTTTTAAATGATGTTGATTCATAAAATAGTTAGTACTGCTGAGGGAACCCTGATGCTGACCATTCGTATAATTCTCTGTCCGAGTAAACGACCTTGCCGCATTAGACTAAGCATTTAGTTAAATAATAATAGAACATTATGTTTGGCAAAATAAACATACACTGATAGGGAGTTTCTAGGAATTACAAACATTATATAACTTAACGTGCCTATAAAATTTTATTTTAAAACATTAGGAAACATAAATAGTCTTTTATATAAGTGTGGCGATAATTACGTCTAATTTAAATCTCACTTCAAAAAAAAAAAAAAATAATATCCACAAAAATAAATGAATAAATACAGGGTATTGTCTATTAATCCTAACCCCAAGTGATATGATACTGCATAACCAGGGATATTTTTTTTGAGTTTCTGTTGTGAATTATAATTCTTATGTTTTATCTACCGTATAAATTTTTTTTGAAATTCAACCGACTTTATACATTACTTAGGACTTTTGAGTAATTAATTGAAAACCCATATGGTGAATGGTGACTTGCAGTTTCCCCAGAGAGATTTTTATGCAGTGAAGAGTTTGGATTAAGTCAAGGGTGTCTAGTTGTTTTAGGATTATCTTTTACTGCGACTACATATTTAAAACAATATAATTTCGATAGGTGGCAGCATTTTTTGTAAGATTGTGAACTGTTCCGATAAACTTTATAATATTATTGGATTCTTTAATTTCATAGTGAAGTGAGCAATCTAGTCGTAGATCTTTTAGACCTTTTATTGTAGCAAGCGAAGTTGATAATTGAAACGTGGTGATAATGCCGGCGCGACCCTAGAACCCTGGAAATAATTTCTTGTCATTCAAGTGCAGGTTTTTGAATATTTGAGGAGTGAAGTAGACTTAGTGGTTTAACTTAATCCGTAAACGCTCGATCATCATAAAAAAAAAAAAAAAAAAAAACTTTCAATACGTATATTCCAGATGAAGGAAATATTTGAGGAATGAGAACATGTGGGAAGTTAGAACTCAATCAATGGATGCTTTAATAATAATAAATAACCAATAAACAATGATATCATTAGAATAATAAATAATAACCTTACTAAAATAAGCTAAAATCTGTGAATTTAAACTAACTAATTTAAAAGTAAAACATGGATGGTAAATGAAACTAACTGAGGAAGCGAGTAGATAATCTTAATCGCTGCAATCAATTAAACCCAAAGATTATGAGAACCGCAAATAAATATGGACTAACTACGAGTAATCTCAACAAACTAAATTAAATAATATTACTGAGTAATTAATAATAAAGCAGTTTGGCAGGTATAAAGGAGCATCAGATTACGAAGACAGGTCATGAGGTAAAGAGGATGACCGAGACTCAGTGAATAATCAACGGGCAATCTGAGCTATAAAAGTAAACCAGGATAACTAATCGACCTAATAATGGAAAAAAATGATAATAAAAATGGTAATAATCATAATAATAATAAGAATAATAATAATAACCATAATAGCTATATTAATAAGAAAAATAAACAATGATAAAAAAAACCATCAGTAATAACAGTAAAAGTTAACTATCATACTGCATGAATTAATAATAAAATAATAATAATAATTCATAGGAAAATTAATAAACAATAATAATAATAATAATAATAATAATAATAATAATGATACCAGTAATAAAAATAAACAAATTACAATAACAAATGATTAGCATGAGATGTTATATCGATACTTAAAGTAATAATTAATTATATGAGAAACACTCAGATTGAAGGACCAATTTGTTCATGATGATGATGATCAATTATATATGGAACAATCAGATTGAAGGATTGCGGATAAATATTGAAAGGACAAGGGCTAAAAGTCGTAATACTGAGATACCAGATAGGACTAGCAGTAATCCTTATATCGTATTTTAATAATAATCCTAATCATAATAATAATAATCATAATAATAATAATAACCTTAATAACTATATTAATGAAAATAAACAATGATACCAGACATCAGTAATAACAATAAACCTTAACGATCATAATAAAAATAAAATAAAATAAATAAATAAAATAAAATCAAATTACCAGTATTAATAATGTATAATGATAATAATAAAACACAGTAAACTTACAACTAACAATAATAATAATAATAATAATAATAAATATAATAACAATAATAATAATTCGCGGTAAATTAATAAACCACAATAATAATAATGATGATGATGAAATAAGAGCGAACTACCAGAAATAAGACTTGAGTTTATGAATAAAATAAAAGATAACGGAAACCACAATCTCAATTTCAGCAATTAGGACTCATTTAAGAGTGAATGGGTTCCGGGATAAGTAGTAGGCCAGTTTGCGAGAAGATAACGTGAAAGCAATCCAGATAGAGGCATGTAGTATGTTAAGCCTATAACGGAAGACGAATGATAGGTTCAATTAACCAACAGTTATGCCAACACGGAGGGTAGAAATTATTTTAACATCGCAAGAAATAAGGAGTGACGACAGCTCAGATTAAGAAGGGAGGATGTGCATTATCCAACTTGGTTTGAAAATGTATTACAAAGAGAACGGAAGAGGGGCATGGGAACTTAGGAAAATTTATAAACTTTTTGAAACGCAATGAAGAATAGGACAAGCGCTGAAAGATTTCCCCAGAATTATCGAGTGACAAACATGCAGAAATGATCGAAAACAAATAAATTAATTTATTCCCATAGCAGTTTAGAAAATGGAGGTTAGGATACTTCACCGATAGTTGGGTGTCTTAATCGATCTAGTGGAGAGTATTATCATATACATTTTGGGGAGTTCAAGGGCTACACTGAATAATATTTCTAATGGAAATTACACAACAATTATTATACTCGGCTGAATCATGACACTTGACTGAGGTGCATACAGGAGGAAACAGAAAGAATCTGCGGCCGAGATTTTTTCCTCTGTATACCCTGATAGCATATCAGTGGACCTAGTGACCAGCTGAGAATAGACACACACACATATACACACATTGGATTTGAAACTTATTTTAATAGTAAATGACCACTAGATCGCCTTAAGGCTCGCCAGACTTGGGCCCACACTCACTCGGAACCATATAAAGATAAACGAGCGAACAGACTGTAACCTAGGTCAATCTTGGCTAAGCGATGTTAGGGAAATCGCACAGAAACCCAAAAGAAGTTAGAAGAGTGACAGATTTAGGATAGGAAGCAAGGGAGACATACTACTTCGAGGAGGCCTAGCCTACGCTAGAGCTACTGGGATAGAGATGCGAACAGCGACCCTTAGGAGGAAACAGTGCACAGACGAGAGAGACAGAGGAATAGGGAAGAGTTAGGGAGTGCGCAATCGGAAGGTGGGACACCCCCGTAATAAAAGGATCTGGAGTCACAGACCTCCTCGGTGATCCTGGGGCACTGGCCATAAAACCTTGCCGGCTTGGCACTGACGTTTAGGACCAGGGAACAACGGCAGGTAGAGAGTTAGGCATCGGAGAACGAATATTAAACGAGAACACGGATTCTCGAGGAAATAAACATTAGTGATACCCGGGTGTTAGGAAGCGAAGTGGGCAAGAACCGACCCCCGTCAAAGGGATTAGGATCAAATTCATCCCTATTGACGCAGGCGATGTTCGGTGAGGTCACTAGCTTACCTAAGGGAATTTATGAGTCAGGCGACTCAGGGCGCGTGTTAGGAAGCGGAGTGGGCAAGAACCGACCCCCGTCAAAGGGATTAGGATCCAATTCATCCCTATTGACGCCGGCGTTGTTCGGTGAGGTCACTAGCTTACCTAAGGGAATTTATGAGTCAGGCGACTCAGGGCGCGCGTTAGGAAGCGGAGTGGGCAAGAACCGACCCCCGTCAAAGGGATTAGGATCAAAATTCACCCCTATTGACGCAGGCGATGTTCGGTGAGGTCACTAGCTTACCTAAAGGAATTGAGGCAGGAGAAGATGCCAGGAAATCCGCCGGCGGTGAGAAGCGGAAAGAAATACCGCGAAGAAAGACGTACGCACAGATAGAATATGGTCCTAACGGGTAGATAACAAATACTAGCAAAAATAACACCGGAAACATTAGTGCACTAGAGGGAACAGAAGGAAAATTGGGAAACGCGCATACATACGATTGTGCCATCGACGACAGAATTAGAGGGTGGGTCAGGAAGGGCCAGGGCCACTTTAGACGGAATACACTCTCCGCCTTCATGTAGTGCCCGGTTCGTTCGCTGGCTCACCCGGTTTATTTGCGAGACAGGGATCACGCAAGGGAGGGGGCAGGCGTGACTAGGGCCACCGTTGGCATTAAGGGAAACGTTGCTTAGCCCATGCCTTCGAGGCTCGCAGCCCAGTCAGGGTCTGGGGCCCCAAGAAGCGATGGTTAAGGACCATCCAGAGTAAATGATGATGCCAGGAAAACCGCGAAGGAAAAGTCGTATGCACACATAGATATGGTCAATAACGAAGGAACAACGAATAATAGTCAGGGACGTCAGAAACGTTGAGACACTAGATGAAAATACTAAGGGAAACACACAGAGATTACGATTGTGCGATCTACAGGTAGAGCCAAGAGGAACAGATTGACCGAGGATGGAAAGGGAAGAGGACGACATAAAAACGAGAGGTTAAACACTTATGGTGGTGTAGATAAGTTTAAGCACATAAGCAGTCTAAAGTAAAATAGAATCCTAGGATACACGCAGAACAGATAGGAGTAGTTCCGAGTGAAAGAAGAAGTAAGGAGAGAACCCAGGCGTAGGACGTGGGTAGAATATTTCAGAGTAAGAAGAAGGGAAAAATCGAACCCCAATAAATGATGATATGTATGTAATGGGAAATCAAGGAAACCCCGGAAGTAAGAAGTAGAGAAAAAAAAAGCAGTTTAAATGCATGTAAATCAAGAAACAATCAGGGAATAAAGTATACAAACGAAAAATAAAAGTATAAAAAAGTTCAACAAATCCGCTATGAGAATTTGCCAATCAAACAAACAGTTCGGTGAGGTAAGAGTGTAAAGCACGCCGTATCAGAAGTTACGGCAGCAGAAGGGAGAATGAGGACAAGGAATCAGGTTACGTAACATCACGGTGACTTCTAAAATTGAATCAGTAAGGATTATGAGGTTAAACTAAGTGGATTGATATATTAGCAGTAAGATCAGATAGTCCGGGAAAATTAGACCAATGAATAATGAAAACCTGAATCCCTGTCCAGACTCAAGTAGCTTAAAAATCATATCTCAATTAAAGAATATTTATGACTAGGAAAGGGAGAGTGAAGAAATAGAGGCAGTTATTTCAGAAGTGGAGAAAGGAAAGAATGCTCTCAAACTCAGGACCCTAAGGAAACGATGACGTAAATTCAGGATACGAATATTAATTGGTGTTTGTAAGGACTAATTAGGCTTTGGTCAAGTAGCATTTACATGATAAATAAGTGTAGTATATGTCCTTCCAACTGATGTGAAGACGAGCGCACCCAGTCGAACCTAGGACTATATTATAAAGAAAGGGACTAGATAAAACCCTTAGAATTAGGCAAAATTAAGGGCTGCAAAATACAGCAAAATATCGACCAATCTAATTATGGACATTATGTGTATATATACACCTGAAGAACTGTCAAATTGAAAGTTTTAGGGAAGATACAAATTATTTAGAAACTGATATTGTTGATGATGGCTACACACAGAATTGATAGGCATAAGAGCACTCTTTCCCGTTTTCCAGGAAAAAAAAAATTTGCAAAATACAAATTTTGTTGTTTGTAACATTGAGATATGACTAAATAGGAGTAAATTTAGAGGAACTCAAACCTAGGGAAAATTATATATATAAAAAAAAAATGTACATGGATGTTCAAAAGAAAAAAAAAAAAAAATCGGAACATTTTGATTATAAGATAGGTGAGTCATCCCGATAAGCCCATAAGCATCAATGCTTTCATTTCAAAGGCCCAACTGAACCTGTTGGGAATACATGGTGTAGACTCGTAGTAATTAAGAATAAACACAACTACAAAAAAAAATCAAAGTAAACAAAAGAAGAACCATTAAGACAAGAAAAACACATTTTGGCACGAACAACGACTACACACATGCCTGGATAGACTATGCTCAAACTATATGAACACGACTGGGCTAACTAGAAGCGACGGAGGATGTTAAGTCACCTAGGACATCCCCCACACCACGAAACTTGGTCAGATCAGCTGACACCAGAAAAAGGAGGAAGACAGGGTCCATGCGGGAACGACTTACTACATCAGGGATGGTCATTCAACATGGGAAATGTCCACCAGTCAATTCGGTGCGACAGGAGAGACCAAGCAAATACCTTAACCATATCAAACCGAACCTCTGATCATCCGTGGATCATATAATAATTCCCAACCAGTATTCTGGAAAAAAATTGGATAATAAAACACATAAATCCTATTAAACCTATCCTCCGGATAATCCATGGCTCCTAAAAGAAATTGCTGGTCTCGAGAACTTCAAAGGACCGACCCAGTATCTGGCATGGCTCTCTCCCGACTGAAGGAAGATACCATCACCGAACGTGGTCCCAGGCATCGGATTTCAAACAGGGATGCTGTAAGAGATCAACATGAGCTGCGGACATGCGCGGCGACAAACAAGAACATAGTGCTCAAGTTTCTCGGTGAACGGGCTAGTGGGAAAGCCGAGTGTTGTGAAGAAAGTGATAAGCTCAAATTAAATATTTTAGGAAAAAATAATAATAAATAAAATTTTCGAACCTCAAGAAGTGTGCAAAGTAGGCCTAAATGAACACAAAAACAAACACAGCAAAGGAAAAAGAAGAGGGAATAAGAATATGTAATTTGTGTTTCATGTATATTTTCTTGTTTCAGGTGCAGAGTGATAAGCTAATCCATTTTTTTTTTTCCCTGCTGTCTAGCATGTTTTTAACACCAAATGACCGTGTAGCAATAAGATGGAGTAGGTAAACGTCATATGTCAAATGTTCCATATAGAAAGGAGAACTTCGGTAAAATACGAGGAGAAAATGGATTACCTTAAGCACAATATTTCACCGTACATAATTATTTAAAGGGTATTCATGTTGCATTTCTTGTTGTACACTAGTATTTTGGACGGGGTTAAACTTGGGGAAAGGAAAAGGAGCTACACTGTAAGATCTAGGAAAGGAAAAAAGTCTCTAGAGCATGGTGTGTGGTCAAACGAAATTTCAAGAAGATTTTATGGGGAACAACATACTATGGTTTATGATAACGGCCTGAAAAGGGTTTTTTTCTCATTAAAAATCCCTTTGTCAGGTTTGAGGAAGGGGGAGTTGTTATAAATAGGATAATTTAGGATAATTTAGGACTAAATATTTTAATTAATTATTTTAAATAGTATTAATATTATAGGTTTCATATTAGTAATATTATAGGTTTCGTGTTAGACAGAATATGTAATCAGATTTACCTTGACTAGTACAGTTAGGTCTATATCAAATCATATACAGTTACAGTGAGGTTCTGGAAACATCCAAAACGAAATATAGCCTAAGGATGAGAAGGTCAAGGTTTTCGCATTCAAAGACAGCAGGACAGGTACCGTTAGTGCCTATGAACTTACTATCTTGGTGAAAGAGAGAGAGATGACAGTTAGGCCCTCAGAGTGGGAGTGATATAAGCGAAAAGTGACTGACGGGAGCGTCGTAGTTCTCAGCAGGGCTGTGGTAAGTCTGCACATGTTATTCTTAATAGGTTAAAGTAGGGGCTTTTGAAATGAAACCAAGATGGAAATGGTTAGAAATAAAATTCAAGTAGTATGACGTAATATGGGTTGACCTCTCTCTCTTTCCCTCCCCCCATGAATATGTATTAGAATAAGTTAGGCTATTTTATTTAATTGTAATTAATTGTTTTTATTTATTTGTAATTAATTGATCTTATAATTGTTAAATATAGATGGTTATTTAATTAGTTATTTATTTGTCTCAAATACCCTCTAATAGACATCAGCCATACCGCTCGGCTAACGTAATCTGTAGGTAAATCACACGATCTTACCGATCACTAGTAATCCATGGTCCAAATGTCCTTTAGGCCCTAATTTAGCTAACCCCTACCATAACACACAAAGAAAGTAACAACAAAATTAGCATCTTAGAAAACATGCAAAATTTAAGAGAAGCAAAGAATACAAACATTCTAAACGAGAACACACCCACAGACCTAAACCCATTATATAAAACATACGCCGACATCAGTACCAATTAGCATGCCGAAGATGAAAAATGTTTTTGAAAGACTTTCATGATTATATAATTTAACGAAGTTTTTAAAAATAAAAATCAATTCTAATTGAGGCAGACGGATAAAAAAGTACTTTATTCAAAACTAATAAAATTCATATCAATTCCGTTGAAGTGAATAGTCATCATATAAAAATTTAAATTTAAAATGTATCTGTTGGCAGGTGTCGTCGTCCTGAACTTTGTTAAAATAATGTATGTAAAATATTAATTGGAGGCCTTTCGGAAGTTAACTTCCATCATCAGCAGGATGAGTATGCGCTACTAATTGTTTTTTAAGACATTGTAGATCTTGATGGTCTTCATGCGTCTCCAGTAGGAACTGAGTCTTAAAAACAATTTGTAGCCTACTAGCTCATACGTTCAACTACCATTTTGTAGTTTCCAATTCATAAACATCAGTGCTATTTTCTTTCCTTTGCCCGGGCCTATCAGAGGCAAAGATTGATTCATCTTTCCTAAGTTGTATGTTTAACATTTATTAACTATTACCATGAAATTATTAAATACACTGTAGTAATTTATATAGTTCATATCTAACTCTGAATAGTATCTACAATCATGAAAGCTAGAAGGAAGAGGGGAGCTAATTTGACTTGAGAATAATAATAATAATAATAATAATAATAATAATAATAATAATAATTTATTTTAGCTGGCAGAGTTAAGCCCATAAGGCCTTCTCTTCCACTCAACCAGCGAATAGTAAAATTATACAAAAATTACGTACATATTACAATTTTAAGATATTAAAATACCGACTAAACAGAATACAATGATGATGTAATCTAATACTAGCTAATACTAACAAAAACATAGAATATAATAAAATTAAAATTATATAAAATAAAGTAAGTTGCTTCCTACATGATTATTAATGGAATGCTCTATATAGTTGTTATGCAGTTAATGTTTTCATTGTGTCGAACTTAAGATATCAGTTAATTTGGATTTAAATAATGATAGCGATTGACAGTCCCTGACATGACTGGGAAGTGAGTTCCATGCTCTAGCCATAGATATTGTGTAAGATTCAGAGTACAGACAGGTCCTGTGCTGTGGTATCAAAAGTAAAGAAGAGTCTTGTGATCTTGTTCCTAAATTGTGATGAGCCGATAAATGTTGAAAACGTGTTGTTAAATAAGTTGGTAAATATGTGTGCAGAATTTGGAATAGTAAGGTATGTGCATGTAAAGTTCTTCTGTCATTTAGGCGTAGCCATGGTAAGGCCTGAAATGAAGGAGACACGTGGTCATAACGACGGAGATTGAATATAAATCGAATGCACGCATTATGAGCACGCTGTAGTCTGTCAGATAGATCAGTTGTCAGATTAGTCAGTAATATGTCGCAATAGTCGAAGTGTGGCATTATAAGAGTCTGTAGAATTAATATGAAACAGCAATATCATAACTAGTTAAACAGTAATTAAACATTCGTTTTACTAAAAAATTGACATTAATATTTAAAATATAGGTCTCAAAAAATGAATATTGTCCGTTATATAAATTTAAAGAAAAATATGAATACATAAATGATATAAACAATATAAATCAATTATCTTGGTCATCAAATAAATTTACAAAACAAAATAATGAGAATAATAGTAATTACACATACACTCAATCATTCCTTAGTCCAGCCGAGGGTTAGGGTCCACACCCCGGATGCCCTACCCTGGCTTACAGGACCAAAACAACACAGCTCTACTCGAGCTAACTGAAATGTTCCAGACAAAAACCAAGATGGCGATGACACTGTTTATAACTTGTATCGTATTTGAGTGTTCCGAGGAAGAGGGGAAGTTGTGCAACTATACACAGCGAAGAGGGAAGGGGTGGGGAGGCAAGTAGGAGAAAGCACAAAGAAGAAGGAAATTGACATTGTTCAAGAATCTCACTGTAGAGGAAAGATACACTAACATAGATGTTACGTACCGAAAATACACTTTCGGTACAAATTAGGAGCGCATACTCATTCTGCTGATGATGAAAGTTTACTTCCGAAAGGCCTCCAATTAATAATATTTTAAATACATTATTTTAACAAAGTTGAGAACGATGGCACCTGCCAACAGGTACATTTTACATTTTATTTTTTATTTTAATACTATACTATTATTTAAAACATTTTAATACATAACCTCAATTATAATAAAAATTAATTTTAAAAATGTTGATTAAAGTTTTATTCTGAATGTTACACTATTCTGTCACATGCCCTTTACCGAGTTACGAATATATAACAATTTTTACAGTTTTCAAACGAGAGCTATAGACAAATGTTAGCAAATTCTGATATAAGGAACCCATTAACTTATTCCATAACTATTTGATTCCGATGTACGAGATATGCCACAAGTTAATTTGGACAAGTTACAAAAATAATGCCATTATTCACCATATTTAACTGTATTTGTTTACATGTCTTGTACAAATGTATTGGAAATATTTAAAATTAAATACGAATTCCAAGATCATGCAGCAATGGGTGTAGATTGAAAAACCAGGCAGAAAAAGGAAATTAGAAAAACTTGGAGCAAAATGGATAGGTAAGGTAGATGAAGTTCTATCAAAATATGTAGACTGAAGAACACTCTTAGAACTCAGTATACGAGACGGCCAAAATTCTTCTAGAACTCCAGTGCCAAAAAAAAAAAATCTAAATTAGTTTGGTTTACTCAAAGGTTTCAACTCTTATGCATTTAATAGGCTTGAGGTATATTATACAGTGTATCGAGGTAGCGTGCTGCCTTATCACGCAGCTGGCCCAGGCTCGATTCCCGGTCTGCATAGGTTCCTGGGTGAGGTTTTTTCGGGTTTTTTCCTCACCTGTAAGACAAATGTCAGGAAGCTTAAGGCCCAACAGTCCCCGAAAATCATCCGGTCATCATCATCATCATTATCATTATCATCTCATCATTTCTCACCGGTGTGGAAAGCAACGTGAAGCTACCACACATATAATTCCCTAATAATGCTGCAAAGCATAGCATGAAAATTATATGATTGCAGTGAAAGACTTGCCCTCGGACAGAATTGCTATAGAATATATAAATAAATAAATATATATATATATATATATATATATATATATATATATATATATGATTAAGAAACTTTTATTGGGTATTCCGCGTCATGGATTCAAGGTCGGCCTCTGGCCATCATTCCTACGTTTCGGCATGATCACACTTGCCATTATCAATGATCGTCGGAATCAGTGGCTAGACGCCGGCCTTGAATCCATGAAGCGGAAAACCCATATTTATATCCGCGAATATATATCCTGGGGGCACGCCGTAGCGT
Organism: Diploptera punctata; assembly: GCA_030220185.1. Lineage (NCBI taxonomy): Eukaryota > Metazoa > Arthropoda > Insecta > Blattodea > Blaberidae > Diploptera > Diploptera punctata. The sequence continues at coordinate 661,659 of JASPKZ010003861.1, read as the reverse complement.
AGTGTTTAAGGCACTGCGCTACAAGCCGGAAGGTCGAGGGTTGAAGTCCCGGTGGGGTCAGGATTTTTCAACTGTCCCAAACATTCTCGCGGCACTATGGCCCTGGGGTTGACTCAGACTCTAACGGAAATGAGTACCAGGCGCTTGTTCTGGGAGTAAAGGCGGCCATCACGCAGGGCTGACAACCCGGCTCACATCAAGTGCCGATTGTCCAGAAAAAGTGGGAGCCTTAACCTCCTACTACCCCAAGGGCGTCCTGAGGCCTGTAGTGGGACTATTTTACTTCAGGCATAATCCAAAAATGAGCCAAATCAAACATTTAGGAGTGAAGGTTTACCTGAAATTCGAAATTAAAAACCGAGTAGCAATCACTATGTTTTGTTCATCTCAGCGTATACCATACGATTTAATTAACTTTTAATATTTCATTTGTTTAGGCGTAGCATGCACGCGGGTATTAGATAGTTTATTATTTTCTTTTCTTTCCCGCGAGTCTTCAATTTATTCCCTTTTTTCATCAGATTTACTTGAATTTTGTTTTGTGCTAATTAATTCCTGATTTTTAATAGCAATAATAATAATAATAATAATAATAATAATAATAATAATAATAATAATAAAGTACAATAGTTACGTAGGCACACAATCAAAAATAGAAGCAAATTATATTTAACCCTATGTCAGATTCTTAATCACACAAGTCTCGACATTGTAACACCAATACATTATTCCAACTGGCTGACCTTTTTCATCCGGACGGTTCATTTTTTTTCCGAGATTCTATTCCGTAACTCTGTTATAAATAAATAATAATGACTATTTAACTCATGCCTCAAATGGGAGTCAATGACCAATCACATTTCAATGATTTTTTATTTACAACCAATCACAATCGTGTTTCGCCAAGAATTTACCAACTAAAGTTTATCATAATAAAGAAAGCACCTCCTTTTTAACATTCTGAATAGGTCATAGCATTATTTTGTAGTGAATGACTCCCTAAGAAATACGGCTACCAGATGGTATATATAGTGCATGAATGTCAACACAAAACACATGCGAGAGATAATATAAAAACATTTGTAACAATTGATTATACCACAAAAAAAAACACTGTTTGCACTTTTTTAAACGAATTATTTTCCAAGAAATGACGTTCAAGAAAAATGTAATTGACATATTTACATCATAGGACATCAGAAATGAATTAATACCTATAACGTTGGTTATAAATTTCTCCACTAGGGCGCATTCTTACAACATTGCGATCCTTTGGCAATAAATAATATGATCTGGTTGTAGTGATGAACAAAAGAAGGAAATGAAGCGTACCAATCGTTTTTCTCATTTGTTTTCAAACATCGCCGTTTACATTAAATATATAAATATTTTAAAATAACTATATTTAAATAATGATTTGTGAGTAAACAGCTTAATTTTATTCGTTAAATAGTCCTAACAAATGCCACTCTTGATTTCCAAATTCTCTAGATAAATTCACTCCTCATTTCCTGAGTCATGAATTTATCGATAATTTGGAAATCACTCGTGGCATTACTTATTATTAAACTCGTATCCCAAATGGCAGTCAATTTCAATGAAGTTTGTTTTACAACCAATGACAGTCTTGTTTCACCTCGATCTATATCAATTTCTCTTTATCAGCTCCTGTTGTTTTGATAAAGAAACCTCCTCCTTTTTAATATTCTGTACAGCTCAGAGCATTATTTTTCTCCAACAAATACTTTGAATATAGCAAATAATGAAAAGATTCCTTGATTTTACTGAGCTGTTTACTAAAAAAATAAATGAATAACCCGTAATATTGATTGTGGTATATAGTTTGATGTGTTTCATTACTTCTCCACTTGGGTGCACTCTTACAATATTGCGATCTTATTTGGCAATAAATAATATGATCAAGCAGCAGTGAATGAACATAACCTCACATTTCTGATTTGTTTTCAAACATTTATCGATAATTTGGAAATCACTCGTGGCATTACTTGTGATAACAACTAACTAAGTCACTGGCACTATCGAACCTCTAGGTTCATGGCCGTGCAGACAAAGTTTTCATACTTTCCCATTATGAGGAAATGTTTTCCAATCATTCCCTGTTTAAATTACCTCTCTTAAATCATGATTAAAGGTATTCTCTCACTTTATTCTTGGTCTACTTATTGGTCAGTTTTCCTTTGTATTTCCTACAACAAGAGTTTCCATGCCCCTCTTCAATTCCCCATTCGTGCAACATGAGTTTTCCCATTGCAGACTACAAGACTTAACTGTTCCTGTTGTACTTGGATTGCCATAAAACGCGCGGACATGAACCTACGGGTTCGATAGAGTGAGTGAGTGAGTCAGTGAGTGAGTTCGTTAGTTAGTTAGTTATAAAATTCATGCAGCCCACTCTTATACAGTCTTCTCCATACATCTGTGTTTACCTCTTTCGGTCCAAGCATTTTCCTAAGAACTTTAACTTCAAACACCGTACCTCGTAATCTTTACTCCTTCCTTAAAGTAACAGTCCATGTTTCCCATTTATAAAAACATGATTGCGTAAATAACAGTTTTATATATTTTCAGTTTAATGTTTTTTCGAAACAAGTTGTGATGACAAGAGTCCCTATAAAGCATAGTAGTATACATTTCCAGAATTGATCTCCGTTTAATTTCTTTGTGCACTTAATTCCTGTTTGTAAATATTGTTCCTAGATTTTTGCAATCAGCTACGTCTTCAAAATTACCCTCATTTGTCATTAGCTGTCCATTTCCATTATATAATGAATTTCTATGTGTGACCATATATTTAGTTTTATTGATATTTCTTTCCAGTCCCAATTTCTTAGTGTTACTCAATAGAATATCCGCGTTGGCCCTAAGTATCTCCTCGCTATCGCCTAATAATACTACATAATCAGTATAAACTAACAGCTTATTAACACCATTGACTTGTAGGTTTTCTTTATCCTTTAAAGATTTTTTTGACATGTTCTAGTACACAATTGAATAGTATAGACTGTCCGTGGAATAAGTAGAGAACTTTACCAGTTTTCTAATCGGACATTTTTATCGCTTGAAGCTCAGATGGGAATGAGAAATGTCACGTGATCTGTTCTCCCTCCTGCACTTCCTTTTGCGGCCTCATTGGCCGTGCATTTTTTGCCCATCACCTGCTTAGATTGCTTATTTCGAACAGCTTCTCTACAGAATCTACGGACAGACTATAGATGAGATGGCGCATCTACTTGCTTTAAACCTATTGTGTATTTCGAAAGTATTTGAAAACTTTTTGCCTACCTACACCCAACTCTTCATGCCATTTAGTCGCATTCGAAAAGTCAACTATCTTTTTAGAAATTCCAGCAGGATACTACATAACGTTTAACTGAATCGTATGCCTTTTTTAAGTATACACACAGTTGATGTATAGTGCCATTATATTCCCATTTCTTTTCTAAAACTGTCTTACATAAAAAAGTGATCTGTTGTAGACTATTTCTTCTAAATCCATATTGATAATCATAATCACATATTATGTTTTCAATATAGGGAGTAAGTCTGGAGAGTAATATATTTCTTAGAATTTTGTACGAAGTTGAAAGTAATGAGATGTCCCTGTAATTGTTGCAATCAGTTTTATCTCCTTTCTTATAGAATAAGAATGATAATATATATATTACAATATTACAGTGAAGACAGTGTTCTGGCGACATCTAGTAATAATGGAGAGTATAATACATATATAAGAAAAATAAGTGTTTGAATTGGATTCGCCTGGTAGTGTAATGGATATCACGCTGAGGTACAGACTCAGAGATCCGGGTTCGAATCCCGTCCAGGAATTTATTTTTCTTATCATACCATATTAAGCTTGCATTGCACAATGTTAAAGATTTAATTATAACATCGATAAAGCGTCACTGCTATAAAGTAAAATAAAATATTCTCTTTAATTTGCTTACTTGATATAGTCAGCTACTAGATGGCAGTGAAGACAGTGTTCTCGCGACATCTAGTAATAATGGAGAGTATAAGACATATATAAGAAAATAAGTGTTTGAATTGGATTCGCCTGGTAGTGTAATGGATATCACGCTGAGGTACAGACTCAGAGATCCGGGTTCGAATCCCGTCCAGGCATTTATTTTTCTTATCATACCATATATATATATATATATATATATATATATATATATAGGCCTATATATAATCCATTGTAATTGGAGCAAACATCATTAAACAAGTAAATTGTTATATTTATCTGGGATGCATGATTTCGTACCTGCAAAATTTGGATATGGAGAAGAAATTAGGGAAGTTTCAACAGATATGTGGTTCAGTAAGAATATATTTGAGAAATAAGACCACGATAGAAACTCAATTGAAAATTTACAAAACAGTAATCGTTCAACGTTAACATACGTGTCTGAGACTTGCCTTTAACGATCTCTGATAAACATAAAATTGAGACAATAGAAATGAGTTTTTTGAGATCCGTTGCAAGTGTATCTTTAAGAGGTCAAAAGATAAGTCACGGTATCAGAGATGAATTACAAGTATATAATATAAACGAGAGAATATACAGAAATAAATGTAAATGGTTTGGACATGTACAAAGAATGCCAAATAATCGTTTATCATAAGTAATGCCACGAGTGATTTCAAAAATATCGATAAATTCACGACTCACGAAGTGAATTTGGAAATCAAGAGTGGCATTTGTTAGGACTATTTAACGAATAAAATTAAGCTGTTTACTCACAAATCATTATTTAAATATAGTTATTTTAAAATATGTATATATTTAATGTAAACGGTGATGTTTGAAAACATATGAGAAACGATTGGTACGCTTCATTTGCTTATTTTGTTCATCACTGCAACCAGATCATATTATTGCTTATTGTCAAAGAAACGCAATATTGTAAGAATGCACTCTAGTGGAGAAAAATGAAACACATCAAACTGTATATTAATTCATTTCTGATGTCCTATGATGTAAATATGACAATTATATTTTTCTGGGAAAAAATACATTTAAGAAAGTGCAAACAGTGGTTTCTTTCTTCTTTTTTTTTTGTTGTATAATCAATTGCTACAAATGTTTTTATATTAACTCCCGCATGCGGTATGTGTTGACATTCATGCAATATATATACAATCTGGTAGCCGTAGTTCTTAGTGAGTCAATCACTGCAAAAAATGCTATGACCTATTTAGAATGTTAAAAAGGAGGTTCTTTCTTTATTATGATAAACTTTAGTTGGTAAATTCTAGGCGAAACACGACTGTGATTGGTTGTAAATAAAAAATCATTGAAATGTGATTGGTCATTGACTCCCATTTGGGGCATGAGTTAAATAGTCAAAACAGATACTTTATTATAAACCTGAAGGCCGAAGAAATGTAGGAAGAGCGAAACGACAATTGAAAAGAGAAGAAAATTTAACCTGCCAACATACTTGTTGTTCATTGATTTTGAAAAGGCCTTTGACAGAGTAAATTAGATCTATACTATGGGAAATAATGAAGGAACGAGGATATCCACACCATCTAATAAAATCAGTCCAAGGCTTATATGAAGAAACTAAAGTTGTGATAAAACTGATGGAAAAAGGTCAGAAGAAATTTTAATAAATCAAGGAGTTAGACAAGGGTGTAGTCTATCACCCACTCTTTTTAATATATATATCGACGACATTATGAAACAATGGAAAATTATTATGGACAATGACCTTAGATTGAACAATAACTAAAGTATTAATAACTTACTTTTCGCCGATGATTTGGTCTTACTACACCATGATGAAGATCTGTTACAATTGGCTGCTTACAAACTAAATGCAATATGTAGCGATTATAATTTTAAAATTTCAATAAGTAAAACAAAAGTAATGGCATTTTGTGGAAGAAATAATCTGCGTGCAAAAATAGTAATTAGAGACGAAATTATTGAACAAGTATCCCACTTTAAATATTTAGGATGTGACATCAGCTATGGGTATGATAAAGATATTGAACACAAAACACATCAGTTTCAAGCTATTTGTGGTACAATAAATAGAACATTGATTAATAAAGCCCATAAACAAACAAAATTAAAATTTTATAAAACAATGGCTGTCCCTGTCCTTTTGTATGGGAGTGAATCTTGGATTACCACTACCAAGCAAGAAAGTAAAATCCAAGCAGCCGAGATGAAATTTTTAAGAAGAGTAAAAGGCTGCACTAGAATGGACCAGATAAGAAACGAGGATATCCGTGAAGAACTGCAGATCTACTCCATAAAAGAAAAGATATTTAACAACAAGATACAGTGGAAAGAACACGTAGAAAGAATGGAAGAAAGAAGATTACCAAATAAAATCTTCCATTATTTTCCAAGAGGAAGAAGAGATGTCGGACGTCCTCGGAAGAGATGGTCTTTGATCTATTAGTGAAGACGGAACAGGCAACTCTTGCCTAAACCAGGAAGTGAAGAAGAAGAAGAAGCGAAACGACGTTGGAAGGAAGACCAGTAGCATATTGTGCAGCGGAGAGCGAAACGGGCCAATAGGCCCATACCTTGATGATGATCTTCTTCTTCCTCTACGCATGAAAGCTGGCAGCTTGTTGCGTGTTCATTCACTTCAGGTCCGGGGCATGATAACATCCTTCCATCGTAGTTGTGGTCTTCCTAAAGGCCTCTTCTGCTGAGGTGGCCAGTCACGTACTTTCTTCACTAATCTACTGTTCTCCTTTCTATCTATGTGATCGTTCCAATTTAGTCTTCTCTCATTTATCCAGAGGTTTATAGATTCAATTTCACATTCTTCTCTGATAACAGAGCTGCGAATTTTCTCTCTCAGCGATTTTCCTTAAAACTTTCATTTCGGTTGTTTCATTAATTTGTTTTGTTTTTTGAGCTTCTGTTCGGCATTCACAATCATATGTTAGAACTGGTCTTATGACAGATTTGTAAATTCTTACTTTTGTATCTATTCTTAAATTTTTATTTTTCCAAACAGTATTGTTTAAATATCCCAATATTTTGTTTGCATGATTTGCTTGGTGGATGATTTTATCTGTTGTTCTGTTGCTACTCCTAAATATTTGAATTTCATGACTTGTTCTATACTTTTCCCTTCTATTTCTAATTTATCACGGCGTGGGTCCTTGGATATCGCTATTAATTTGGTTTTGTTTAATGAGATTTTCATGTTATATTTTTTTGCAATTATTCTAAATTTGTGCAATTGCATTTGTAAATCTACACTTTGCGCAGTTAGAACTGTGTCATCAGCATCATTTATTATCTTCAGCTCTTTGTTGCCTATTTTAATCAATTTTCTAACTTCAACTTGATGATGAAAATACATCGAAAATGAGACTAGTATCTGTGGAATTGTCCGGAGGAAAAAAACAAAATATTGAATAAAGGCAGAAAGAATAAGAGTAAGCCAGAGAATTAAAGAATATAAGCGAAGAATTAAACTTGAAATTGTCAACAATCACGACTCAAAAGATGTGCATTTTGTTTGAATTAGGTTATTTAGTGTGGTGTGTGTCACTGTTGCGTTGAGACGGTTGTACCCTGGCAGCTGAATGTGCCAGCCCATTCATTGATCGCTACTTGTGTGTGAGCCAGGGTCAACCGGCAGCCAGGTGCTGCGAAATTCACCTCCACAGCTGCCACGTATTCAATTGTTGTTTACATTATTTCATATAGCGTTCGCTCATTTATGTCTAATCCAAATGTGACGAGTCAAAGCGTTTTCAATACTTCTTCTTCTTCTCATTCATAATTTGTAGGATTTTCATCCTGTTTATTTCCAAAATCACTTCTCGTAGGAAGATATATTGGATGTGCATCCACTGTCTATCTATCTCTTCGCAGGTCTTCCTCTTGTTCTTCTCCCGTCCACTGGTTTCCATCTTTGATCCGAGGCCTGATCCTTGGGACTGCGAGCAATGTATACTCGGACCAACGGACTGTGCCCCTATAACGCTGACATCGTTCTTAGAAAAGTACGCGTCTATATTCACAACATTTCACCGCACTCCTCTCCCACTACGTCAAACGACAGCCTCGGTAACTTATCGAGAAGGGATATTCTCAAACTCCCCCCAGTGCCATAGCTCTTGAATACTGAATGATGTAAGGTTGGAGTTAAGATGACAACACTGGAGTGCAAGTGCAAGAAAGAGATAGAAAAGAGAGAGAGAGAGAGAGAGAAGAGAGAGAGAGAGAGAGAGAGAGAGAGAGAGAGAGAGAGAGAGAGATATGCAGGGAGGGAAATGATTTGCCGAGGCAGAAAAGGAAGTAGGCTTTAGTTCGCATATCTTACGGGGGCACAGATCCGTTGGACAGACAATATAAGACACACTTTGAAGTGGGTTGCTAGCCCATTGTAATGGCCGGTTTATTATTCGGGATTTCCTCCCTACGCTGACTGCCTTCACCCAGCCCCAGAGCTCAGCCTGCCCCGTTTTATTTCGGAGTTGTGTCTCTCCTAGATGAGCTGTCTTGCAACCCCATCCGTCTGTTCGTGAATCTATAAGTTGCCTCTTCCGTCAGGTACACTGTACCGAAGGAGTCCTTCGCTGTATCTGTCGTTGAAGTTTTCACCGTAACCCTGGCAAGGGGCCCTCACAAGGTACTGTCAGCTGGGTAAGCTAACCAAGTTTTTTTTACGAGGTGTTAATCCTCCCCTTCACCCATTTTCAACCTGACTTGGAACAGGCTATGGCGGGTTTTCAATTCAAGAAGTGCAAAAGATTAACTCCGCAACTACTATTTCGAGTAATCGCGGCCTGACTTGAGGTACAGAGCTTAGAATTCCTCGTTAATGTGTGTCGCATATTCGTAAATTCACGCATCCAAAACGACACTCGCCGTTATCTTTGTATTAAAAATGCGACAAATCAGCGAACTCACTATTATCGAGACGGTAATCATAACTAACTAACTCACTGCCTCTATCGAACCCGTAGATTCGTGGCCGCGCGGACATAAGCTCTCCATACTTCCCTATCATCAGCTAATGTTTTCCAATCATCCCCTGTATAATCTACTTCCCTCAAATCATGGATAATGCTATTTTCCCATCTGATTCTTGGTCTACCAACTGGGCGTTTCCCTCTAGTTTTCCTACAAGAAGCTTCCACGCACCTCTTTCATCCCTGATACATGCAACATGTCCTACTCACCGAAGCCTATGAGACTTAACTGTTATTATTATATGACTTCCTATACATATCATGTAGCTCACTATTATGTATTTTTCTCCATTCACCTATCTGCTCATCTCTCTTTGATCAAAAAAAAATTCTTAAGAACTTTATTCTCAAAAACTCGTAATCTGATTTTCTCCCTTAAAGTGAGAGTCCATGTTTTGCATCCATATAATATAACAGGTACAATAACAGTCAAGGGCCTCCTGAGGCCTGTAGTGGGAATACTTTACTTACAACAACAGTTTTATGCATTTTAAGTTAACGGTTTTTGAAAGGAGTTGGGACACGAGTCCCTGTAATGCATAATAGCACGCATTTCCAGAATTGAGCCTATGTTTAATTTCTTTGTACATCTCATTCGTATTTGTAATTATTGTTCCTAGGTAGGCCTACTTTAAATCAGCCACGTCCTCAACATTTCCTTCATTTGTCATTAGTTATTCATTTCCATTATATAACGCATTTCTATGTGTGAACATATATGTAGTTTTATTGATGTTAAATTCCAGTCCCAATTTCGTAGTGTTACTCAATTGAGACAGTAATCATATATCTATTTTTAATGTTTTAGTTTCGAACTAGTTCAATTAAAGAACTAAGTTTAATTTCAATAAGTTTCCTCAACATGTTTGAATATTCTTCATCCAGGTATTGTTCATTAAAATGAACTAGTACTATTTCAGGATTAAATATAATTCGAGTACCTTTTGGTTATCTTTTCAACCAAAATTTAGATCGTGCTTGGCCACGAAACGATTGTGCGACCAACGAGCTCTGAGGTGGATGCATTATCCTGATAATACGAGGTTGAAACCTATACTTTAATTCATCTTTCTCCCAGTCCATAGATTACTAAATCATCATCATCCGGTATCATGGTAGCTGCCGCCGACTACCGGAAACCAAACACCATTCCTCTCTGTCCATCCATTGATCTTCCTAGAATCCTTAATATTTAAATGTATTCCTCTATCGAATAGCTTTATAATCGCGGCTGTTCTGCTTGTAATTATATCAGTGGGCAGACACGCCCTTGGCCGCTGGCCTCACATCCACGTGCGCCATTTACAGAGATGGACGATCATCTAGCCAGTATGGAGGTCGAGTCCCCAAACCTTATAACTGTTTTTTTTAACCTGACCGATATACTGGTTGTAACTTTAATAGTGGCAACTATTTATTTATCACTAGTATTTATCACTAGACCTGTGAAACTTCTACAATCATTCAATGTAGTGCCCAGCATTGTCTACAACTCGTTGCCAGCGAAGTGGAAGTCGTAGTATCCCTGTAGCAGCTCCTGTTCTGTTGATGTTTCTGACTGATCGCCTTGCCTTAATGCCAGAAGAATCTCGGGAACAGTCTGGAATCGAATATCACGAAGTGGTTCCTTCATCTTAGAGATCAAATCATATTCTCAGGGGCTTAAATCCAGTGAATGTGGTAGATGAAAAAGCACTTCCCATTCCCAGAGATGATACAGATCAGCTACAGGGTGTGCCGTGTACGTCCGCGCTGTCCTGTATGGTAATGCCGTCTCCCCATATGCTTCCACAAGACCTTCGTGACACTGTCGTGCTGAATGGCCATGACACATTGAATTTTAACTGTTCGTGCTTTGTTAATATGGCGAAACACAACGGCTTAGAGCGGCAACTCAGAGGAGACTAACTTTCTCTGCCCATAGCGCATGAGCTTTGAGACGTAAGGACGAGTCCATTTTCTGTAAGATAGATCAGACATATATTAACGTGTGACAGAAGTTATAACAATTAACTCCGTCTGGTTTCGCTTCTACAGCAGTGTTGCCACTATTTTTGTTACAGACCACATATAAATGTGATAGAAATAAAAATAGTAAAATATTTGATATATTCACGCTATATTGGCCGTAGTGTTAAGGTAATGCGCTAAAATCCAGAAGGTAGGGATTCGAGTCCCGGTTGTGTCAGGATTTTTTAAATGATTCAAAACTTCTGGCGGCAACTATGACTCTGGGGCCGAATGGAAATGAGGACCAGACTCTTGTTCAGGTATAAAGACGGCCGTCACACAGGACTGATAATCTGCCGACATCTCTTGTCTAGGAAGGTGGGAGCATTAATCTCCTACTACCCCAAGGGATTCCTGAGGTCTGTGATGCGATCACAAGGAATTTAAAACACTAATTGGTTATAAAAATATTAGCAAAGGAAGAATATTTATTTTCATTTCGTTATTTTCAATTATTATGTTCAACAAGGGAAATAAATTTAATTTAAAACTTTCCTTTAATATTGTTAATTAATTTTTGAGTTTAGTTTAATATCTTTTAAGGCGACATAATCGAATGTAATTTATAACAAATAAAAACTCGACCACCATGCACAAGGTACGTGGATTCTTACTATTCTACGGGTCTCCCCAGAATACAGGACAAGTCTATAGATCGGTTTCGTGGGTCTATAGATCGGTAATATCGGTAATCTTAAAGTTTTGAAAAGAGTTTAAATGTTTACCGCAAGATGGCAGTCATAAAAATTAGTTGAACTTGGCGTCCACTAGTGATCAGAAAGCGTGCTAAATGTATGTAAATTGTGACGGTACAACGCCGATTTAACCATAAAATTCCACGTGCTGCCACCTACACACAAAACAGCTAAAGCACGATACCACAATTTGGAACAGACTGATTATGTTTGTGGTGGTAAACGAACTGTCTGGTGAAAAAGATGAACTTGTGTTTTGTGCGGAGCCGCAAAAGTCTACGTATCGCGCGATTATACCCTTGAAAGAGGTAGTCCATTCCAGGGAGTAGGCGCCCCTGCCCTTTTGTGAGCTCCAGGTCCCATTCGCCCAGTGGGTAGTACCTGGGTAGGGCCCCGTCCACAGGGTTACGTGGGAAGAAGAGAAGTCCCCAAAGCCGTAGTGAAGGCAACTTCTCTAGGAGATGAACACTCCGAAATTGCAGTTACCTGTCCTCCAGGAAGAGGGGTTTGGCTAGAGGCTGGTAACCTCTACTAGTAAAAAATAACTTACTCATAAACTTCAGCAGAAGAAAAGCCGGATTGACAAACTTTATGACGACCACAGCAAGAAAAAGTATAAAAAGAGTTTTGGAATACATGACCAGCTTAAAATAGCGACTTGGAATGTCAGAGGCTTGGGAAGCAAAGAATTCGAACTGACAAACGAAATGAAAAATAAAAATATAAATATATTAGCTGCCTCAGAAACAAAGAAAAAATTGAAAGGATCACAAATGATAAATGATATGATGATGTTTTACAGTGGTGTAAGTCAGAAAGAAAGAGCGAAAGCAGGAGTGGCGATATTTGTGGATAAGAAATGGGGATCCAAAATAGACACGTATAATTGTATTAACGAAAGAATAATGACAATGCGATTTAAGCAAAATAGAGGACATATGACAATTATAGCAATATATGCACCGGAGAAGGGAGAGAGATGAAGAAACAAAAACATTTTATACTACTCTACAAAAGGAAATAAATAAGATAAACAAGAACGACATAATAATATTATTAGGAGACTTTAATGCTAGAGTGGGGAATCAACCAGTGGCAAATGTAATTGGGATCCATGGAGAAAATGTTATAAATAAAAATGGACAAGAATTAAAACAATTCGCAATTTTTAATGATTTTAAAATAACAAATACATTTTATAAGAAAAAAGATATTCACAAATACACATGGTCAGCACGAGGTTTTCGTTCACTGATAGATTATGTGTTAATCAATAAGAAAGCATCATCATTATTAACAGATACGAGAGTATTTAGAGGAAGTGACATCTATTCAGATCACTATTTAGTAATCTCAAAAATAAATATATTAGCGAGATGGAAGAAAACTAAAAACAAATATAGAAATAAAGAGACCACATTCAAAGTACATTTATTACAAGATAAAAGTATACAAAATCTGTATCAGAATAGGCTAAATGAACAATTAATATTAAAACCTACTTCCGAAGAAATAAACCGAGAATGGGATAATATAAAAGAAAGCATTGATAAAGCAGCATATGAGGCATTAGGAACAAAATATAAAATATATAACAAGAAGGGTTTAAGAATATGGAATGAAGAATTAGAGAGGATAATAAAAGATAAAAAAGAGGCTTATCACAAATATTTACAGAATAGAACACCAGAATTAAGAGCTGATTACAAACATAAAAGTGCAATAGCCAAAAGAGAAATTAAAAAAGCACACAAAGTCAGTTGGGATAGATATATAAGCAGACTAGAATACGATATACATGGGCAGCAAAAAATAGCCTATAAAGTAATGAAACATCTAAATAAACAAGAAAAAGATACAATACAGATCAATGCAATTGAGGAGAAACAATGGGAAGAACATTATAAAAAACTGTGGTATAATGAAAATAAAATAACTAAAGATAACATATATGAGTGTGAGATAGGAATAGATATGATAACAATGGAAGAATTAGAAGAAGTACTGAAAACAACAAAGAACAGAAAGGCAGCTGGAATAGACGGAATTAATATGGAATTAATAAAATATGGAGGAATTTTTTTTAAACTGAGATTATTACATTTTTTAAATTTATGTTGGAAACAAGCAACAATACCAGAAACCTGGACAACAGCAATAGTACAATCTATTTTTAAGAAAGGAGAACGTAAAGACTGCAACAACTACAGAGGAATAAGCATTTTAACTGCAGGCTATAAAATATACTCAAGAATCTTAACATTTAGGTTAAAACAAATAGCAGAGGTAATGTTAACAGAAGAACAAAGTGGATTCAGACCAGGGCGTTCATGTATGGATAATATATTTACGATAAAAGAATTTATAAACAAAAGAAGAGAATATAACAAGGAAACACACATAGCTTTTATTGATTTTGTCAAGGCATTTGATAAAGTAGACAGAGGAAACTCTGGACAATTTTAAAAGAAAAAGGAATTCCGAAACACTTAATAGCAGCTATAAAGAGTTTGTACTGGAACACAAATTTTGTTATAAAAACTAGAAATGAAGTAAGTAAAAATAAAATTCATACTAATCAAGGAGTTAAACAAGGATGCAGTATCTCTCCAGTTTTGTTTAACCTATACATCAATGATATAATAAAAAAATGGAACGAAGAAACAAATAAAGGAATAAAATTAGATAAAACACACTACTTGAAAACATTATTATACGCTGATGACCAGGTAATAATAGCAAATACAGAAGACGAACTTCAGAGGAATATTTTTAAACTACATAATATATGTGAACAATATAATCTCAAAATATCCATAGAAAAAAACTAAGGTAATGGCATTCCAAGGGAAAAAATCAAATCAGATCCAAAATAGTAATAGGAAACAAAATCATAGAACAGGTGAACCATCTCAATTATCTAGGATGTGACATTTCATTTAATTATGATAATGATATAACTAATAAAATAGCAAAATTCCAGGGAATATGTGGTACGATAAAACGAACACTAAATAACAAAACAACAAGAGAGACCCAACTGAAATTTTATAAAATGTTGGCAGTACCGGTACTGCTCTATGGTTCAGAAGCCTGGATACATAAAAAACAAGACCTAAGTAGGATAACGGCGGCAGAAATGAAATTTTTGAGATCTGTTAAAGGGTGCACTAAGGAAGACAGAATCAAGAACACAGAAATAAGACAGGAACTTGAAATATTTGCAATAACTGATAAAATAGATACATATAGACAAAAATGGAAGCAACACATAGACAGAATGAATGAAGATAGATATCCAAAACAAATAACAAAATACAAACCTAAAGGCACCCGAGATGTGGGCAGACCTAGAAAGAGATGGGCTGAAGTCGGAACGGGTCAACAGGCGTAATCCATGAATGCAGATGATGATGATGATATTTTTTTCTAATGTCACCAGGTTGTCTTTTATGACATTCCTGGCTTCCTCCCCTGGCATTGGCTGAATTGTAATATATTTCTTAGGTTGGGGCACCTGGAAGGCGGAGTTACGTTACCCCGATGGTATGATGGATGATAATGAAGCGCCAGAAGAGCTCTTAACCTAAATTCCAGACCATGGGCAACGACAGGAATAATTCCCTCTAAGGAGGAATTCCTATGGTTTGACCGGGAATCGAACCCGGGACCTCATGAATAGTAGTAAAGAAAGCTGACCACTAGCCCATGAGGTTGATCTCGCGCGATTATATAATTCCGCTGAGAATTGTCTGGCGTATCTTATGTAAAGGCATCAATCGGTTAAGCAACTGCGTGATAACAATCTTCGTCCCGAGATCAGCATTAGTTTGCAGGAGAGGCTAGAAGAAGACGGTTTTGTTGGAAAACTGATTTTCATTGTCGAGCCCACATTTCATGTCTCAGCAAGGTGAACCGTCACAATGTTAAAATTTGGGGGATTGAAAATCCTCGTCTTCGGGTGAAAGACGTCCGTGTTTCCCTTGAAGTCACTTCTCGCAACTGGAATTCCCTACCACAAGAAATCAGGGGTTGCCGGACGTTGGTATCTTTTAAAATAATTCTAAATTTATATTTGCTCTAAGCTTGGCTTCATCATTACCCAGCTTAAGGTACATGTATTAATTGGTGTTTCTCGTATTATTTGTCATATTTATATTATTATTATTATTATTATTATTATTATTATTATTATACTAAATAACTAACGAACTAACTCACTGGCACTATCCAACCCGTAGGTTCATGGCCGCGCGGACATACGCTCTCCATACACCCCTATCCTGAGCAAATTTTACCCCAGTTGAACCCATGTCCGCATTTCTTGACGGTTGTATTTTTACGGTGAAAGATCGTCACTCTTTCGACCAAGGTGCTTTTTTCGTCTGGCTTATCACCTTCGACCAGTCCGGCATGGGTAACCCTATCGGCAGCATTGCTACTGCCGGCATAGCTATTATTATTAAAGAAAAGTGATCACACAACAGACCCGGAGACCCTTGGGGTAGTAGGAGGTTAAGTCTCCCACTTTTTCTAGACAATCGACACTTTATGACAGCCGGGTTGTCAGCCCTGCGTGACGGCCGCCTTTATCCCCAGAACAAGCGTCTGGTACTCATTTCCGTTAGAGGCTGAGTCGACCCCAGGGCCATAGTGCCGCCAGAGGGTTTTGGTCAGTTTAAAAATCCTGACCCCAACGGGACTTGAACCCTCGACCCTCCGGCTTGTAGCTCAGTGCCTTAACCACTACGCTACGGCGTGCCCCCGCTAGTATTATTATTATTATTATTTTTATTATTATTATTATTATTATTATTATTATTATTATAATCATCATCATTAGTATTATTGTTATTATTATCATCGTATAAAATGTTGTTTGTAGATTAAATTTACATTGTTACATTTAATATATTTTTAGCTCTTTATAATTAGTATAGTGTATATACAATCTGCACTGTTAAATTTGTAATTTGTGATGGCTAATTGGAAGAGAAGGCCTTAAGGCCTTAACTCTGCCAGAATAAATAAAACATTATCATCATCATTATAATCATAGTACATCCACCAATTTAGGCCATTTGTTGACCTGTTTCGGCCTCAAGAGAAACACCATCCAGAAGTCTTTTGAGTGGACGTCCTGGTCTTCTTCTTCCTGCAGGTTGATAGCTTAACATTTGTTTGGGTATCTTGTGATCTTCCATTCGATGAACATGTTGCATCCATCTTGACTTATAATCAGAAATTTTGTTTTCTAAAGGTTCCATGTGTAATTCTTCTAAGATGTCTTCATTTTTTTTTTGTGATCTAGTAGTGTGTATCCTGCAGTCCTCCGAAGGTATCTCATTTCAGCAGATTTAAGTCTCTGTATATCCTTCTGTTTCAACGTCCATACTTCACTACCATACAAAAGAGTTGGAAGAGCCAGTGTTTTATACACTTTTAGTGGCTTGAATGTTTTTGGACTAACTGTGGCTTGAAGATAGAATTTATTAACCTTAAAATACTTAAAAATGTTTACATTTTTGCATTTACATCCTTTTCTTCTTCATATGAGATATTGCATCCTAGATAGGCCTATGTAAAATTATTCACCTGCTCCAAAATTTTATTGTTCAGTACAATTTTACTTCTGACAGGATCTACACCTTGAAATGCCATAATTTTTGTTTTCTCTGTAGATATCTTCAATCCATATTATTCTGTAATTTTGTTCAGTTTATGCAGACCTTTCTGCAGATTATCTTCTGAATTTGCTATTATTATTTGGTCATCCGCAAACAATGAGATACTTAATTTTGTATTTTCTGATATTCTTATTGCAAATTTATATTTCTTGTTCCAACAACATTTTACTTCGTTGATATAGATCGCAAAGAGTGTTGGGATTAAGGGGCAACCTTGTCTCACACCACAATTTATAATTCCTTCTTCAGAAAATCTGTTATTTCATATTTACGGTGTTGTCTTTGTAAATATGTTGTATGTTCTACAAAACATTATCATTATAATTATTATTATTGTTATTATTGTTGTTGTTATTATTGTTGTTATTATTATTATTATTATTATTATTATTAATGTGTTTCGTGCTATTTCGTGTACAAAAATGTATGGTCCAATTGTTTGCGGAAAAAAAAACTTTTACCGGTCTAATGTATCTGGACATGGCTTATGCCAACATTATGGGAAAACAGAGGACTTTATTTACCAAAAGGACGGGGCTCCGCCTTATTTTCATCACGACGCACGTGAGTACCTCAGTGATAGACTGGATTGGACGTGGTCGTCAAGCCGATTCTCTTCTTCTTCCGTTCACCTGACCTAACCCCATGTGATTTTTTCTTATGGGGTTATGTTAAAGATCGTGTGTTCGTCCCCCTTTATCACGCGATTTAACAGAACTGCGAGAGGGGGTCGTGCATGCAGTCCCCGGTATCGACCGTGAGATGTTGGAACGAGCTGGACTACAAGATTGGTTCTGCCGTGAGACCAACGGTGGGAATATGGAACATGTGTAAGATTTGTTCTGAAACGTAGAGATATACTCTTTCCTCTGATAGAAATCTTTCCACCAAGTTTGCCATAGTTCCAGATTTATAGACCCACGAATCCCCGGGCTTATGGAGAAGTAAGTGTTGGTTTAGTAGAGAGGGGGGGGGAGATTATAGCCCATTTCCCATAATATGTCCATGATGTAAGATGAAATTGGGGATGTTTACTTGATTGAGTAAGGGAAACATTTATAAAACAGGGAGTTGCGTAGGCATAATGAATGAACATGCAGTGCTTGCGTGCAATGAATCGATACTCCAGAATTCATTGTTAACATGCCACTCCGTTCATAAACTACCCAACACACCCCACACCATCTCTCGTGTCTCAATGTCACAGGAATTTAGGTAAAAGCCTATTTTTTTTCCCTTAACACATATACGTTTCAGATTTGGTGTTCAGGTTTATAGGCCTAAATAAAGATGTTTTATAGTAAGATTAAATTAAAATGCTTCATACCTCACCCCATACCCAGTCTTCTACTTAGATCGCAGTTTTAAAACCTTGGCGGCTTCATCTTCAGTACTTTCTCTTCGACTGATGTTATGTCGATCAGAAGAACTACTTCAAGTAACTAGAAATGGCTGTTTTCTTCTATTTTGCTTGGCACATGGACTACATCAAGTAGCAAAATAAAAATCAAAATCAATACTAGTAAAATTCATATCAAATTCCGTTGAGGTGAAGTCATATGATGAAAGTTAAAAATTAAATTGTACCTGTCGGTAGGTGCCGTCGTCCTCAACTTTGTTAATATATTGTATATAAAATTAACTGAAGCGCTATCGGAAGTTATCTCCCATCTTCTGCAGGTTGAGTTTCCGTTACTCGTTGTTGTTGTTGTGTACGGTGATGTATACTCTAACTGTTTGTAGCAGCAACTGACTTGTTTTTGACGATCTCGTGTAATGGGTTTGACTGGGGTGCGTTCTCATTGAGAAGTGAGGTGTTGTTTGTTTCCTTTATAATTTCAAGGTCTTCAAATATGTTTATCCTAGCCATAAATATATTTGAAGACCTTGAAATTATAAAGGAAACAACACCTCATTATACGAGATCGTCAAAAACAAGTCAGTTGCTGCTACAAACAGTTGGAGTATACATCACCGTACACAACAACAACAACAACGAGTAACGGAAACTCAACCTGCAGAAGATGGGAGATAACTTCCGAAAGCGCTTCAGTTAATTTTATATACAATATATTAACAAAGTCGAGGACGACGGCACCTACCGACAGGTACAATTTCATTTTTAACTTTCATCATATAAAAATCAAAATGGAATCCAAAAGTGAATAAACTTATCTCATCTGTGAAGAAAGTGTTTTGGTGCAAGTTTATCCTCCAGAACTTATCTTCAATCGTAATGGGTGATAGACAGAGGATGATCCGAAGACAAGGATACTGTAAATTACTCTATTATAAAGAATGACCTATCTCTCACTGGCACTATCGAACCCGTAGGTTCATGGCCGCGCGGACATAAGCTCTCCAGACATTCCTAACCTGAGCCAATGTTTTCCAATCATTCCCTGTATAATCAACTTCCTTCAAATCATAGTTAATGTTATTCTCCCACCTTATTCTTGGTCTACCAACTGGGCGTTTTCCCTCTGGTTTTCCCACAAGAAGCTTCCATGCACGTCTTTCATTCCCCATTCGTGCCACATATCCTGCCCATCGCAGTCTACGAGCCTCAACTGTTCTTATTATATCTGGCTTTCTATAAAGACCATGTAGTTCACTGTTACGAATTCTTCTCCATTCACCTGTCTGTTCATCTCTCTTTGGCCCAAACATTTTCCTAAGAACTTTATTCTCAAATACTCGTAATCTCCTTTTCTCCCTTAAAGTAAGAATCCATGTTTCGCACCATATGATATAACTGGTAGAATAATAGTTATATATATATTTTTTTAGTTTAACGTTTTTTGAAAGGAATTGGGACGTCAAGAGTGTCTGTAATACAAAATAGCACGATTTTCCAGAATTGAACCTATGTTTAATTTCTTTGTGCATCTCATTCCTGTTTGTGATTATTGTTCCTAGGGATTTGAATTGAGCAACTTCCTCAAAATTTCCCTCATTTAGAATGACCTAGTGTATATTAAATATGGAAAAAGTGAAAAATAAATTTGACATGATGCTGGAGAAAAACACAGGCCTAAAGATTTATTCACTGCCTTAACTTTAAGCTGTTGTTGCTTTTGAGAATATGTTGTGGTGATTCTACTTTTGTATTACCTACACTTCTGACATATTGTGAATGTCTTCTTGTCATCTATTATTTTAAGAGTCCTTAGATGTCCTGTTCTAAGAACAAACAGCTATATTTGTACTTTGTTATAAATATTAGTACAATTGAATAGTTGTCCCGAAAAGAGATCTAACTCACAAAAATTCGAAAGGTGAGTTTTTAGTGGATTAGTGATCTATCCGGAGAGTATCACAACATGGTGGATGTATAATTGTCCAAACTCTCTTCCATACCTGTTTTATTTATTTTTAAAAGTTGGATTTCAAGCTAATACTGATCTATATGTAACAAAATGGCGGAAGCAGTTAGTCAAGTCATTAATAGCAGTGAAAAAAAAATATCACACATGTGCAAATTCATTCTACTACAGAGTTCCGTGAATTCTAATTTAGAATTTTAGAGAAATTGAGTGAAAATAAGAAAGACACAAATAATGTAACGAAATAACATTAAATGGAAAATAAATACTGAAAACTGATTAAGTTAGAAATTTTTCTAACTCAGTCAGTGTTCAATATGTATTTTCTGTTTCTTATTATAACATTTTTAGTTTAATATGTGTTAGGCCATTTTTCCACTCTATAGAGATAGATCACTCTTGCACTCAATTCTGTATTAAATTTTTAATGTTTAGTTATTAGCATGTTATTTTGCATTCAAATTGGATGCATATGATTCCAATAGGATGAGAGATTAAAATGTATATAATACTTACTTACTAACTCACTGGCAGTATCGAACTCGTAGGTTCATGGCCGCGCGGACATAAGATCTCCATACATCCCTATCCTGAGCTAATGCTTTCCAATCATTCCCTGTATAATCTACTTCCCTCAAATCATTCCGATTGATTGAGGGTTTTTCCACTTTTCAGCGGTTGCCCTTTTTACCAGCCGGCTGCTGGCCCTTCACATCCACATGTGTCAATCACAGAGGTACATGATCACCAGCCAGTATAGGGGTGACATGTGGTTAGCATGTCGAGTCCCCCAGCCGTTATAGCTGGTTCCTCAACCTGGAGCCGCTACTTATTGTAGCTATCCAATTGCCTCACGATGCTGAGTGGGCACCGGTCCCATACTGGCCGAAATACCATGAGAAAATTTCTTCCCTCATGGAGACTCGAACCAGCGCAAGTCCCGTAGCTCTGTGCCAAGGCTTCCTACCTTAACCGCTCGGCTACGGCGCGGGACCCCTCAAATGATACTTAATGTTATTCTCCCACCTCATTCTTGGTCTGCCAACTGGGCGTTTTCCCTCTGGCTTTCCTACAAGAAGCTTCCATGCAAGTATTTCATGCCCCATATGTGCAACATGTCCTGCCCATCGCAGTCTACGAGACTTAACTGTTATTCTATCTGGCTTCCTATAAAGACCATGTAGTTCATTGTTATGTAGTCTTCTTCATTCACCTGTCTGTTCATCTCTCTTTGGTCCAAAAATTTTCCTAAGTAGGCCTACTTTATTCTCAAATAGCCTACTTGTAATCTCCTTTCCTCCCTTAAAGTAAGAGTCAATATTTCGCACCCATATAAAATAACTTGTAGAATAATATTTTTATATATTTTCAGTTTAACATTTTTTCAAAGGAGTTGGGAATGCATAATAGCACGCATTTCCAGAATTGAGCCTATGTTTAATTTCTTTCTGCATCTCATTCCTATTTGTGATTATTGTTCCTAGGTATTTGAATTCAGCCACTTCCTCAAAATTTCCCTCATTTGTCATTAGCTGTCCATTTCCATTATATAATGTATATAATAAGGTAATAGCCTCAAAATTATTTTCTTTTCGTTTTCCCAACTAATTTGCTGTTTGTCGGTTAGTTCTCTTTTCGGGGCAACTACTCAATTATTTAACAAGTTTATCAGTGCCTATTTTACATTTTTTTATAACCTAAATAGAACTGTAAGGTAAAGTTGGTTACTTCTCTTTATTTGTTCATGTGATTAGTTGCGGGACCCTTTGGGGTTAATGTCAGGTGGAGCAAAGTTTAGTCATTACACATCCGTGGAATTGGCTCCATGGCCTACATAGCAGGATTCTTCATTTATAACCCAACGAGCACACGGTGTTTTGCCTGTGAGCGGTTGGCTGTGCCACAGCCGGCTTTGCTCCTACATAAACTCCGCGCGTAAAGCATGTATAAAAATCTTACCTTATAGAAGATGCTGGAAATGTCGTCCACCCTCGGCTAAACAGGCATTATATTGGAAAACACATTCTGATTCACTTGATTAAGTTAGGCCATTGTAATGTTTCCGATTTCATTTCTAATATTTTGTTTTAATTCTTCCAATGTATGAGGATTTATCTCGTAAACTTTGTCTTAGGTTACCCCACAAGTAAAAAATCTCTCACTGTTAAACCAGAGGAGCGAGACGGCCATATACCAGCACTAATCACTCTATCTTGAAACACTTCCGTAATTTTATTCATGGACTCCTCTGTTGTATGAGTAGTAACAGAATCTTGTTGAGGTTTTAGTTTTTATAGTTTTTAGGTTTTTGTTTAGTTTTAGTTTTATAAGGTTTTAGTTTTTAATAATTTACTTGCTCTATGTGCAGAAGACTCTGAAATTGCCACCTGTTGTGCTAATTTTGGTATGGATTTCGTTGGTGTACGTTCAAAACTTGCGTCTATTTCGCCTCTGTTAAAACTGTACGTTTGCGCTTTCGTTTTTTGTTTAACACAGGACCAGTGGTTTCTAATTTCTTCACAATCTCGTAAATTGTAAATCTGGAAGGGGGCACTTTACCAGGGAACTTTTTGAATATACTCTGTGCTAACACGGCTTGGCGATTCACAATGAAAATAACTTTTACATACAAAATTGCGTTGCTCTAGATTCAATTGCCTGTTCATATTGCTGGACGATACAGTACTGCCGAGTGCCGCTGCTAGCAGATGCGCGCACTCAAAGGCAGCCGGTAGTGGGGGAATCTAGCAATAGCTTGAGAGGCGAAACACCGTGTGCCCGTAAGGTTATAAATAAAGGACTCTGAACTTACAAAGCTTACATTTACCTGTAGATTCGTCTTCATACAAAAACACATGTCTTTAAATACTGTGTTTTATAAAGATCTGAGAGGTTATAAAACTTTATTGAACTTACATTAACGAAAATAATATAAACTCACTTAGTTTAACACCAAAACATCCCAGTTACCTGTTGTGATCTGGTTCTGAGGTTTCATGACAGTTAAACCCCGAGAATTACTTACTTTGAAAAGGAAGTCTAATTTACCCATCTAATACTAGCTTGCCCTAGAATTGCGGCAGATCAAAGAGATGTCTGACGAAAATGTGTAGGCATTTCGACCCCATCTTTTAATTGCGACGCTATTGATGTGATTTGTTAAAGAACATAATTAAATAAAATATTAATTTAATAAAAAATATTGGCTGTTTCTGCAATATTGTATGGCTCAGAAATATCGACTCTGAATAAATAGGAAATTAAATGAATAGAAGCCGCATAAATGAAATATTTACTATTTGTGGCAGAATTTATTTTTTGGACTTCTCTGAAATCCTGCTCTAATTTCTTCAATCTTTTCTTCTGAAACACGTGTACGAGCACCTCCTGATTCTTTTTTAACGCTTCCAGTCGCCAGAAACTTCTCAAGCCATGCTTTAATGGTCTTCCCATCAGGTGCATTTCCTCCATATTCTCTGCGGTAATTTCTTAGCACTGTAATTATAGACTTCGTCTCTGCATACCAGAAAACAAGTTTGTGCTCGTTGCTGAGGAGTCACCATTTTGTTTTATGTCATTATTGTCCAACATGCGACAGATGATAAAACTGCAACAATGAAAACAAACATTCTTTGAGCTTCTCTATCTTTTAATACCCAACTTCATTTCATAATTGCGTATACTTTGAGAGTTATGATTAATTAAAATGTGGGAGGTTTGAATGGGACGCGGTGTACTTCAATGGATAAAAAAACGAAGTGAAGATATCCGTAAAGAACTACAAATATTCAGTCTGACAGATGAAATAGAAGAGTATAGGAGATAATGATATGAACATATCTGCAGAATGGATACCAACAGATTGTCTTTGAAAAGTCTGAATTATCAACTGAGAAGAGGAAAAAGAGATCGGGGACCTCCACGAAAGAGATGGACCAATAAGGTTTAATTCTTGTAAGACGAATAAAAAATTAATAAAATGAATGTCCTCTCATAATCTATTTGTAATAAGAGAATATATGAAAACTTTCACTGTAATTTAATGTACGGAATTTTTATGTACAGTTTCGTTTCATAAATATGATTTTTTTCTAAATATGTACATTTTTATGAATTTTCATCGTAATTTTATAATAATTATAATCGCTTCTAAGAGAGAAATTCCTGCGTTAAGCTGTAAATAAGGACCTGTTAACTAATATGAAGAAATCCGTGATATAAAAAAAATTAACTTTGTAAGCTGAACTTTAAGAATGGCGATATACGGCTAGCATTGCTCCAATTTCAGTAGTATAGCATTGTTTGCAATAAGGCATTGTAAACCTTCATATCTGTATGAAATAAAGGCTATAATCAAATACAATTTGATCATATAAAAATTACGCTAGAGCAGAAAATTAAGAATATACCTCAAAGTTTATTAATAAATACTAATAAAATCCATTGTTAAAACCGTTGAGGTGGAGAGTCATAAAATAAAATAAGTTAAAATATACCTTCTTAGGTAAGATCCGTCGTCCTCAACTTATAAAATATGTATTCTTTATGTCTGTAGGCCTTTCAGAACATACGTTCCATCTTCAGCAGGTCCTTCTTCGCTACAATATCTAGTATGATGGTTGATGCTGCTGGTCCTAATACTTAAAATATTCTACTATTTTAATCTTTGTTCCTCGGAAAGATATGTGCTCATATATTCTGTTTTATTATAGATAGTTGTTAAACCCCATTTTGAGTATTCTTCCTCTAGTTTCCTGCCCGTATAATTTGCATCTTCACATCCTGAAGTTACTACCGCTTGATCGTCTGCGAATTATACGTTAAACTAAAAATTAACTTGGTCTAACAACTCCTCACAAAGGAGAGTGGCTACGCCATTATAGATAGATAGAGATAGTTTAAAATTCCTTCTTCTTCTTCTTCTTCTTCTTCTTCACGGTTTAGGCTTATTTACTAGCCTGTTCCGGCTCCAAATTGCTGCTCTTTCCATCTTTTCCCTGGTCTTCCCAAGCCGTATGCTGCTTTTGGTATTCTATTCTCAGTCATCCTTGCCAAGTGTTCTTTCCAGTGTTCTTTTTCTCTATTGTTGAGTTTAATTCCTCTATTTTTAGTTGTTGCCCTATTTCTGTGTTATGTTTTTTGTCTGTTCTTTGATATCCTGCTATTGGTCTGAGGAATCTCATTTCAGCAGCTTGCATCCTGGCAGACTGTTGTGTTGTCACTGTCCATGTTTCGGATCCATAAGTAATAATAGGCACTGCCATTGTCTTGTATAATTTCATTATAGAGGCTTTCCTGACTTTATTTTTCAAAGTTCTTTTTAGTGTACCTGTTATATAATTAAAATTATTTATTTTGTTATTTATATCTGTTTCTGCTGTATGATATTTCGCAACCTAAGAAGTTATATGTTACTACCTGTTCTATTGGTTTATTTTCTAATATTATTCTTGTCCGAACTGGATGAGCACCCTTGAAGGCCATTGTTTTTTATTTTTGTGAGGATATTTCCATGTTGTTAGTTTAAAATTAAAAGTTGAAATTCGATAGAGAAAAAAGGAAACAATTATAATTGACACGTACGTAATGGAAGCTGCAGAAATGCATCAATGAGAGAAGGCTGTTATGAACGAGGAGGCTATGTTAACAATGAACACTGGATATTGATTTGCTGCACCGGTCATTCATTAACAACCCCCCCCCCCCCAGCTTGTGTTTCTAATATCCATTGAAACCTCAGCCGTCGTACGTATGTGCAACTCTTACAGACATTTTTACTAACTCTATTCTAAAAAAGTCTTAATTACAATATTAACGGCGTTTTCAGAGTTTACTTATCTGTCCTGCTCTATGTTCGCGAATCATGAGGAGAGAGAAGAAGATAAAATAAATTTTAAGGAGAATATTCCGATCCATAAGATATGATAATTATAGAATATGAAACAGGCTTCATACCACATATACTTACTTACTTACTTACTCACTGGCACTATCGAACCCGCAGGTTCACGGCCGCACGGACATAAGCCCTCCATACATCCCCACCCTGAGCCAATGCCCTCCAATCATCCCCTGTATAATCTACCTCCCTCAAATCATAGTCAATGTTGTTCTCCCACCTCATTTTTGGTCTACCAACTGGGCGTTTTCCTTCTGGCTTTCCTACAAGAAGTTTCCATGCACGTCTTTCATTCCCCATACGCGCAACATGTCCTGCCCATCGCAGTCTACGGGACTTAACTGTTCTTATTATATCTGGCTTCCTATAAAGACCATGTAGTTCATTGTTATGTAGTCTTCTCCATTCACCTGTCTGTTCATCTCTCTTTGGTCCAAAAATTTTCCTAAGAACTTTATTCTCAAATACTCGTAATCTCCTTTCCTCCTTAAAGTAAGAGTCCATGTTTCGCACCCATATAATATAACTGGTAGAACAATAGTTTTATATATTTTCAGCTTAACGTTTTTTGAAAGGAGTTGGGACATCAAAAGTCTCTGCAATGCATAATAGCATGCATTTCCAGAATTGAGCCTATGTTTAATTTCTTTGTGCATCTCATTCCTATTTGTGATTATTGTTCCTAGGTATTTGAATTCAGCCACTTCCTCAAAATTTCCCTCATTTGTCATTAGCTGTCCATTTCCATTATATAATGTATTTCTACGTGTGACCATATATTTAGTTTTAATGATATTTACTTCCAGTCCTAATTTCTTAGTGTTACTCAATAGTGTGTGCGTGTTGGCCTTTAGTATCTCCTCGCTATCGGCCAGTAGTACTACATCATCAGCATAAACTAACAGCTTATTAATACCATTGAGTTGTAAGCCTTCCTCATTCTCCAAAGATTTAATGGCATACCACATATAATTTATCATATTCAAACTATTATTATTATAATTATTATTACTATCACTATTATATTATTATCATTATTATATTATAATTATTATTATATTATATTATTATTATTGTTATTATTATTATCGTAAGTATTATTATTGTTATTATCGTATAAAATGTTGTTTGTACATGAAATTTACATTGCTACATTTAACGTATCTTTAACTGTTTATAATTACTATAGTGTATATCTATATTTGTCAAATATGTATTTGTATTTGTGCTGGTTGAGTGGAAGAGAAGGCCTTATGGCCTTAGCTCTGCCAGAATAAATAAAACATTATTATTATTATTATTATTTATTAGTTATTATTATTATTTATTATTTATTATTATTATTATTATTATTATATCAGTCATACCTGCCCAAGAGTAGGTCTTTCACTGCAAACTCAGCATTCTCCACTCTTTCCTTAACTCAGCTTTCCTTTTTGTATTCTCATACAAACCATTTATTTTATTATTGTCTATCATCTGATGTATTTTTCTGCCTCTAACTTTTTTTTTCCGTTGACCATTCCTTCTAGGGCATCCGTCAGCAGGCAATTTCTTTTTTAGCCAGTGGCCAATCCAATTTCTTTTCCTCTTCTTTATGAGTTCCAACATTGTTCTTCCTTCGCCCACTCTGTCTTGCACATCTTTATTTTTTATTTTGTCTGTCCATTTTATACGTTCCATTCTTCTCCATATCCACCACTCGAAATTTCCAGTCGCTCTTCCTCATTCCGTCTTAATGTTCAAGTGTCTGCACCATATAATGCTACACTCCACACAAAGCACTTCAAAAGCCTCTTCCGTAATTATTTCGCCAAAGGTCCGCAGAAAATGCTTCTCTTCTTGTTAAAAGCTTATTTTGCTATTGCTATCCTTTGCTTTACTTCTTGACCGCAGTTCATGTTACTACTGATGGTACAACCCAAGTATCTGAAGCTCTCCACTTGCTCAATGGTCTCATCTTTAATCCTCATGTTTATCTTTCTTGGTTTCCTTCCTATAATCATGGCCTTGGTCTTATTTATATTTATCTTCATCCCATATACATTATTTTTGTCATTATTGTTATCATTACTTTTTTTACACGCTTTATATTAGCTTGACCTCTACCTATGTAACGGAATCTTTCAACGCGATTTTCACCCACTTAAAATCATTGGATCGACTTGAAATTTTGTATACTTGTAAATGACCAATGACAATACAATAATTTAATTGCATGGGTTCTGAGATCGATTTCCGACGATACCACAAAAATGTAGCTTGATTGTAACATCTGGTACGATATCTGCTCAGCCTACTGACAACATTCAGTTGAATTAATACGTATCGATATCCGTTTTATATTTATTTACCGCATCTGTGGTGCAAAGATTGGCATTTCTTACCCTTATTTCAGAGCCCAGGTTCGATTCTCGGCGGAACTAGATCTTGCTTGAAAGTAAGAGTCTGGAAATGGATCCGCCAAGTCTCGTAAAGAAAAATACGATTGAGAAAGCTGAAAATAAGATTTAAGGAATCGGTAAAACACACTTTACTATCTAACCTCTCTTGGTTAACTCTTGTTTTTCGACCGCAACGCTATTAGGGCATCCGAGGGCTAGGGAGTCTTTCCTTTCTTCCATTTCTTCTTTCCTTTATTCTCTTTTCTTCTCCAGAAAAGCCTGACCAGAGGCTATAAGATGGCAGCCCCATCACTGGTCTTGCCTTCCTTTGGCCAGCAACCAATCGAAGGGACTATTATTATGCTTTCAAGTCTTATACGAGAATTTCCCAGAAATTTTCTATAGGATCGTAACAGGCCTTGGCCTAATACTTGGAAGGAAGAAGAAGAAGAAGAAGAAGAAGAATTTTTTTAAAATCATGGCCAGAATCATCAGAAATTAAAAAAAAAAAAGTGTGTGTAATTATGTAACGGAATCTTTCAACACTATTTTCACCCACTTAAAATCATTGGATCGACTTGAAACTTTGTATACTTGTAAAGAACCAATGACAATACAATAATTTCATATTTTTTTCCAAAATTCTGGACATAATCATCAGAAAATAAAAAAAGTGTTTGTGTAATTATGTGACGGAATCTTTCAACACGATTTTCACCCACTTAAAATCATTGGATCGACTTGAAACTTTGTATACTCGTAAAGGACCAATGATAATACAATAATTTAATAAATGTTTCTAAAATCTTGGCCAGAATCAGCAGACAATCAAAATAATAAAAACCGGTATAATAGGTTGCGGACTTATCAACTTCTTACTCATTCGTTGTAAGAGCTCAGTTGGTAGA
Organism: Diploptera punctata; assembly: GCA_030220185.1. Classification (NCBI taxonomy): domain Eukaryota; kingdom Metazoa; phylum Arthropoda; class Insecta; order Blattodea; family Blaberidae; genus Diploptera; species Diploptera punctata. The sequence goes on along the minus strand of JASPKZ010003861.1, from coordinate 631,765 downwards.
GCGGTGGACTGTAGTGGTATATAATTTCAGTAATCCATAGGTCGCTGGTTCAAATCCGGCCCGGATGATTTTTTAGTAGAGTATTACTTTTAGCTCATACTACAATAGTATCGAATTTAAATATATTTACATTTTTATCTTAATTTGTAAAATATTAAAACTAAAAAATAAAACATAAATAACAGTTTTAAAAAAACTAAAACAATACGCTTTATTAGAAAACCGAACTAAAAAATGAAAAATAATTTTAATTTCCAACACGCTTGGGATAAAATTAAAGCGGTCTACAAAAAAATCATCTCCAACACATCTAGAATAAAACTAGAGTTATCTACAAAAAAAAGTACCATCAAAAGCGTGGAGTGCTCTATATCAATTAATATATTTGATAATAAACAGATGTCGGTAAAAGTAGTCTCTAAGAAGAAGACGTAAAAACTATAAAAAGCACCCCACGCTTTTGATAGTAAAATTATATTTTTTGTAGATAACTCTAGTTTTATTCTAGATGTATTGGAGATTATTTGTTTGTTGACCACTTTAATTTTATCCCAAGCGTGTTGGAAATTAAAATTATTTTTCATATTTTAGTTTGGTTTTCTAATAAAGCGTGTTGTTTTAGTTTTTTTAAACTATTATTTATTTACATTATGGATACTTTATTTTCATTCTTCCCACACAAGGAAACTCCCATATTTTAAGCATAATATTTCCAGTAGGTATTTTCTCCCCCTTTGATAATAGTTTTTATGATAATATTTTAATTTTAACTAGCGTACCCGTGTCATGGCCGGACGATACAAATGTTACTTTTTACCATAAAATTCACTAATTAAGACGTAATTAGATATTATTAAATAAGTCAGCAAGAAAACCTCTCACAGCTATCTTTGTGGCTCAAGAAGCGTGCATAATGACGCCTCATTGTTATCGCGCGGAATATGTCGATAATGCAGATGACTACACATCTGACATAAAAAATCCTATAACCAGATCGCAGCGCCACCCATCGAGTCCAATTGTGAATATAAACAATTAAGGGACCCACTCAATCAAACACAAAATATTTCATCAAAATCGGTCAAGGTGGTTCAGGCAGTTTTTAATTTGGAATTTCGAGTAAATCTCCTCTTCTAAGTGTCGAATTTCGCTCATATTTGGATAATACCTACCTCGGTTTATTTTAATAGAATATATTGAGTTTCGTTGTGAAATATCGAAAATTGTGACCTCAACAGCGATTTTTAAATTTTCACTTCAGGTGAACTCCTACACCTAATGATTTTAGAGGGTCCAATTGTGAATCTAAACCTTCGAGAGAATCAATCAGGCACACACAAAAAATGTTCACCAAAATCGATCCAATCGTTTAAGAGGAGGTCAGTGACAAACACACGGACAGAAGAAGGAGCGGGACAGAAAGGGGAAAACAGGGGGCGGAGGGGAGAGGGAGGAACGGCGACGGCAGAGGAAAGCAAGGAGACAGGAAGAGGGGCAGGAGGAGAGGAGAGGAGGAGGACGAGGAGGAGCAGGAGCAGGAGGAGGGAGGAGGACGAGGAGGATGCAGGAGGAGGAGGAGGAGGAGGAGGAGGAGGAGGAGGAGGAGGAGGAGGAGGAGGAGGAGGAGGAGCAGGAGCAGGCGGAGGAGGAGGATGAGGAGGATGAGGCAGGAGCAGGAGCAGGAGGAGGAGGAGCAGGAGGAGGAGGAGAGGAGGAGCAGGAGCAGGAGGAGGAGGAGGAGGAGGAGGAGGAGGATGAGAGGAGAGGAGCAGTAGCAGGAGCAGGAGGAGGAGGAGTAGGAGGAGGAGGAGGAGAGAGGAGGAGGAGGAGGAGGAGAGGAGGAGGAGGGAAAAGGGGGGGCCTCGCATTCGTATGATTATTATTATTAGTATAGTTATTCCTATCATTATTATTATTATTAGTTATTATTATCATATTATTATTATTATTATTATTATCATTATAATTATTATTATTATCATATCATTATTATCATTATATTATTATTATCTATTATTAATATTATCATTTTATTATATTTATTATTATTATTATTATTATTATTGGGGACACGCCGTAGCGTAGTGGTTAAGGCACTGAGCTACAAGCGAGGGTCGAGGGTTCAAGTCCCGTTGGGGTCAGGATTTTTAAAACAGACCCAAACCTTCTGGCGGCACTATGGCCTTGGGGTCGACTCAGCCTCTAACGGAAATGAGTACCAGACGCTGTTCTAGGGGTAAAGGCGGCCGTCACGCAGGGTTGACAACCCGGCTGACATAAAGTGCCGATTGTCTAGAAAAAGTGGGAACCTTAACCTCCTACTACCCCAAGGGCCTCCGGGCCTCTTGTGGGATCACTTTACTTTACTTTACTTTATTATTATTATTATTATTATTATTATTATTATTATTATTATTAAATACGAGAAAAAATGAGTATTAGTTATTCAATAGTAGATTATATAAGATATAAACAATGAAATTGGTAAGGGCATGTACGACGAATGCAAGAAGAAAGGTTACTCAGGAAACCATTGGAATGGTGTCCACCTGGAAGAATAAGGAAAGGGAGACCTCGAAGCTTGTGGATGCAAGAAATAATAACTGGAATGAGAACAAGAGGACTGGAGGACATGGAGTGGATGAATAGAGATGAGTGGAGAAGAAAAATAAAACTTTAAGCACAGAAAAATGTGTAACATATGCTTGTTCTGGTGAGTGGAAGAGAAGGCCACATGGCCTTAACTCCACCAGGCTAAATAAATCTATTCTATTCTATTCTATTCTATTCTATTCTAAACATTAACAATATGTATATAGCTAACTCACTAGCACTATCGAACCCGTAGGTTCATAGCCGCACGGACATAAGCTCTCCATACATCCCTGTCCTAAAAAAATATTATTATTGTTTTCACATTACGGATAGTTGATTTTCATTCTTCCCACATATAGAAACTCCTATCTTTTAAGCATAATATTTACAGCAGGTAATTACTCCCACTTTCATTATAGCTTTTATCATAATATTTTTATTGTAATTATTATTTCATGTTTATTTTTGCAAAGCTTTAACATGTTTTGCTCATACCGCGTCTACAAGGTGTGACAATCATTTGTGTATTCATAAGTTATTTGAAAGTGTAACACTGTATATCTATGATTTCTGTATAACTAACTAACTCACTGATACTATCGAAGCCGTAGGTTCATGGTCGCGCGAACATAAGCTCTCCATACATCCCTACCCTGAGCTAATGTTCTCCAATCATTCCCTGTATAATCTAATTCCCTCAAATCATAGTTAATGTTATTCTCCCACCTCGTACCAACTGGGGTTTTTTCCTCTGGTTTTCCTACAAGAAACTACCATGTACGTCTTTCATTCCCCATTCGTGCGACATGTCATGCCCATCGCAGTCTACTAGACTTAACTGTTCTTAATATATCTGACTTCCTACAAATACCATGTAGTTCACTGTTATGTAGTCTTCTCCATTCACCTGTCTGTTTATCTCTCTTTGGTCCAAAAATTGTCCACATATGTAATATAATATTTTTAAGGTTGTATATCTATCATTTCTGTATAATATGAAAGTGCAAGGCTGTGTATTTCTGTGTTCATAGGAAAATGTGTAAGAATGTATATCTACCTGTTGTTTATACACAAGTCATATGAAAGTCCAAGACTGCATATCTGTTATTTCTGTACGCATGAAATGTTTGTTAAACATGTGTTTCAAGGCTTCTGAGCCCCATCTTCAGCTTATATAGACTCAGAATGGGGCTCAGGTGCCTTGAAACATATGTTCAACAAAAACAACCATAAGAGATAGGAATATAATTTCTGTATTCATATGAAAGTGTAAGAATGTATATCTACCTGTTGTTTAAACACAAGTCATATGAAAGTCCAAGACTGTATACGTGTTACTTCTGTATACATGAAAGTATAAAACTGTATATCTATATTTTGTGTATTTATAAATCATATGAAATTCGAAGGCTGATACTTATTGTAGCTCACCGTTTTGAGTAGAAAATCGGTCCCCTACTAAAACAAAATTGGATGAGAAAAATTCTTCTCCATGGAGACATGAACCAGCGGAAATCCCGTACTTCTCCACCAAGCCATGATGCCTTACACCGCTCGGCTATGACAGCAGAACATAACGAACTCAAGACACCTGCAATGCTAACCGTTACACCACAGAGGTGGTCATGTCCAGAAAGAAAGTAAGAAAATATGTTCAGTTTAATTATCCTTTAGAGGAGTTGGCACGAGAAATATCCCTGTATTGCATAATAGCATGCATTTCCAGAATTGAGGTTATGTTTAATTTCTTTGTACTTCTCATTCCTATTTGTAATTATTGTTCCTAGGTATTTGGATTCAGCCACTTTCTCAAAATTTCCCTCATTTTTCATTAGTTGTCCATTTACAGTATATAATGTATTTCTATGTTATTACCATATATTTAGTTTGATTGATATTTACTTCCAGTCCCAATTTCTTAGTGTTATTCAGTAGTGTGTGCGGGTTGGCCTTTAGCATCTCCTCGCTATCGTCCAATAGTACTACTCATCAGCCATAAACTAACAGTTTATTAATACCATTGAGTTGTAAGCCTTCCTCATTCTCTAAAGATTTAAAGGCATGCTCTAGTACAAAATTAAATAGTAGAGGTGATAGTGCATCTCCTTGCTTCAACCCATTCTGGATTTCAAAAGTGTCCGAAAACTGTTTGCCTACACGCACCCTACTCTTTGTGCCATTTAGACACATTCGTATAAGTCTAACTAACTTTTTAGGAATTCCCGAACTCCAGCAGAATGCTACATAACTTCTCCCTCTTAATTGAATCGTATGCCTTTTTTTGAAGTCTACATATAGTTGATGTACAGTACCATTATATTTCCATTTTTTTCTAAAATCTGTCTTAAACTAAAAATCTGATCTGGCCAATATTATTAAAGTTAGAAAATTTAAATTTTCAAACTCCAAGCGCGACATGCCTAGAAGGCCCTTGGCCTACTAGCCTACTGCTAGCCTCACATCCACATGTGTTAATCGCAGAGATAGACGATCATCTAGCCAGTGTAGGGGTGACATGTGGTCAGCATGTCGGGTTCCCCAGCCGTTATAGCGGGTCTTCTCAACCTAGCTACTTATTGTAGCTATCCAAATGCCTCACGATGCTGGGTGGGCACAGGTCCAATTCCTTCCTTCCTATTTGGCACTACAACGCGTTGTGAGTTTTGGTCTCCTTCACAATTTTCCTCCATTAATTCGTTCCTGTACTTTCCCTTTCCATCCTCTTAACCCATCTTTCTCAAACCTTGCTCAATATTCTGCAGCCACCTCTTTCTCGGTCTTCTTACTCCTAGTATGTCGTCATGTATTAATCGTTTTGGTATTCTTCCATCTTCTTCTTCTTTCAAACGTGTCCTACCCATCTCAATCTCAATGACTTGATGTAACTTACAAGATCCTCTCCTCTGAGTGTATTATCAATTTCAGAATTTGATCGGATTCTCCATGTATTGTTTTCCAATACTGGTCCATATATTCGTCTTATTATCTTTATTTCGAATATACGTAAAACATTTTCATCTTCTTTATTTAACACCTGTGTTTCAGCAGAGTATGTTACCACGGGTCTAATGAAGGTTTTATATATTTTTAATTTAGTTGTTCTAGTTAACAGTTTTGATTTTATTGAACTAAGATTCACAAAATATGTTTTATTTCCTGTTAATATTCTGTGGTTTATTTCTTCTGTGGGCACAGGTCCAATACTGACCGAAATTCCATGAGAAAATTTCTGCCCCCATGGAGACTCGAACCAGCGCAAGTCATGTAGCTCTGCACCTGCCTTGATCACTCGGCTACGGGGCGGGTCCAATTTTTCAAAACATGATTGTATTATAGCTGTAAAGTGCAAAAGTAACGAATTTGAAAATCAAGTAAAATTATATTTTTTTCACTCCTACAAAAAATGACAAAATAGATGTAGCTATCCAAAGAACTAGCCGAATCATTTAAGCTAAATGAACAACAGAAACATGTTATTCTTTTTAAAGCATAATAGACATAGTTCAGATTGAAATGAAGTTCAATTGGAGGCATGTGCTGAATTTATCTAAGAGAAATGTTATTTTATTACGCCTTACGGTTAGGCTTTCGCGCTCAGTTAACGTGCAAGAGAAGTTGTCGGACTTGTAAGGCGAAGAGTTTGTTCTGTGTACATTAGCAGTAGTAGAAAAGCATATTACTGACAGTATATTACAATGTTAATAATTACAAATATTAAATATTTTGTATTTTATTTACATTAAATGAATAGTTGATATTACCTCTTTGGTGTCTGGTAGACATCTCAGAGGCTCGGGTTCGGATCTAAACCATAGAAATTCTTGAGTATACTTACTTACTTACTTACTTACTTACTCACTGGCACTATCGAACCCGTAAGTTCATGGCCGCGCGGACATAAGCTCTCCATACATCCCTATCCTGAGCTAATGCTTTCCAATCGTTCCCTCAAATCATAGTTAATGTTATTCTCCCACCACATTCTTAGTCTACAAACTGGGCGTTTTCCCTCTGGCTTTCCTACAAGAAGCTTCCATGCATGTCTTTCATTCCCCATACGTGCAACATGTCCTGCCCATCGCAGTCTACGAGACTTAACTGTTCTTATTATATCTGGCTTCCTATAAAGACCATGTAGCTCATTGTTAAGAAGTCTTCTCCATTCACCTGTCTGTTCATCTCTCTTTGATCCAAACATTTTCGTAAGTACTTTATTCTCAAATAATTGTAATCTCCTTTTCTCCCTTAAAGTAAGAGTCCTTGTTTCGCACCCATATAATATAACCGGTAGAATAATAGTTTTATATATTTTCAGTTTAACATTTTTTGAAAGGAGTTGGGACATCAAGAGTTTCTGCAATGTATTACAATGTTATAATATCAAATATTTGTATTTTATTTACATTAAATGAATAATTGATATTACTTCTTTGGTGTCTGGTAGACATCTCAGAGGCTCGGGTTCGGATCTAAACCATAGAAATTCTTGAGTATAGTGTCTGGAAATGGAGTCCAGAGAGATAGGAAGCATTTTATTAACGACGCTCATTAACAGCTAAGTCCATTAGCGTTACAATTCAAAGCTAGTTGCCAAAATTCCGAAGAATATTGCCCAGAGGTCTCTTATTTCAGGCTTGGGTTTGCCGTAAATTTACGATACGGTATCCACGGTTTTAGTTCTATAGGAAGCGATGTTAAATTTTAAAATTGAAATTTAAAAATTAGAAGTGATTTATGAATTTCTTATATCTTGATACGCACATATAGTTCATTTTTATTATAAAGTTATTTTTAAGCTCTATTCATACAAAGAAGATAAAATATTGTTAAATTAGCGAATTCATTTGTTTGCTTATAAACAATAAGTAAACAACTAAACTACAATTATTTAATTTACTATGTTTGCTAAATTTAAGAATGCGCCTTTTAACACATATCAGACTTTAAAACGCAGTTGTGAAGGATCAGTTGTGAACTCAATTTCTAGTTATTCGATCGCTATTCTACAGTCATTTTACAAAGTTGGTGAAACACTTATTGCTAAACACAATCTGATATAGAATTTCTTAATAATTCTTCGCAATTTGAAAAGTAATTTGAAATTTTACTAAGTAACTAAACCAAAAGGCAAAACGTTAAGCTAATTAATATTATCCATGTCTTATGGAACAGACATATAACCAGAAAAAATATATAATTCAATAGTGAGACGTACTGTCACATATAGAGTTGAAATTTGCAAATTCAACAAAAACTATATTATGATGCGAGGTTGGGAAGTGGTTTTCATAGAATCGAGGAAAATGTTTAAAAACCGAGAGATAATGAGGTTTTTAATTTCCGAGATTCTGTAAAACACTTCACAAACGTGCGTTGTACATTATTTTTTGTGCGATCAAAATAATAAATAATAGTAAAAATAATAACATATTTGTTAGAAATATTTGCGTTCATTATCAACAACTGACCAACGTTAACAGTGTGGAAAATGTTTATTAGTTGAAACAACAGGAGGCTTTGAGAAAATTTATTGATAACATGGCCGCAAGTACGTATTTATTGTTTTATATTGTTTCAAATAAAGTTCAATTCATTTAAAATGCCATGATTTGTTTCGTATAATGAATGTATATTAACACTATCTTTTGGATATTTTCTGTATATACATTGTACGTAGTATACATAAAGGGCAGTGGTTTTACTTCCCTTACGCGGGTGTAAATGTAATATTACAGTATAGTTATTTTGGTTGGCAACCCCGAAATGTAGGAAGTTGAACTTTGAGTAATGGTCCCCATTGGTGGTAAGTCCGACAAAACGCACTATCGCGCAAAAAAGCTTATGTCGACGGAAATGGATTTCTTGAGGATAGCAGCAAGATGTTGAAAATTAGGGAAAAAAAAGAAATACTGTCATACGAGAAAAACATGAATATTAGATATTCAATAGTAGATTATATACGATATAAGCAATTAAATTGGTATGGGCACGTACGACAAATGCAAGAAGAAAGGTTACCTAGGAAAACATTTGATGGTGTGCACCTGGAAGAAGGAGGAAAGGAAGATATTGAAACTTGTGGTTGCAAGAAATAAGAACGAGTGGATGGTTAGATACGAGTGGAAAAGAAAAATAAAACTTTAGGCACAAAAGATGTGTAAACATTAAAATCTATATATAAATAAATAAAAATATTATTAAGGTGTATTAAATTTGTTAATTTATTTTCATACTATATTTAAGATTTTTTCTAAAAGTATAGATTTTCAACGTTTTTTATTAAGGATTTTCTCTACAGTACAGTAGTTATCCTTCAGCCGAAATGTATTTTCTCCGCCAAAGATTTCAACCTCAGCATCTTCTTCTTTGAGGTCTCTGCTGATCATGTTTCTTCTCACTTCATCCATCCACTGTTCTCTGGGTTTGCCCCTCCTCCTCCGGCTTCAGCATTCCAATTCAGCATCATTGTTGAGATTCTATTATTCTCCGTCCTCATCAGATGTGCATACCATTTCAATCTTCGTTATTCAATTACTACTATAATATTATGTTTAACATTCATTATTTCTCTAATTTTCTGGTTCCGAATTTTCTCTTTTCTTGATGCCCTTCGCCAAAAATCCATCTCTGTTGTCAATAATATTTTGCTTGCTGTTTATCTCATTATTTTTCTTTGTTTTTTATATACATTAGACAGGGATAATTTAATATGTCTTGCTTATATACATTTTATTATTAGTTTTAGTCTTAATTTTAACTAACATTAACTGGTTGCATTATAGATTGTAATATAATAGATATCTTTTTGATCAAATTTTTATTTAGTATTTCATATTAGGGTTAATTGAGATTGTTATATTCTGATGTAATATATGTTTGTCCTGGTGAGTGGAAGAGAAGGTCATATGGCCTTAACTCCACCAGGCTAAATAAATCTAATCTGATCTACTTAAAGTTCAGGTCTCTGCACCATACAACATAACACTTTGTACTAATGATTTAAATATAAATTTCTTGGTTTTATTTGTAATATTTTTACTCCATATCACCGAGTTTAACATTCCAGTTACTCTTCTTCCTTCATGAATGACTTTCTCAATTTCACTATAATTTTTCCCATCTGATTTTTAAAAATTATCCTAAATATTCGAATATTTTCAACTTTTTTAATTTCCACATTTTCACATTGTAATTTCTCTTCATTCTCTAGTTCAACTTACATTTGTTAAATTGAACAAAATTAATTTATTTTGTATCATTATTTTATATTGTATCTTTAAACTAAATTATATATGTTATTGTAATTGCATTTTTGTAATTTTTTCTATATAATAAGTAAATTCAAAATAATTGTGAAGAAACAAATTATTTTATTTTCTAATTATAATAACTGACTGTCGAATCCGTAGGTTCATGGCCGCGCGGGCATAAGCTCTCCATACATCCCTATCCTGCGCTAATGTTTTCATCATCCCCTGTATAATCTATTAGCTCAAATTATGGATAATATTATTCTCCTATCTCATTCTTGGTTTACCAACTGGCCGTTTTCCTCTGGTTTTCCTACCAGAAGCTTCCATGCACCTCTTTCATCCCCAATACGAGCCACATGTCCTGCTCATCGCAGCCTACAGGACTTAACTGTTCTTATTATATCTGACTTCCTATACATATCCCACGTGGTTAAGACAGGAAGCCTTGGCGCAGAGCTACGGGACTTGCGCTGGTCCCAGTCTCCATGGGAGAATAAATTTTCTCATGGTATTTCGGCCAGTAGGGGGACCGGTGACCACCCAGCACCATGAGTCATTTGGGTAGCTACAATAAGTAGCGGTTCCAGGTTGAGATGACCAGCTATAACGACTGGGGGACTTGACATGCTGACCACATGTCACCCCTACACTGGCTAGATGATCATCTACCACTGTGATTGACTCATGTGGATGTGAGACCAGCAGCCGGATGGTAGGCTAAGGGCCTTCTAGGCCTGTCGCGCTATGGAATTATTATTATTATTATTATTATTATTATTATTACTATTATACATATCATGTAGCTCACTATTATGTAATTTCCTCTATTCATCTGTCTGTTCATCTCTTTTTGGTCCAAAAAATGTCCTAAGAACTTTATTTTCAAATATTCGTAATATTCTTTCCTCCCTTAAAGTAAGAGTCCTTGTTTCGCATCCATATAATATAACTAGGAGAGTAACTGTTTTATATAGTTTCAGTTTAACGTTTTTTGAAAATATATAATAAAACGCGTAAAATTCATAATTTGCTTTTTCCTTCAAATACATACTTTTCTCGTTATAATAAATTCTTATATTTATTCAGTTCATTAATCTGATCCCCAATCGGGTGTCGACCCTACCCTGCACCCTCCCCCTAGGAGCCTTAGTGTTCTACTTGGCTCGAACCACTAGAGAGAAGTCTCTGAAAATGTTGGGGTCAGATCCAAATTTCCGTAGCAAATCATGACGGAGGTGAGGACTACTGATATTAAATATACGTGAAATCCAGTTAAGAATACAGAAACTGCATCACACGACTAGGCTGTTCAGAGCTGTTGTGCCGCGTATTTATGTGCATCCATTGTAACGGGCTTATTATTAGCTATCCTGTGACGGCGACCCCTTCAACCGACCTTGAATCTTCTGAACTGTTGTGCCGATGATTTAATTTTATGCATTTAATCTAAGTAACTGTATTATGCCAGTTTTCCTCATATATAATACATAACTTAAACTGGCGCAATACAGTTACCTCTGTTGGTGAAACCGACCCTAAGAAGAATCAACAGTACATTACCTTTCCCTTCATTTCCCATAGTATTTTCTTGTAATACTGTTACTCTACACACTTCTTCTGCCTTTACTAACATTTTGTAACGTTTTAAACGTTTTTCATCGATACTTATAACATTATTTTACAATTTTTAGGCATTTATTTATTTACGAGAAACACGGTAACATTACATTTTTAGACAATATATTTTTTTTTTCTTTGCAAATGCCCCAGGTTATCTTACGACATTCCTGGTATTCTCTTCTGGCATGGCTTACTTGTAACCCACTTCTGAGGTTGGGGCGCCTGGAAGGCGGGATTACGTTGCTCCGATGATATGATGGGTGATGATGATGATAGTGGTGCGCCAGGAGAGTCCCTAATCCTAAGCTTAATCTAAGACGAATATTAATGATGATGATTGCAATGGCCATATGATTTCGGGGACCATTTGGACCTTAAAGTTTTCCTGACATTTGTCTTACAGGTGAGGAAAACCCCGATAAAAACCTCACCCAGAAAACTGTCCCGAGCGGGGATCGAACCCGGACCCGCTGCGTGACAAGGCAGCACGCTACCTCGAGACAACAGCGGTGGACTATTTTTTATATTGTGAAACTCATTAGCTACTCTTCCCTCCTCTTCCAATGTTGCCACCATCAACAATTCAATTACACATATTTGAGTGCCTCAGTGCCATAGGTGCCTGAACCATAATTTTAAAAAAATATGCTTTTCCCTGTAATTGCAGTAGAAATAATCATCTCTGTCAGAGCCACATCTGTCTATAACATTTTTGTATTAATTTTAACTCATCCATACTGTCATAGGCAGATGTGGCTCTGACAGAGATGATTATTCCCAGTACAACTGCAAGGAAAAGCATACATTTTTAAATTGTGGGTTAGGCACCTATGTCACTGAGGCACTCATTTTGTTAGGTTAATGTTAGTGTTAGTTAGTGTACATCAAATCAGTGTACACTTCAGTAAATAATATGCATGCAGTTCATTTTGTTAGGTTAGAAAGGGAGAAGTTAGTATACATCCATTGCTAATAAACGTTTGGGAATTTATTTCAAAGTTTGGTCATACCACACGTGCTGCTATCTAGCGACAGCTCTATAAACTTACTGTAGGACTTCGAAGACATGTTGTTCCACCTAGCGACAGGTCTGTAAACGCATGCGCAAACGCACTGTTATTGTGTAGGACTTGAGAATATAATGGGAAAGATAAAGTACTGTTTCTCCCCCACAATTCCAATATGTGAAGATAAGGTTCCATAAAAAATGACATCTACTTTACAATGTGAGGTGAGACCTCTTACAATTGACTAAATTATTCTGACATTTTCTATTCCCGCCTTTTCTATGCAAGGAATCATATATGCTACAAGCCATAAAGTCGCGGATTTGATTCCCAATGAGGTGATGATTATTAAAGCTGACGGAAACTTTTTGTCGACAACAGGACACTGCAATCGATTTAACCTCTAACGAAAATGAGTACAAAACGCATGTTCTGGGAGTAAATGCGACCGTCAGACAGGGCTGACAATCCGGCTGACATGACATGCCGAATGTCTGCAATGATGAGAGCCTTAACCTCCTACTAACCCAAGAGCCTCCTAAGGCCTTTAGTGGGACCAATTTAAACACCAGAGTAATGTTTCTGGAAGATGTTTACGTTCCTCTTTGTTACACTGTGCATGTATGTATTCTATTTTAACGGTACTTACAGTATTGAATTAATATTCCCTGTGTGAAAACTTTGCAGTTTGTGATTAGGCAGTGTATGGTGCGTAATAAACGTGTAAATTGAAGAGTGGAACACATTCCCGAGGTCAGATGTTGAGGAGTGATACACATTAACCTCATCACAGCACTTGTCACAATTTGCTTTGTTTCACTAACTAAAATTCCTCCTCTATTTTTGGCTCACTTTGTGTTAGGACGTGCATTTATATATACAATTTGTTTACCGCATGTTTTTTTTAAGAAATACGCCTTTCGAAAAAAAAAGTATCAGCACAAATATCAGGATATATGAAATATTTAATTTGGCGCAACAAACATAATTATTATGTCAATAGAAAGCAAAATCCGCATATACAAAACAATAGTTCTATTAGTTATCCTATATGGAGCAGAAACTAGGGCTGATACAACAAAAACTATACAAATAATAAGCATACGTGAAATGAAGATCATAAGAACTATTCAGTGGAAAACATTATTTGATAAGATACACAACACAGAAATTAGGGACAAATGTCAAATTCAAGACAAAACCAAATTTATTATAGATCGACGCTATCACTCGGATTTTAAACATTTCCTCGATTCTGTAAAAACCACATCCCAACCTCGCATCTTAATATACTATTTTAAACTCATCAAAAATAAAAAACAATGGCCTTCAAGGGCGCTCATCCAGTTCGGACAAAGATAATATTAGAAAATAAACCAATAGATCAAGTGGTAAGATATAACTTCCTAGGTTGCGAAATATACACAGCGGAAACAGATATAAATAACAAACTAAATAAGTTTAATTATATAACAGGAACACTAAAACGAACTTTGAAAAATAAAGCCAGGAAAGACTCTATAATGAAATTATACAAGACAACGACAATGCCTATTATCACTTATGGATCCGAAACATGGACAGTGACAACACAACAATCAGCCAGAATACAAGCTGCTGAAATGAGATTCCTCAGACCAATAGCAGGATATCAAAGAACAGACAAAAAACATAACACATAAATAAGACAACAACTAAAAGTAGAGGAATTAAACACAACAATAGAAAAATACAGAACAAACTGGAAAGAACACTTGGCAAGGATGACTGAGAATAGAATACCAAAAGCAGCATACAGCTATTCACCACGAGGAAGAAGAAGTTTGAGAAGACCAAAGAAAAGATGGAAATAGCAGCAATTTGGAGCCGGAACAGGCTAGTAAATAAGCCTAAACCATGAAGAAGAAGAAGAAGAAATTCATGTTAATTATTAGGATTGGTTGGAAAAAAAACTTAATAATAAGCAAAATTCTCAATGCATAATAAAATATCAAAGTTTTACTTAAACAGAGAGGAGAAAATACAAATTTAGGAGCCAGTTTCAAGACATAAAATAAATTCTGGCAAGTAAAAGAGTTAAAAAAATTAATACAAGGGGAATAAAATGACCAAACATTAAAAAGAAGATTAATACCAAACTTAAGAAGGTAATTAAAGACATCAGGAAATAATGTAAAAAAAAACATTTAGGAGAATATTTAAAAAAATAAAACACACTCTAACTCTCAAGGTTCATTCTTGAGGCTCGAATTATGTGCTAACTAAAATAATTTTAATTCATCCATAGTAATTCTGCCCAAAGGCAGGTCCTTCACTGCAATCATAGCATTTTCATGCTATGCTTGCAGCTTTACTAGGGAATTGTAGGTGTGATAGCTTCCCGTTGCTTTCCACATCGGTGAAGGATGATGATGATGATGGCCATATGATTTCGGGGACCGTTTGGGCCTTAAAGTTTTCCTGACATTTGTCTTACAGGTGAGGAAAACCTCGAGAAAAACCTTACCCAGAAAAACTGCCCCGACCGGGGCTCGAACCCGGGCCCGCTGCGTGGCAAGGCAGCACGCTACCTCGAGACCAGAGCGGTGGACTATAATTTTAATATAATATGTAAAATGAATCAGTTGCTAATATGATGTTCAATGTGTTGTCAGTCGTTTGCTATAAATAATACATGTAACAAATAAATAAATGAAGTCTGATTCTGTCAGTAGCCTACATATCAGTATTGCCAATTCACAAAATTAAATGAAAACAACATCACAATTGTTAAGGATATTTTTTTTAACGTAAAAGTATTTATTTTCAGTCTGAAAATATGAAAATATTATTTATATCCATATAATTCATATTGTTAACCTTCATTAGTCCCGCGCCGTAGCCCAGTGGTTAAGACCTTGACGCAGAGCTACGGAATTTGCGCTGGTTCGAGTCCCCATGGGGAAGAAATTTTTTCGTGGTATTTCGGCCAGTATGGGACCGGTGCCCACTCATCGTGATACATTTGGGTAGCTGTAACGACTGGTGGACCCGTCATGCTGACCACATGTCACCCCTACACTGGCTAGATGATCCTCTACCTCTGTGATTAACACATGTGGATATGAGGCCAGCAGCCGGCTGATATATCAAGGGCCTTCTAGACCTGTCGCGCTTGGAGAAAAAATACTTGATTATTTGATTGTCAAGATAGTTTATTCATATCTTGTTGTAAGTTGTATTGTTACTGCATGTTGGTAAATTTGTATAATATCCCAAAGTAATGAAATGAAATAACCAATGAAATGAAGCTTCCTTTCAGCATCGGTTTTTAAATTGTCCATGTTATAAAAGTATTTTTTTTTTCGGAAAATGTGTTACAAATATGAGATTCCGCTGGGCGTAGTGTTCAAATGCAACGCGGATAATACTTCATCTTAATATATACAAATTTCGTGTCACGTTGTTTGTCCGCGATGGAATCCTGAACTACTGAACCGATTTTAATAACATTTTGCACACTGTGTGCAGTTTGATCCAACTTGAGACTTATGGTAGTTTATAACTAAATTTATAGTCGCATTATTTTTTATTGCAAATTATTTGTTTATTATTTAACAAAGAGTTATAATTATCTGTTAATTCCATACGATTCTAACAGATGACGGTGTAATTATCTGTGAGTTCCATGCGATTCTAACAGATGGCGGTGTAAGGTAATTTGGTAAGGTAGGCCCTAATTGGTTTATTATTTAACAAAGAGAGATCCAGATGGCTGTGCTTTTTGTTGCAACCGCGAATTTGAATTGAATTACAAATATTGATTATTTCATAATTTAAGTGTGTTCAGTGTTTATTTTATTTTCAATATTATTAATTTCGTATGTAAGTATTAGTTTTAAGTAATCTGACTGAAAGACAGCAACTTAATTTTAATTTTTAACGTATACCTTAGCCACAGCAACGCGTAGCTGGGACTTCTAGATTGTTATATTTGTTAAGTTTGAAAGATGAAATCATTACATTTTTTAAATATAAACTTGTTAACAGAACACTTCACAAGCCTGTATGTAAGAAGACACTTTTGTTCTTTCATTCTACGTGGCGCAAGCGGTTAGGCTCTAGCCTCTCACCGCTAGGGTCCCAATATCGAGTCTCGATCACTTCATGTTTCATGTGGGTTTCATGGTGGACGAAACGGAGCTTGGGCAGGTTTTTGTCGGGGTTTATCCAGTTTTCCCCTGTCACAAATATAATTCCACCATTTCTCCATACCAATCTCGTCCATTTTCGTTTCATTCCGTTCATCCGCTCCTCTGATATTGCGTCAGGAGTGGTCGGCCGGCACCCTTGTCGTTCACAGACTTCTATAAATATAAGAGCTTCATCTCATCTCCTTTCTCGACCCGACCTGGGAAACACGATTTGTGGATATATCTAATGTATAAAAATTGTTTGTTTGTTGATGATGTAGTAATATTGGCCGATAGCGAGGAGATACTAAAGGACAACACGCACACACTGTTGAGTAACACTAAGATATTAGGACTGGAAGTAAATGTCAATAAAACTAAATATATGGTCACACATAGAAATACATTACATAATGGAAATGCACAGCTAATGACAAATGAGGGAAATTTTGAGGAGGTGGCTGAATTCAAATACCTAGGAACAATAATCACAAATAGGAATGAGATGCACAAAGAAATTAAACATAGGCTCAATTCTGGAAATGCGTGCTATTATGCATTGCAGAGACTCTTGATGTCCCAACTCCTTTCAAAAAACGTTAAACTGAAAATATATAAAACTATTATTCTACCAGTTATATTATATGGTTGCGAAACATGGACTCTTACTTTAAGGGAGGGAAGGAGATTACAAGTATTTGAGAATAAAGTACTTAGGAAAATTTTTGGACCAAAGAGAGATGAACAGGAAGGTGAATGGAGAAGACTACATAACAATGAACTACGTGGTCTTTATAAGAAGCCAGATATAATAAGAACAGTTAAGTCTCGTAGACTGCGATGGGCAGGACATGTGGCACGAATGGGGAATGAAAGACTTGCATGGAAGCTTCTTGTAGGAAAACCAGAGGGAAAACGTCCAGTTGGTAGACCAAGAATGAGGTGGGAGAATAACATTAACTATGATTTGAGGGACGTAGATTATACAGGGAATGATTGGCAACATTACCTCAGGATAGGGATGTATGGAGAGCTTATGTCCGTGCGGTCATGAACCTACGGGTTCGATAGTGCCAGTGAGCAAGTAAGTAAGTTTGTTTGTTTGTTCATACTTTATGCGCGGCCATACCGTTGATCCGATTGTGATGGGTTTTTTTTTAATGTTCAGGAGATTCCCGGGATGAACAGAGGCTATAAGAGAGTTGAGATACTCAAATCCTACGCCCTTAAAAAAAGCCATTGTAGTGAAAAACGTGAAAAAGTACCTTTTTTTCCCCTCAAATGGCTTACGCTGTCTAAACCATAATAAATACACAAAATTAATGTACACAGAATTGAATATCTCATAAAACTCTACAAAAAAGTCCGCGACACCACATGTTTATCTTTTACAGATAACACACAATAGCCATTTTTATCTTTCATTGATGCCAAGAAGACTGGGATAAGTAGATTCCCGGGCAAACATATGCTGTCATACCATTCATACGATTGTCATGGGACTTTTTGCAAAATGTTCAGGATTTTCTCGGGAAGGTTATAGGTTATAAGAGAATTTTAATGCTCAAGCCCTTCACCCTCAAAAATCACCTTCTGTAGTGAAAAACGTGAGAAAATGTCGCTTTTTGTAAGCTCAAATGGCTTACGCCTCCTAGACCATAATAAATACACAAAATTATTGTACACAGGATTGAATATCTCAAAACATTCTACAGAATAGTCCGCGACAGCATATGTTTATCTTTTAAGGATGACACAATAATCATTTTTGTCTTTCATTGATGCCAATAAGATCGGGATAAGTAGATTCTCGGGCAAGCATAGCAGCGCACGGCGGGTATTCTTTTATGGATAACTCAAAATAACGAATTTTGTGTTTCAGCTCATTTATGCCAAGTACTTCGGGATGCGTAGATTCCCAGATAACGCCGGGTAATCAGCACGAGGTGTCAAAAAATAATTATATAAATTTATATTTATTTTTCCCTTTTACTTATTCAAGTAAATGCAAAAACACGTTATAATTTATTTAGGTGTAGCAGCGCACGCCGAGTATTGTATAGTATTTTATATCAATGTGGAAAAGGAAAGTCAGAGGCTGTTCGAGTGTTCTGCGGGCCAATCATGGCTACTTTGGTTATCCGATCGGGAAACAAGTGAGTGTTGACGTCATAACCAGCGATAACCACACTAATAACCAGCGATAACGACACAAATAACCAGCTATAAATCCACTGCCACAGCATCTCTTTCGATTATAACTGGTTTTAACAACAAAGTTCTGCCGATAACGGTGCTTCTGTGCCGGTAACAAAGATTTATGTCCGGATTTAACCACGTAAAATAAAAAAAGGGCATTTAATGTGATTCACCTAGGTTACAGTAATTGAATTAGCTTAGGTTAGCTTTTAGGTTCGTTACATTTTAAATCAGAAATTCATATATAAAAGAAAAAAATGCAGGTACAATATTCAATATTAGATTTTATAAAGAAGAAACAATTAAATTGGTACGGACACATTAGAAGAATGGAAGAAGGAAGACTACCTAAGATAATCATGGATTGTGAACCACAGGGAAGGAAAAAGAAGGGTAGACCAACTATTACGTGGATTCAGGGAATCAATGAAGCTAAGAGAGAATGGGAAATAGAAGAAGATATATGGATGAACAGACAGGAATGGAAAAATGTGTTGAAACAAATGTAGTTAACTGTGTACCGGAAAAATGTATATTCATTGTGAAAGCCGGAATAATAAAAAAAATACATTTTAAATGTGTTCAAATACGTACAAAAATTACCTCTTCATTAACAGTAATTCTATGGGAATTCAAAATGGCTAATTTATGCTCAGCACGCAGAACACTAGTTTCCCCAAAGCAGATACTTTTTGTCTTTATAAAGAGAAAATGCCAATTTTTGTGGAATATAGAAAAATTAACTGAACATTAAAAAAAAATAGTAATGAGAAGACGGCGGCACCTGTGACACTGCGCATGAAGGAAAGTTGTGAAAGGGCTGCATGAGGTTGGCTGCTTGCCGTTTGGCCCTGATATCCAGATGGCTAGCGTCTGATTCAAATCATTGATGAGAGAGCGCCACATGATGTCAACCGACTTAAATAACTCGCTCAAACACTCATTCAATAGCTGTAAACAATCACAAACACCTCTTCAATTTTAAATTGTCAAGATTATTCAAATGCACTATAAACACTAGATCAATACAAGTATTCACGTGGCAAAATGTTGTATTTGGAATAAATAAATGCAACTCGTAAAAATAATTAAATGCAAAATAGGTGAAGACGCCAGAGCAAAAGTAAACTCTTCATTGTTTTGCAGGACAATCTAATCTACCTATACATAAAAACGAATGAATGTGTCTATCTGACTTTATAAAGGCTATCCGCTCTTAATGTGATCCTCGTCAAATCAGAACCATGTGACCTGCTCGCTTTTTTCATTGGTTACGGACACCGAAGTACATTGCACGTAGAAGCAGTAAGTACGCGAAAAAGTTTTTTTTAATGCCACCTGTTTCTCATTCTACATTTCAGGTATTCTCTCCTGGCATTGGCGTATTGCAACCCACTTCTGAGGCTGGGGCTCCTGGAAGGCGGGGTTACGCTGCCCCAATGATATGATGGGTGATGACGACGGGTAATGATGCGCCAGGAGAGGCCTTAAACCGAAACTTAATCTAATGAGGTGAATATGATATTGATGATAATGATGGCCAGATGATGTTCGGGGATCGTTTGTGCCTTAAAGTATCCTGACATTTGTCTTACAGGTGAGGGAAAACCCCAAAAAAACTTCACCCAGGAAACTTGTCCCGAGCGGGGATCGAACCTGGGCCCGCTGCGTGACAAGGCAGCACGCTACGTCGAGACCATAGCGGTGGACGTACGCGAAAAAGTACGTCCCTTCATTAAATTAAAAATATGTCCTCTGAATATATTTGTTATTCTTCGTGAATGAAAATAATATTATTCGAAACATAGAAAATATTCTAAAATGTACCCAATTAATAATTACAACTTAAAGTAATTTATTACATATGAGTGATGTATTTGAGTCATGCTTCAGTCGATTCTCGTGAAACAAAATGGCTGAAAGTGTCGAGTCTTATGTTGCTGTGTCGTCATCTGTCAAAAGTGACAATAATTGTGGAGCGAATGGCGGAATTGCGTTTGTTTATGTTATGATCATTCTAAGAGCGGATAAGGTATAGATTTCTAAACGTTTCAACCGACCTTCGTGAAAATTTGTACAGTGTGATTCAGAAATATGGCTATACGTTTGATCGCATTTTGTGACGAAAATATTATTATTAAAGGAAATATGGTGTTATCATTGGAAATGGAATCCTTCAAATTACAACAATAGAACAAAACAAAACAAATCACTTACAACAACACTAAGCAAGTCACTTTATCGCTTCAAACTGTCCGCTGTTTACATCCAAGCATAATTGGCAACGCTTTGGGAAGTCATTCATTGCGTTATGATATGTGTTTAGAGGAATAGCTCTAATTTCTTCCTCAATCACTAATTTCAGCATGTCGACGTCTTGAGGTTTCCGGGCATAAACCTTCTCCTTCAAATAACCCACAACCAATAGTCACATGCTGTGAGGTCAGGGAAACGGGCTGGCCATTCAATGGGGCCTCTTCTTCCCACCCACCTGTTTTGCAAATGATCATCCAAAATTTCCCTCACCGCATTTGCATAGTGAGGAGGTGCACCATCCTGCTGGAATAAACATTGTTCATGTTCAGCACTTTGCGTTACCGGCAGGACAATTTGTCTACGGATATCACTATACCGATGACCATTAACAGTCTAATCCAAAATTCGCATTCCTAACAGTCCTTCCCATCCGATCTTAGCCCAAACAGGATTTTGCCGCATCTTAAACGTGTCTCTTCAATAACATTAGGATTCTCTTTACCATAATAGTGACAATTGTGTCGATTAACACATCCGTTCCCGTGGAAAACAGCTTCATCAGAAAAGTGCAATTTTCTGTACCAATGTTCGTCGTTTACTGATTCCCTTACAACAAATTCACAAAATTCCAGGGTCTTCATTAAGTTCGTGGACACGAATCGGTTTGAAGGGGTGGTACTTCTCACGCTTCAAAACACGACACACACTCGATTGACTGATATGAAGCTCACGTGCAGCTTGGCGGGTTGATTTTATGGGCTAGCGTCGAACGCCTCCACAATTCTCTTCGTTGTTTCTGCATCCGTGCTAATGCGAGGCCTTCCAGGAGGTTTGATTTTCTGCGTCCTTCCCGTTTCCAGCAGTCGTTTTCTCCACTTCCCCACAGTCGACGGCTGCAATGCTACGTTAAACTCACGTCTTGTCCGTCTTGCGGCCTCACGGTCATTAGCATACGTTATTGACAATGCAGCAATTGTAATTTGCTGTTGCATATTCAACGCCATTTTTGACTAATGACGTAAGTTCTACGCTGTTTTGTTTTATTGCATTGTTTTAATTTGAATAATTGCCTTTCCAACGGTAATTTCATATTTCCTGTAATGGTAATATTTTTCATCACGCAACGCGACAAACGTATAGCCATATTTATGATGCACCCCGTATATAGGCCTACAGGTTTTCAGATGCGGTGAGTGTTTAGCCGTTATCTATTACGTTCTAAAAGCATTGGCTGTAGGAGTTCACCTAAAACGAAACTATTAAAAATCGCTCTAGCGATCGCAATTTTCGATGTTTCACAATAAAACTCGGAAAATCCTATTAAAATCAACCGAGTTACGTATTATCAAAAAATCAGCGAAATCCGACCGTTGGAAGTAGGGGTTTACGTGAAAATTTAAATAAAAAATTTATCTAACAACCGCGATGTTTGGTTCTTCGCACTGTATATCATTTAATTAATTAACCGTCAACTTTAATTTATTTAGGCGTAGCAGCGCACGCTGGGTATTAGCTAGTTTTGGAGTAAAATTATTTTTAGTAAAAGGGATATGTTTAACATGAAATTCAATTTTATTTGGTGTTTGAAGCACATAAACTATATACATTTTTGTAGGTGTTGACAGCCAGGTCCAGGGAGCGGGATGAGTTAACACTGTGGCAAGGTTTATGAGAGTTCAATGTGTAAATGGGGATATGACTGCAGATTCCAGGAGTATATTAAATACATGGAAAAGTTACTTTGATCACGCAGAACAGGATATTGAAGAGGATGGTTTACAGACAGCACAAATGTTATAGTCACAGAACCAAGCGCATTAGAGGTTGAAATGCCGATAGAAAAATTGAAGATATATAAAGAATCAGGTTCAGAGGGAATCCCAGGAGAACTGATAAAATCAGGAGGAGAAAATTGGATAATCAAGATACATTGGTTGCTCAGTAACATCTGGGAAATAGTCTCTTTCATATGAATGGAAATAATCGATTATCGTACCAATATAAAATAAAGGAGATAAAACTAAATGCAACAACAACAGGGGCATCTCATTACTTTCAACTTCATACAAAATTCTAACAAATAATATTTGTAATATATTATATTAGTAAGCAGATTTACTCCTTATATTTATGACATTCTAGGAGATCATCAATGTGGATTTAGAAGAAAAGGTCTACAACAGATCAGATTTTCACTATAATACAGGTTTTAGAAAGGAATGATACTGTACATCAACTATATACAGACTTCAAAAAGGCATACGATTCAATTAAGAGGGAGAAGTTATATGGTGCCCTGCTGGAATTTGGAATTTCTAAAAAAAATGACTCATTCGAATGTGTCTAGATGGTACAAAGAGTAAGGTGCGTGTGGGAAAATAGTTTTCGGATACTTTTGAAATTCACGATGGGTTAAAGCAAGGAGATGCACTATCTCCCTACTATTCAATTTTGTATTGGAACATGGCATCAAATATTGGAGGATGAAAAAGTCCTACAACTCAATGGTATTAATAAGCTGTTAGTTTATTCTGATGATGTAGTATTATTAGGCGATAGCGAGGAGATACCAAAGGCCAAAACGCACACTCTATTGAGTAGCACTAACAAATTGGGACTGGAAACTAACATCGATAAAACTAAATATATGTTCACAAATAGAAATACATTATATAATGGAAATGGACAGTTAATGACAAGTGAGGGAAATTTTGAAGAAGTGACTAAATTAAAATACCTACAAGTAGAAACAATAATTACAAAAAGGAATGAGATGCACAAAGAAATTTACATAGGTTCAGCTCTGGAAATGCATGCTATTATGCATTACAGGGACTCTTGTCTCAACTCCTTTCAAAAATTTAAATTGAAAATATATAAAACTGTTATTCTCCCAGTTATATGGATGCAAAACATGGACCCTTACATTAAGAGAGAAGAAAATATTGCGAGTATTTGAGAATAAAGTTCTTAGGAATTTTTTTGGACCAAAGAGAGGTGAACAGACAGGTGAATGGAGAAGAGTACAATAATAGTGAGCTACATGATCTATATGGACAACCAAATAAATTATGTACAGTTAAAGTCTTGTAGACCGTATGTGGAATGAAAGACTTGCATGGAAGCTTCTTGTAGGAAAGCCAGAGGGAAAACGCCCAGTTGGTAGACCAAGAATGAGGTGGGAGAATAACATTAACTATGGTTTGAGGGAAGTAGATTATACAGGGAATGATTGGAAAACATTAACTCAGGATAGGGATGTATGGAGAGCTTATGTCCACGCGGCCATGAACCTACGGGTTCGATAGTGCCAGTGAGTAAGTAAGTATTATTATCATTATCACTATTAGTATCATAATTATTATCACCGTTATTATTACCATGATTATTATTATTATCATTATTATTATTTTATTATTATCATCATCATCATCTTTAGGCTTTTTAGCATTGTTATGTTTTTTGTGACATACAGGGAGCTGGCCTTGGGGGGGGGGGAAATAATATATATATATGTACAATTGATTGAAATTACTATTATAATAAGGAACTAGTTCATTTCACATTATAAGTGGATTTAGAAAATGCATATGACACCTTACCTTTACAAAAGTTGTGGGAGACAATAGAAGATATGGATATAAACGATAGAATTACTAATGCAATAAAAAAATTGTATAAAAATGCAGTATCTAAAATTAAAATTGGAAAAGTGTATTAGAAGAAATTAAAGTAAAAAAAGTCCTTCGTCAAGGTTGTAGCATATCACCCACATCGTTTAAGATATTTATATACGTATAAAGAACTGTCAAACTGGAGAAAAAAAATGTTCAGGAATGGTAGTAACAATTGGAGACGAATCAACACATACTATATACACACTGTTATTTGCGTATGACCAGATAATAGTTGCTCAAGAATATGAAGACATGGAGTTTATGTTCAGAAAATTATTGGACGAATACGATAACTGGGGTTTGAAAATAAATTAAGAAAAAAAATATATGGGATGTGGAACACAAAGCGAAGATTTAATATTAGGAGATCGGAAGAGATATATTAGAGGATGTGAAGAATTTGAGTATCTGGGAGTAAAAGTGGATAAAGAGGATAAACAAAAAAGTGATATTAAGAATACGATAAATAAACGTAGAGCAACAACAGTAATGATAAATGGAGTCTTATGGAACAGACATATAACCAGAAATAATAAGTTACAAATATATAATTCATACCTCTGTACAAATATATAATTCAATAGGTGAAGTTTGCAAATTCAACAAAATATTAGAACAAAAACTTACGTCGATGGAAATGAATTTCTTGAGGAGAGTAGCATGATGTTTAAATTTAGAAAAAATAAGAAATCGTGTCATAAATATAAAATTAATATTAGATATTCAATAGTAGATTATAAAAGATATAAGCAATTACATTGGTATGGGCATGTACGACGAATGCATGAAGAAAGGTTGCCCAGAAAAACATTGGAATGGTGTCCACCTGGAAGGAGGCGGAAAGGAAGACCTCGAAACACGTGGGAGCAAGAAATGAGAACTGGAATGAGAACAAGAGGACTGGAGGACATGGAGTAGATGGATTGAGACGAGTGGAGAAGGAAACTAAAACTTTATGCACAGAAAGATGTGTAAACATTAAAAATAGGTATAAAATTATCATTATTGTCATTACTGTTATTCATTGTTATTATTGTCCACCGCTGTGGTCTCGAGGTAGCGTGCTGCGCAGCGGGCCCGGGTTCAATCCCCGGTCGGGACAGTTTTTCTGGGTGAGGTTTTTATCGGGATTTTTCCTCACCTGTAAGACAAATGATAAAACTTTAAGGCCCAAACGGTCCCCGAAATCATATGGCCATCATTATCACATTCATTCTTATCATCATCATCATCCTTCACCGGTGTGGGAAACAACAGGAAGCTACCCCACCTCACATTTCCCTAGTAAAGCTGCAAAACATAGCATGAAAATGCTATGATTGCAGTGAAAGTCCTGCCCTCGGGCAGAATTACTATGGATGGATTATTTTTTTTATTGCGGATGAGCCCATGTAAGAACTACGCAAAGTACTTAGAGGCGTTTCCTTTGAGCCCAAATTTCTTTCATTCTTTGGCTATAAGCTTGTTTTCTATCATCTGTCCAAGTTGTTCCAGTTTTTTTTCTTCGGTTTGTCCTCTTGGTCAACTTGCCACTTATTCACCTTAATTCTAAATATATCTGTGTTTGGGATATCTTCTTTAGTAATTCCTGCCAATTTTAAGTCCTTTTTGACTTCATCAATCCACTTCATAGTATCTACTGGAGCTTTACTTCTGTTTTCGTAGAATTCCATTATCTGTTTTGTAAGCCTATTTGAGTTCATTCGTTTAATATGGCCATAAAATTTTAACCTTCGTTATTATTATTATTATTATTATTATTATTATTATTATTATTATTATTATTTATTATTATTATTATTATTATCATTATTATTATTATTATTATTATTATTATTATTATTATTATTATCTGGAGCAGTTTTATTAAAATAATTCATTCGCCTAGCTCTAGCAAGTCTCTATTGACTTTTGATAAGAAATGTGTGTGGTGTTGTGGCGGCAGTGTGTGTGTATAAATGCCACGTGAGTCACTGAATGAACAACTCTGGTCGTGAGTCAGAGCTCCTGTCTTATTTTTACTGTTTTGTTAAAACCCCAAAAATGACACCTTCACTGTGTATTGTGTTTGATAGCAACAGAAATGATTAAATTATCTTTATACTTTTTCTTTATCCATTCACACAAAAGTAAATAAATAAATAAAGTGCATGAACTATGCAACTTGTGACGCGATTTTTTTAATTCCTTCATAAATTCCTGTCAAATTTTATTCTTAGGGTTCAATTTTTCAAATTATTTCCTATAATTTACAACGATTTTTACATTTTTTCTAACGATTATTTCAATATATTATTCTATGATATTTAACTACATACGTAGCATGAAGACGTGGCAGCCATTTTGATTTTAACGAATATTCTATGCAACAACAAAGACGTGTTTCAGTGCAGCCAACAAGAGTTTGTACTAATTAACTGTACACACATACTTCAGAGTTTCAGAACTTACTATTTATTTTTGGGCGTTGCATTCTTTTACAGGTTAAGTTCTTAAATTGTGTTAGGTTAGTTTTTGGTTCGTTGATTATCGTGTAGAGGAACTTCGGGTAATTTGGACCCCTGTTTTGAATTTTTCTTCTTCTTTTAATTAATATATTTGAATTTTGTTTAATTACAGTGATTATCATTAGTGTTGTAACTATGAAATAGCATTGTTATTTTACTCAAATATGGAAACATCTTCATAATTTATAAAATTTTTACCATTACAAGATATATAATAACTTCCTTATTTGGATAAAGTGGACCCCAGAGTCCACCTTAGCTTTTAGTTTATTTTTAAGTTTATTTACCCTATTAATTTATACAGATAGGCACAGATTAATCTGAAAATATTTATGACTGATCATAATAAAAAAAGCGTTGATATTTATTTAATGTTTTGAAAACTTATTGTTGATTATAACATTCGAACTTCATTCAACTGCAGAAAGCGACGGTCTTTGGGTTTAGTAAAAATACAAGGATATTAAATAAAATTAATTAAGTGAATGGTTTTTAAAGATATCATCCACATTGATAAAATATACGTATTCGTGTAACGTGGGCATTAACCGAATTCCTTTGTTATTTTTAATTATTTTATACAGCCACAATGTCACATAATATCAAACCAAACCCGTCAGTATATTACAGCTGCATTTACATAAGATAATATATTTAGTAGTTTTTCAACATTGGTAATATTCAACAGCAGAAATTAAGAATTGGGCTTAGCTTGAAAAAAATTTTAAGTTGTCATTTTCATAAATATCACACATAAACCCTTCTTCGCACAAAAAATAAAAGAAACTGGCCTTGAACCCGTCAAAGTTGATGAGGAGAAGATGTTAAAATATTTTCTGTTCGAGGGCAGCACCAATTAAAGAAGATATTAACAGGATCCACTCAAACAGAAGGATTTACATTACCCGAACTTCCCTATACAGAGTGTTCTCGAAATGAGTGCAGATTTTTCATGTGGTGGTAGGGAACATCCACACAAGTATTTCAACACAATGAACTTTTGGTCGCAAATACATTGTTGTGGGTCTATAGATAAAACAGCATTTAAAATTGTTGAACACATTGTTGTTTATTTTTTAATTCTAAGAAAAATGGAAGGTATATGTTATTTTACAGTAATTGTTGGAAATGGCGACCATTGACCTGGATGCTACACTTCGCGCGTATCACCTCGGACTGATGAACTCTAAGAAGCATATCTGGATGCTCCATGATTTCAGCAGCCGCTGCCACGATCCTTGCTACAAGCTCTGGAGCTGTGCATCTAGGTCAATGGTCGCCATTTCCAACAATTACTGTAAAATAATATGCAATACCTTACATTTTTCTTAGAATTAATAAATAAACAACAATGTGTTCAACAATTTTAAATGCTGTTTTATTTTGTAGACCCATAACAATGCATTTCCGACCCAAGGTTCACTGTGTTAAAATACTTGTATGGATGTTCCCTACCACCACATGAAAAATCTGCACTCATTTCGATAACACTCTGTATATGTTGGTTGCATCCTATAGTTCCAAAGTGTAAACCGCTTCGCGTTTCTTGGCGTATGCTTATGGTGTATCAAAATATTTCGCTCTTCACATGTAAATTTTTCAACAAGTACAAAACAACACCATTTGTTGACAGATGACTATTTTGTTAAACATCTGTAAATTCCTGTTAAGGGACATTGCTTCTCATTAAGGATGTCTCTACCAACGAGGGACTTGCTCATCTCGGTTTCCTATTAACGGAGCGAGGCTAGTTACTCTACCTCTAACTAGCTGATTACCCGGTGACCTGAAATCTAAGGATTCGAGACTAATCTCGGTCGTTTTTGACATTTCATTTTTGACCCGTTCTCGTTCCCGATGCTGGTGGAGTGGGGGTGATTTGGCAATGCGAAAGTCAGTATTCATATCTGCGACCCCGAAAATCATGGATAGATAGATCATCGGTTGATTAATGTCTTTGACATCGTCCGATTCCTAATAGCCAATTTTGTCGGTCCGTCCAATCTCCTGGTTGTAGATGTTTATCCTTCATATATAAACATATTCCCTGACTCCAGGAGGTTTTAGGTCTTCCTCTGCTTCGTCTTCCCTCAGGTTTCCATTCCAAAACAGATTTTGGTAGTCGATCCTCTTCCATTCGTTGGACATGTCCGTACCATCTTAATTGCTGAGTTTTAATATAATCTAAAATAGTGTCTTCAATCTTCATTTTCTCCCTTATAAGAGTTCCTAATTTTTTCTCTTCTTGAAATTCTTCCTGCCCTTCGTATAAAATCCATTTCCGTTGCCAAAATTAGACCTTAATATTGGTCCTTTTCGTTTACCTACAGCGGTCAAATTTAGGATTGAATGTCATCGGGACTGTCATCAAACTTAGCTATCACGAAATCTTTCGGTTCAACTCTAAAACTTTTTTTTTTTTTTACATTTCTGACCCCTCTCGCTCCTTGCTAGACGTGATCGGGTTTATTATCCCCGCAATATATTTTCCAGATTGTAAGTTAAGTCTAACGAGTTTGGTTGATATTGCTCCTGGCATTCACGTACAGCCTTTGAAAAAAGTGATGACGCAACTCTTGATGATGGAAAGTTAGAGTTTTCAAGAGCGATTCATTTCAGTACGTTGTTACATGTTCTGACTCGTTTGAGTATAAAGCGGACGGCGTAAGTCTCTCTTCATGCATCATTCGTATCGTTCGCTTCAGTGGAGCAGTCGGTAAGATGCTATTTTTCCGACGACGCGGGCCCACGTTCGATTCTGGTCAGGTATATATATATATATATTTATTTATTTATTAATATTTAATAACGTCGTTAATTTTCATAATTCCTGCATATTAGCAGGCTTCATTGTATATATATATATATATATATATATATATATATATATATATATATGTTATAATTAAATGTTTAACATTGAGCAATGCAAGCTTAATATGGTATGATAAGAAAAATAAATGCCTGGACGGGATTCGAACCCGGAACTCTGAGTCTGTACCTCAGCGTGTTATCCATTACACCACCAGGCGAATCCAATTCAAACACTTATTTATAATATAATACATATATAAGAAAAATAAGTGTTTGAATTGGATTCGCCTGATGTTGTAATGGATAAGACGCTGAGGCACAGACTCAGAGTTCCGGGTTCGAATCCCGTCCAGGCATTTATTTTTCTTATCATACCATATGTATATATATATATATATATATATATATATATATATGGAAATCAGCCTCTAACGGAAATGAGTAACAGGCGCTTGTTCTGGGGGTAAAGGCGGCCGTCACGCAGGGCTGACAACCCGGCTGACATAAAGTGCTGATTGTCTAGAAAAAGTGGGAGCCTTAATCTCCTACTACCCCAAGGGCCTCCGGGCCTGTTGTGGGATCACTTTATATGTGGAAATATTCCCGGTCGGGACAGGCTCCTGGGTGAGATTTTTCAGGGTTTTCCTCACCTGTAAGATAAATGTCAGGACGCTTAGGGCCCAACGGTCCCCGAAAAGCATCCGGCCATCATCATCATCATCATCCTTATCATTATCATCATCCTTATCATTATCATCATCATTCTTCACCGGTGTGGAAACAAACGGGAAGCTACCACATCTACAGTTCCCTAGTAAAGCTGCAAAGTATAGCATGAAAATGCTATGATTGCAGTGAAAGACCTGCCCTCGGGCAGAATTACTATGGAATGGAATATATGGTAATACATAAATTAAAGGAAACAGATCATATATAAAATGAATAACGATTGTAGCGTCTCATTACTTTGTTTACAAAACACATGGCATAATAAAACTATTTATGTCCATTACTTAGTTACTTACTTACTCACTGGCACTATCGAACCCGAAGGTTCATGGCCGCGCGGACATAAGCTCTCCATACATCCCTATCCTGAGCTAATGTTTTCTAATCATTCCCTGTATAATCTACTTCCCTCATTTATGTCCATTACTAATACAAAATGCGTCTGATTAATTTAAATTCAGTTAATATCTAATTTCATTATACAAGTAAGTCCTGAAGTACTGCATCCCTTCATACAGACAATTTCTAGGAGAGATGGTTGTGGTCTAGTGGAGGGAGCATCTCTTTCCCATGCATGCGGTCGCGTGTTCGATCCTGCTGTCGTGCTTTTTTTTCTCTCTCTCTCGTCCTTATTTCAATTAATTTTCTTTCTTTTGTTTAATTTATTTTGCTTTGTTTTATTTTCACAAATTACTTACTTATTTAAACGAAATTGTTTACCATTGCACGACACACAATGAAATAAAACGGATTTAGTTTCACAAATAGTTGCATACTTGTGAACCAAATATCTGATCCCTGATCATGCGCAGTGGTCTCGTTCTGAGACTTGAAAATTATGTGTGCGCCATCAATTATTTCAAAGGCTGTGCATATCCTACATACATACATACATACATACATACATACATATATACACATAAAGGACACGGCCTT